>JAHZTW010000003.1:58448680-58515787 GCA_020283515.1 Alliaria petiolata | reverse complement strand
CTTCAAACGGATAGACAATTTACAAGACGAAAGAGAATCCGTCGCCGATTCGAAGAGACCCATCTCAGAAATTAGGGAACGATTTGTGTTCCCAGTTGATCGATTTCACCGATTTGAAGAGACCCATCTCAGAAATTTTCTCTCTTTACATCAAAGCAAAGGAAGTAGTTTAAGAGAAAGTCCAATGCTAGTTGGATTTAATAAAAAATCGATCTTTCTCAAATTGATTGATCTAATACAACAATGAGTTTTTCTTGATCGGATCAATATTACTCGAAAAATTTATAAACTTGGAAGCAATTTTTTTTTTCTTGGAATTTTTCAAAACCATGGAATCTCAAGGGATGAAGAAGAAGAAGGAAAGCGGATCGTTTTAGGGGTGGTGTGTTTTTGGGTTGGGTTTGGTTAAAATTGAGTTTAATCCGGTTTATGATTTGGTTTGACTTGTTTTGGGTTTGTTTGTTTTTTTTTAGTAGTAACCGAAATTTTTAAAACAACAAGATTTTTGATTCTGGGCCGGTTCTAAAACGCTGCGTTTTAGCTTCCGTTATCGATATAACGTCCGTTATAACCGAGGGTCATATTGCGGGTTGACTAAGAGATGAATAGATTAACTTGCATTTTCTGAGAGTGGAGGGTAGAGTTGCAAACAAAAACACTCTCGAGGGTTTATTTGCAGAAAACTCTTATATATATAGATATAATCATAGCGATACAACTTAACCTAATTAAATATTTATAAAAGTTGAAAAATATTAGTATAACCATTTTTAAAAACTTTTTATTATTTATTTCAATTATATTCATATTAATTTTTGGTTTAATTTAGAATATGAATGGTGTCTTTTGGAATTCTTTTTATGTTTAAACAAAATGTATAATTAGTATGTGTATTAAATTTGGAATTAAAAAAATTAGATTAAAAATATATGATGTGACAATGACGTGGAGAATGAGGTGTCTTCATGAGAAAAGAGAAAAGTTAACTTTATATATATAGATCATGAATCTACAACATTTTATACTATACATAGGTACCAAAACAGTTTTCTTCTTCTTCTGTTTTCTTTATATAATATAATACCCACTTAACCTTACTTAGAGCATCTCCAATGAGACTTAAAATAAAAAAAAATAATGAAAGCATATGGAAACGAATAACAATTGCAGATTTTATTCTCATACAAGTCCAAAACCTGATCTTATATATATATTTACATTACATGTGAATCAAAAAGAGAGAAGAGAGAATGGGGAAGCAAATAGGAACACTAGTGCTTACTCTTTATCTCTGCATCAGCTTCGCAGCCTGCGAATATTACTCAAAAACTCTTCCTTTCTCACGGAAACAACAAGTCGTCACCAAACTCCATTTCTTCTTTCACGACATTCTCACCAGGACGGACCCTTCAGCGGTCCTCATCGCCAAGCCTAATGTCACCGGGCACGACAACTCTTCCCCGACACCCTTCGGCTCTCTTTTCGCCGTCGACGACCCTCTCACCCTCGGCCCCGACCTCAAATCCGAGCAGATCGGGAACGCAAGAGGGATGTACGTCTCCTCCGGGAAACATGTCCCCACCTTGACCATGTACGTCGACTTCGGCTTCACCTCCGGCAGGTTTAACGGCAGTTCATTCACCGTGTTTTCGAGGAACACGATAACAGAGAAGGAGAGGGAGCTTGCGGTTGTGGGAGGTCGAGGAAGGTTTAGGATGGCGACAGGAGTGGCTCAGCTCAATACATACTCGGTTAACTTGACCAATGGTGATGCTGTTGTTGAGTACAATGTCACTCTCTATCATTATTAAACAAACACCAATGAACACAGATACAGTCAAGCAACAACCATCATTGTCAACCTCATCCGTCTACGCAATTTCACTGCAAACTCAACACCACCAACCACCATCATCAAATAAACAATCGACCGCACCATAAGGGACAGTTTTATCTCATAATGGAAACAAGCTCTCCTTTTCTCCTTCAATTTTATTTTGCTTGTATTTCTCTTCCTTTTTAACTCTTGTTTGTTATCATTTAACTTTCAGTGAGTATAAATCTTAACATTTAAACTAAAAAACAAAGCATGCATTTAACCTTACCTACCACATAGCGTATCAGCCAACTGTAAAATTTAGACACGTTCACATTAAAGGTTGTAATATGTCTGTGATTCATATATAAACAACTACTATAAATACAATACTAAATTTGACGTATATATTAAATACTAGTTTGGTACGTACATGGGTGTATTCAACTTAACATTTGAAGTGATTTATAATGATTTGAGTTTTAATGTGTTTTTATATGATTTGGATGAATTATGAAAGTTGATATGATTTGTTATTAAAGTTATATCAAATCTCACCTACAATTATGAGATTTGGATTTCTATATTTTTAACTATGAAACTCCATCAAAACATCCTAAAATCACTCCAAATCTCTTAAAATCCACTACTTAAAATATTTCCAATAACAGTGGATTTGATTTGGTTTTACAAATTCTTGATTGAATAACACGAGATTATAAAAGAATCATAAAATCTTATAAAATTCCTAATCCAATACACCCACTTCAAAATTTAAGTAGGAATGATATCTATCTCATGCAAACAAATTAATACTACAAGATGTATACTCACTTATTAATGATTATGAGATTAATGATTTAGAGTTGTTAGGTTCGCCAATGTAATATATTATAGAACCACTTAATTCAAACAATTAGATCGAGTATTAGGTGAACCACGCCACCACATTGCTGAATTTGTCATATTTATTTTCAACTTTTTTTTTGTTCTGCTAATTTAAGATTACTTTTATGTAGTTTTGTTGTTGAACTAACTTGGACCGTGAGTGAATCGGAAAATATAAATTGCATATAAATATGACTTATTCCATCGCACCAGGAACTCATTTTACTTGCACAATACACAACATATCACATGCATGGTAAAAGGAACACATATACATAAGTATGGCAAAAGCAGAAGATGTGATACGAATGCTGGTTGTGTTAGTAACGATAATGCCACTGGTTGCTCAAGGATCCAGATTGTACAGCTGGGCTAACCGGCTGGAGGAATCAGGGAAGGAAAAGGTCACGAACCTTCAGTTCTATTTCCACGACACCTTGAGCGGCAAGAATCCGACCGCCGTTAAGGTGGCTCAGGCCGCCGACACAGACAAATCCCCGACGCTGTTCGGTGCCACGTTCATGGTCGATGATGCTCTCACCGAGACCGCCGATCCCAAATCTAAACTCGTGGGCCGGGCACAAGGCCTTTACGGTTCTTCATGTACATACATATCTTGTTTCATGATAGCATAACCGGTTTGTTAGATACAAACCAATTTTGATGGGTTTATATCTTTGGGCAGGTAAAGAAGAGGTAGGTCTGATAATGGCGATGAGCTTTTCTTTTGAGGACGGTCCTTACAAGGACAGCACCCTAAGCATGATCGGGAAGAACTCGGCGATGAACCCAATCCGGGAAATGCCTATCGTCGGAGGCACTGGACTGTTCCGGATGGCTCGTGGCTACGCTATTGCGCAGACCAATTGGTTCGATCCCAAGACCGGTGATGCCATCGTTGGCTATAACGTTACCGTTGTTCACTAGAGAAGCTTTTTGTTTCCTTTTCTAAGTCATACGGTCGTTTCTAGCCATGTCTACATGTAATATTTCAGTACTTGCCATTTTCTACTTTTTTCATATAATTCAAGATTTTTATCTTGACGACGAGATAAATAAATACGTATTTTGATATTTTCCATCAAACCAAAAATACATTTTTACACCTTTGTATTACAAAGCTAATATTCAAAAATATTTAATGATAGAAGGAGGTGGCCCATTCCCGACTGAAAATCTAAGCCCAATAGTGAAAATGGATTCTCTCTGTCTGTAGGATCCAACAACAAAACCAGATCCGGTTTTCTAACCGATCCGACGGCGGAACAAGTGCCATATGATTTCGTACCGGCGAATCTCGCCGGCGTTAAACCTTTCAGACTTAATTTCGCCGGGATCGGGAATTAATCGCAAGAGGGTGGACGTACAAGGAGTGAAGTCTCCTCCCATGGTGGTTTCTCCCTCCAATGCCCATCAGTAACCCTAGGAAACGGCCAATCTGTGTCGCTCGATCGTTTCTCAGCAGACACGCAAGCAAAGAAGAGCTCTCTCAGGCGGTGTCTCGTCTCGAGTCCTTGACAGAACAAGGGATTCGCTTACCATTTGAAGTCCTAGCGTCGCTGCTCCAGCGTTGTGGAGACACGAGGTCTTTGAAACAAGGCAAATGGATTCATCGCCACTTGAAGATTACTGGATTCAAGAGACCCAACACGCTTTTGTCCAACCATTTAATCGGAATGTACATGAAATGCGGTAAACCTATCGACGCGTGTAAAGTGTTCGATAAAATGCATTTCAGGAACTTGTATTCGTGGAACCATATGATCTCTGGGTATGTCAAATCAGGGATGCTGGTTCGTGCACGAGTCGTGTTCGATAGTATGCCCGAGAGGGATGTTGTGTCATGGAACACGATGGTGATTGGGTACGCTCAGAATGGGAATCTACAAGAAGCCCTGTGGTTTTACAGAGGGCTGAGGAGATCTGGGATCAAGTACAACGAGTTCAGCTTCGCGGGAATTTTGACGGCATGTGTGAAATCGAGGGAGCTCCAGCTCAACCGGCAAGCTCACGGGCAGGTTCTGGTTGCTGGGTTTCTGTCAAATGTGGTGCTTTCTTGCTCAATCATCGATGCGTATGCAAAATGTGGGCAGATGGAGAGCGCTAGAAGATGTTTTGATGAGATGGCAGTGAAGGATATTCATATTTGGACCACTCTCATCTCCGGATATGCCAAACTCGGGGATATGGCAGTCGCTGACAAGTTGTTCTGTGAGATGCCAGCGAAAAATCCAGTCTCTTGGACCGCATTAATTGCTGGATATGTTAGACATGGTTCAGGGGACCAAGCGCTCCAATTGTTCAGAAAAATGATTGCTTTGAGGGTTAAACCCGAGCAATTTACTTTCAGCAGCTGTCTCTGCGCCTCTGCGAGCATTGCATCTCTTAGACATGGGAAGCAAATTCATGGCTACATGATCCGCACCAATGTTAGTCCCAATGCGATTGTTATCAGTTCTTTGATCGATATGTACTCCAAATCAGGGAGCTTGGAAGCCGGCGAGCGGGTTTTCAATCTCTGCAGTGACAAGCAAGACTGCGTTTTGTGGAATACGATAATTTCGGCATTGGCACAGCACGGGCTTGGCCACAAGGCCTTGCGCATTCTTGATGACATGATCAAAATCAGAGTCCATCCAAATCGGACGACTCTGGTTGTGATTCTCTGTGCCTGCAGTCACTCAGGTCTGGTAGAGGAAGGAGTCGGGTGGTTTGAGTCAATGACTGTTGAGCACGGGATCGTTCCGGACCAAGAACATTACGCATGTCTGATAGATCTCCTAGGTCGTGCTGGTTGTTTCAGAGAATTGATGAGCAGGATCGAGAAAATGCCTTTTAAACCCGACGAGCATATCTGGAATGCAATCTTAGGAGTATCCAGAATTCATGGAAATGTGGAACTGGGAAAGAAAGCGGCGGAAGAGCTGATGAAACTGGACCCAGAGTCGTCTGCGCCATACATATTGCTCTCGAGCATTTACGCAGATCATGGGAAGTGGGAATCAGTAGAGAAGCTGAGAGGGATCATGAAGAAGAGAAGGGTGAACAAAGAAAAAGCTCTTAGTTGGATTGAAATCGAGAAGAAAGTTGAAAATTTCGCAGTCTCGGATGGGTCGCATCCTCGTAAAGAAGAGATCTACTCAGTTCTGCATAATCTGGCTGCGCTTATGGAAGAAGAAGCTTCAAGAACATGATCCTCATACAAGAAGCTGCATCATCAAATGCCTTCCTGCAAATTTTCTTCCCAGGATTGTACTGTTAAAGCCTGCAAAAAGCAGGGATTTATACGTGTTGTGATGATTTCTTTTTTTTAGCTTCAGAAGTTTTGTAAGTCTAGCAGAGCTAACAACTACAGTGTTCGAATTCATTTTTTTTCTTCTTCTTCCAGATTTATTGTTTAATAAAGAATCAAAATGGAATAGAATTTCGTTCCTGCAACAATGGAGATAGCAGGTGAGAAAGAAATGGACAAATACAAAATGAAGACAAGCGCGACCAATATTTATGATGTCTCCATCAAATAAACCGGTTTTGTCTAAATCGGTGACTAAGTTGTGTGCATCAGTCAGAGCTTTTAGTTGATATCTCTTGCATCGATCTTTGGACATAAAGGAAATTATACTGGTAGGGCTTCAAGAAGAAGCTCGTCCAGTGGTTTACAAATTGAAAGAGAAGCTTTAATTGAAGCTTTCTGCGTTTTGTGAGTGGCTAAGAAAGAACCACGACCTTTCTCAGAATCCACATCACCAGAGAGAACTCAAATGCAAAGAGAGTGTGGAGCAATCCTCTATCGAGTGCGTATCCATAGAGCGTAATACCCTTGTTGTTATGTTGCAGGTATTCCACTGCAATGAAACCTCTATCAGTTTTGCAAGTTTGTTTTGAGAAAAGAAGAAAAGAATGCAATCTGAATGTAACGCACCTAGAGCTTGCCTAGCCTAGAAGAAGGAAGATAAGTCCAGTGACGGCGACACATTGATGTATACGTTGTCGGATGAGTCAGTGTCACTCTCGGGTGAGATGGCTTCAGAAGCACATGTCAAAGTCATGTGCCACCTCGTTGCAATGCATACTACTCCTTGAGCTCTGTGTGTGATTCTTGCAGCACCCAACAAGGACAAGAAGAATCCGCAGAGCTGAACTGCAGAACATACCTTGAGATAGAATAATACATTAACGCTGAGTGCTGAAACTAGAGAATTAGCACAGCAAAAAATTAGAGTATTACCACCAAATCACCAGAGTTGAGGAAACTCTTGTCAGACTTTGAGGCAAAAACCAACAGTAAGGCCACAAACTGACTGGAACTTATCACAACAAAGGACGCGATGATGAAGAACCTGTACCTGTGACTTGTAATCGACAGCTGTTTCTTGATCTTCACGTGCTCCTTACATACATCTTCTATGGTGTCTGATCCACATCTATCGAACATCTTGTGCAGCCCTCGAAACCTCAGTATCAGCAGCTCACAGGTCAACCGGAACAGGACACAAACAAGCAAGAACACTCCTGTCCGGTATACCCATGAAAATAAGACGAGCAAGAACATCACAAAGTTCAATGCAGCACAAGATGACTCTATGAAAGGAAATGATACTTCGACTGAGGAGAAAAATATGCTCTTATGCACAAGTTCAACAAGGAAAGAAGGCAAAAGTATGCAGGCCAGGCAACGTAAGGCCTTGTCAAGTTCACGCGAAAAGCCAAGCTTCACCAAGATAAAATCATCAAGAAACAGAAGCTGCCTGAGACTATATATCCTAAAGAAACATAGTAGAGTCACGAAACCGATGAGGGCCAGTCCAGACTCTGGGAATTGGACAAGCACATTGAATGAGTTGGTGTCCACAACTGGTGAAGGCGGGGTTTCAGGAGTTTTGATGGAGAGACAACTTATGAGGGGGATTAGTAAAGTGAAGGTTACAAACATCAAATAGGACACAGCTTTACCAGAAGAGGAGGAGTGATCCAAAGCGCACCACTTGAGAAGAAGACGGAAGTTGCGCAGATCATCAGAAAGCAATGATTCTGACGGTTGTAAGGGTGTGTTTGAGTGGATGGACAGGTGATCGAGAAAATATTCGTCTTCACAAGGATTCATATTTCTCCAGATGTATCAAATTGTTAAGGGATCACCAAAGTGATATACAGAAGGTCACTGCGAAGAGAGAAAGTGACAACTCAAAGTAACTACACCCACATACAATGCAAGATATATATAGGTATTTGGTATAGGTCTTACATTTTTCATCACAAGCGATGATTGATCAAGAAAAAGAGAAACTCGAGAGAAAAGCAAAAGTAGCTTGATTTATCCCGTGAAGTGAAGCACCCCCTCTCTCTCTCTTCAACTACTTTTGGGTAATCCAACTTGGCTCTGTGTAGCTTTCCCCACAAGGTAGGCCTTTTCAAGTCTTGGTTCTAGTTACCATATGCAGCTGAGAAACACGAGCGGTCTGCTATGCAACACTTTTCATCCACAACGAGATTCGCTGATAAATTTCTGCCTGCCTCTGTTGGGAGGAATTGTATCATTTTACCTAGGAATCAAAACACGGCTTGTGTTGTGTGTAAGAACATGTTACATGTGTCTGAGATTGAAGCTTTATATTCACTTTAGTTTAGTTTATGCCAGATGCCATTCTTCAAGTGAGAAAAGTACCCTGAGGCTGGTTACCGGCAAAATTTGGACTTCATACTTTCTTCCAACGAACCGAAAACTACTGAGAACAATCCTGCAGATGCAAAATTAAATGGACAATTCAGTTGTCTTCACGTTGGTAACTTACATCGAAAGTTTTGGTACTCAACAATTTTGGTGAGACCAGACGAATAGAAGCAAAGCGTTGACAGATTCATGAATAAAGATTCTGCCAGCAATTTCGGGAAACGGAGAAAATTGACTAACCTGAGAGGGGACTATCTTTCTGATGTAATGATCCTTTTATAAGCAACGTTCCTGGCATCTGCTGGAACACCTGTAACAGAGATTTCTCCATCATACACCAATTGAAAAAGGGAAGGCGATTGTTAAGGATATAATATTAAATCAAATCCAAACAAACCAAGATGCGGAAAGATAGTTTATCTTGAGGGACTTGCAAACTGGAGCAATCCAGTGACTGTTTTTCATATCCGTGGCTTCTCGCACTATCCACATCTATAATTCCATTCTTTGAAATTGTGTTGCACTGGTCACTGGACGCAACAATCTGCATAACAATAGAAGGGAACTCCGTTGAGCTTGAGATACTGTAGAAACAAGATTGGATGGCAAGACAAAACGATAATGTGTAGTGCACTTACGTCAACAGAAAATGTAGAAGAGTTTAATTTGCACGAGGCACCACAGCTCTTGAAGAATTCTTCAACTGATTGCAGCACATCTGCAGCACTGTACTGCCGTTTAATGCCCTGTAAAACACAAAGTCACCATGAAGAATGTAAGGCTCCACAAAAGCCCGAGACTTTTGATTTAGTTAGTCACCATAGAAAAAAACATGTTACCGGAGCATGCAAGAGATGACAAAAGTTAAAGATCGATTACCTCAAGCATAAAAGAAGAAACGCTCTTTTTGGCTACAGGAGATGCTACAATAATCTTTCTAGCCGTGGGCATGAAGGACCAAGCGAGGCCCCAACGGGATGTTTGGCCTTGGACAAATTCAGTGGTCTTTACAACTGTAACCCCTACTTCCCAGAGCTTAGATATCAAGAGTTTGAGGTTAGCCTTCTTTCCAAGCATTGAAGTGTACCACCTAACACAAAACATGATCGCAAAGATAAGTCATGGTGGATGAAAAACCAAGAATGTGAAAGATGCAACAGTTTATTTGGGTACAGTCACCTGAATCTTTGCCTCAGTACAGTGCTATCTTCGATAATACGGGTCACAAAAGCTTGCTCCCCACCATTGCAAACCATCTCCTCAGGAGTCCCACCGCATGAAGTTTTAGGGTTAAGGCCTGCTTCCTCAAAGGTCTCAAAAAAGGGAGGATTGGACATACAGAAGTCGAAGGTTTCATTTTCCTTGACAACGCCGAGGAGTATGGCTGGTCCCATATAGCTCTTGTTGTCATCTTCAAGACAATCAGACTGAAGCGTGGGGGAAAATGTGGTTTCTGTTTGACTAGGGCGCTTCTCACCCTCTCTATTTACAACCTCTGGGACATGGGACTCAGAGGAACAATCTGGAAGAAGTTTAGAGTCTCTGATCTCGATTAGGTCTGAAATATGGGGATTACTTTGAACATTCTTGGCAGCCCATTCAAGAGCTACAACAGTAAAATCTGCGTACAATAAACAACAATGGCATCCAAATGAGAGTGTATTTAACGTAAAGCCAGCCAACTACTGAAGAAGCCAGACGTAATATATGCTGCAAATGGACATATGATAAGAAAGGAAGAAGAAGAAGAAACCTGAGGCAACAAAAGTCCAACCAAAAAGGGATGCACCGAGGAGAGGGTAGATGCAATTGGCTCCTGTACCAATGTCAAAGCCCTTTACTTTGCTACCAAAACTTTGAATGATCTCAGAGGACAAAAGATCATTGATCCAATGGATGTAATTCGATCTATTAGGAACAGTCGGGCAGAGCTGTCCGTCCGGGATCCACCTAGAAAGAAAAACATTGAATTGTAAAAAAAATAAAAGCACCGGAGAAGAAAACAAAGAGTTCCTTTTAATTACCAGTCGAGGGCATGGTCGTGTAGGAGGAGGACACGAGTGAGCTCTCGGGTGGCGTTGTAATCGGTCCAGTCGATGCGGGGACGAGCACCGGAGAAGAAAACAAAGGGCTTGAAAGAAGGGTAGAGAGAGGCCAACAAAGCGAAATCCGGTGGGTTGTCGGAGTATTTGTTCCTGGGATGGTTGGTGGAACCAGGTTCTGACCTACTTCTCTTCTTCCCGCTCCGCATCCCTAAGCCGCCGGTGGTGGAATTGGCAATAATTAGATTGTTATGTCTTCCAGCCGAGCGACGTCGTTTGATGAGCAAGATGGGCTTTACGCCTTTAGATTGTTGGGCTTCCATAAATGTCGTTAACATTGTTACAAACAAACCGAGATACATAACCAATATTTTGGTTTGCACATTTTAAGTTAAATCAATTCAATTGTTTACAGCTCTAAACCAATTTAGGACACATTCTCAAACTTCATTCAATTCGCACACTTACCTTCACTACAAACCTCAAAGAATAATCCATTGACTAAGGTTTTCGCATCCGTTAAAAACTATTCGGTTCCTATTGAATTTCTATTTGCATAACACATTTCATACTCATCTTTAATTTATCGAGCGACATTTATTAAGCTCAACCACTTCTTCTTAGTATATGTAGTTGGAATCATAATTGATACAAATAAACTTATTGGCTAACAAGACAGTAAATGAACAACACATTAACTATTATCTTCTTTTCCCCAGTAAAAAAAAAATTCAGAAAGAATGAATATATATGTATGTGTTTCGAGGGTGTTGTAATTTAAAAGAAGCATCGACATGTCCCATCGTCATTTCATTTGGAATATATATGGACGTTATATCATATTGACCAGTCCTTTGAGGCTTTGACTGACAATAGTAAAAAACTTTGGGGATAATCTGTAAATTTACTATTTATTGGTACAGAAAGCGAAATATAATAAATAAATAAAACAAACGGCACGCAGTTTGCGTTCCCAAAATTGTGGGGCTAGTCAAAATATCTGCTTACGTCCGTCAACTTTTAATGTTTGACCGAACCAGAAAATAAAAATAAATGGGAAAGATTTTGTCTTTCCCATATTACCCCTTCACTCTGTTAGGATCTTTTCGGGAGAAAAGGATAAGCTTTAAACGATTTTCTATTTTTTTTTTTAATAATTAAAATATAAGTATAATTCAACAACTTAAGATGTGAATCTGACGGCTGAGAACCATCCTGCAAAGCATCCCCAACCGTCCAGATCGAAGAAGCTGGGCCAGTGGTCCCTTTAGTTTCCCAAAAAGGAAAAATAATACAATTCTCGAACATTAGGCTGGCCCATTTTTAAGGCCATCCATTTTAATGAATGTTTTTTTTTTTACTACTCACAAATTCGTTTCTTTTTGAAGAAATAAAATTTCCTTATTTTATTTTGGCATGGTTTCTAAAATTTTAAGAGTTGTTTTCCTGTATAAAAAAGTCAAGAAATTGTGAAGAAAAAATAGAAAAATATAAATAACGAATGAAAAATGGAAAAATACGTATTGAAAACAGGAATATGAAAAGAGGAAATTAAAAAATGAAAGTAATTGGGAATAAAAAAAATGCAGACGTGGCACGGATACCCTTTCCACACATCTGCTGCAGATATAAACAGCGTCCGCCTCACGCCAAGGGAGGGAGAGAGAGATCTGATCGGTGATTTTGTTCTTAAGAGAGAGAGAGAGAAAGTGAGAGAGAGAGATTTGATCAGAATGAGTGGCGACGGAAACAGCGGTGGGGCGATACGCAAAGGGACGGTGAAGTGGTTCGACACCCAGAAGGGTTACGGCTTCATCACTCCCGTCGACGGTAGTGAGGATCTCTTCGTTCACCAGTCCTCCATCAGATCTGAGGGGTTTCGTAGCCTTGCCACCGACGAATCCGTCGAGTTCCAGGTTGAGTCCGACAGCAGCGGCCGTGCCAAGGCTGTCGAAGTGACTGGACCCGACGGCGCTCCCGTTCAGGGAAATAGCGGCGGTCCATCCGAGGGACGCGGTGGTTTTGGCGGCGGCGGTGGTGGAAGAGGTGGGGGACGTGGCGGTGGAGGCCGCGGATACAGCAGTGGTGGTGGTGGCGGTTACGGAGGAGGGGGAGGAGGCTATGGCGGTGGCCGTGGCGGAGGTGATGGCGCTTGTTACAAGTGCGGAGAACCAGGTCACATGGCGAGAGACTGTTCTGAAGGTGGAGGAGGATACAGTGGTGGTGGTGGCGGATACGGAGGAGGCGGAGGCGGTAGGTTCGGCGGTGGAGGTGGAGGAGGTGGCGGGAGCTGCTACACCTGTGGAGAGTCGGGTCATTTCGCAAGGGACTGCACAAGCGGCGGTCGTTGAAGCAAAACAACTTGAAGGCGGTGTACGAGGGGTAAATCAGTCATCTCACACATGAAAAACGATCCTCATTCTCGCCGCCTGCTATCAATATCTATCTATCTTCATCTTCTTTTTTTTGTCATTTGATCTTTGTGTTCTTCATGTCTTGGAATTATTATTATTAGGACTCGTGGTTATCGTGCTTGTGATGGGTTTTAGAAGCTGGATTGTTATTGCATGTTTATCAAACTTTTGCTCATGCTCTCTATATTCCAAAGCCTTCTTACATTTTTTAAAGTTATTTTTGAACGTAAGTCTCGAATTGAATCGTTGAATCCTTGAAAATGTTTGGCGTCTCTCTCTCTCTCTCTCCCAAGCTCTGTTGATGTTTTTCGGATAAACAAGATTTTGTTCTTTAGGAAGAATACAACGATTGATCTTTGATGAAATATTTGGCGTAATTCCTAAAAGTTTGTTTTCTTCTTTAATTTCCAAAGATAAAAGGACAAGCAAAACGAACCCACAAACACTAGGGGACTTGGTAGATCTAAACGAACCCAAAACTCGAAAAACCTTGTCGTGAGTTACTCCCGAGCCGGCTCAATTTGAGAGATTGTTGCTTAAGATTCAAAGGCCACTAGTGTGATTGACGTGAGGATGGCTGATCGGAGGAGGCGAGGCCATTACCGGCAGAGGGCACTGGTAGCATTTGGTGAAGATGCCGAATGTGTCGATCTGGTGAACAAAATTGATCATACTGGCCCAGCCACCGAACCCGAACCCAACAATGAACACCCACACCACGATGAACGCGTTGATTGTGAAAGCCCCAGTCCACCTCCCCAGAAACCTCGGCGGCTGCTCCACGGCGTTCTCCCGTGCGGCCGAGGAGCGGAAGGTGAAGATGTGGGCGAGCGCAGGGATGATGTAGACGGTGAAGCTGACGAGGAGAGACCCGACGGTTGAGTTGATGGGACCGAAGAAAGGGAATATGATTGCGAGAAACCAAATGGGTATAACCACGGGAAGCCTCGCGGCGGCTCTCTTACACATGCTCCGGCACTCGTGCATCCCTATCAGCTTCTCCCACACGAAGTAGAGCGGCGTGCACGCGAACCCAAACGTTATGAACTGGTGGATGAGCATGAGCACCACTGCAAAGTCACGGAAAAGGTTCTTGGGTAGGAGAGCGAATGCGTTTGAATGGTTTAGAAGCAAATCGCCAAACGCCCAATAAACCGCAGACGCAGAAGGCAGCGTCAGCGTCAGCACGTAGATAGTCGCAAACAGGTAAATGGACTTGAACTTCTGCGGCTTCCACATCGCATGCATTATTTCTCTGCCAACAACACAAAATTCAGTTTCAATAGTAGAAAAAGAAAGAACAACGAAAGGGAGTTAAAAAGGTTAAAAAAAAAAAAAGGAAAGAGGACATACACAGTAAAAGCATGTCCACCAAATGTGTAAAGAATGTTTGTGGCCCCTGTGAAGTATAACACGAGCTTGCTTGGTCCCGAATGCTTCACTCCTTCTACCTATAACCAACGATGTTACATATTATTTGATATACTCATTCATTTATCTACAAGCAACATATATATTATGGATTTATGCATTAAAACCATGTCTGACACCAATGTATAGGGTTGGGTAAAATGTGGTCCCAACCACATGTTGCTTGATACAGAAGGGCCAAAAAGACACAAGGAAGAAGACAACTTCTTTGATGTTTTTGAGTCCCCTTGAACCACAACACCACCAGCTAAGCTAATCTAACCATAGAAATTAATTAGAAGAAGAAAAATAAAGAAGTCCATTGATGAATTTACCTGGCCATGGAGGATGGAGGCAATGGTGAGGTACCAGGCAGTGTAAGTGGTCATCAAGAGTCCAAGAAAGGACCAGATCCTGTAGTTGTGGAAGGAAGGGATGAAGACTGTGGTTGCACAACATGCCCCAAATATGTATGTCCATGTCCTCTTGTCCAGATTGTCATTTATGTAGTATATGTTGCTGCACATTCATTCATCAATCTCAGTTTATATATGTATATATACCTATGCTAATCCTATTTCCTCAAGAAAAAAGAAAAAAAGAGTTTGGGATAATTAGTAGTACCTGGCACAGGCTATGAGTTGAATGACAGATCCAAAGAGAAGGAAGGTGCAGTTAAATGCTAACCCAACATTCCTCCAGTGCTTCCCAAGCAATCCATCAAGAACCTCAAACCACTTNAGTTGTGGAAGGAAGGGATGAAGACTGTGGTTGCACAACATGCCCCAAATATGTATGTCCATGTCCTCTTGTCCAGATTGTCATTTATGTAGTATATGTTGCTGCACATTCATTCATCAATCTCAGTTTATATATGTATATATACCTATGCTAATCCTATTTCCTCAAGAAAAAAGAAAAAAAGAGTTTGGGATAATTAGTAGTACCTGGCACAGGCTATGAGTTGAATGACAGATCCAAAGAGAAGGAAGGTGCAGTTAAATGCTAACCCAACATTCCTCCAGTGCTTCCCAAGCAATCCATCAAGAACCTCAAACCACTTTGACATTGTTTTAAAAAGACCCAATGTCAATATTTACAAAAGATAAGATACTTTTGAAACAATATATAGAAGAAGAAGAAAAAAAGAGCTACTAGTTAATTACCTGAATGACATGGTTTCTGAAGTTAACTTTCTCTCTCTCTTTTCTGGTTCTGTACTCCACATAGAGAATGCTGATGAGGTAAGCAGTCCAGCTACCCAAGAGGCCATAGAAAAGCTGAAACAGAATCCCTGAGAGCATCCCCAGCTGTGAGAATGAGTATGGCAGCGTCAGCAGCACTTGCGCCACCTAAACACACATAATCATTTTGCAGAGATCTGAGAGAGAGTAAATAAAACCAAAACTTTTTCATCCTCATCTGAGAGAATCTGTATATATATAGAAACCATTTACGTACCTGGTTGGAAGCGCAGCTGAACCAAGCATCATAGACAGAGCCGCCATGCCAGAACATGTTGGAAAGCTTTGATTTCATATCCGACGCTTTCCCTTCACTCTCCATCTCCACATAGTTCCCCGCAACAGCCGTCTCCACTGCTTTCTCACCGTTCTCCATTGCTTGCTTCTTCTCTCTCTCTCTCTTTGTGTGAAAGGATTAAGAGTGAATGGAGAGAGAGCTCTACAAGATATATATAGAGAAGAGAGAAAGAAAGGAAGTAATAGAAGACTGTGATTGTGTGTAGACAGAGAGGGAGACACGGAAGTAGTTTTTCAAGGCAGAGAGGATGATGAGCAAAGCCCAAGCAAAAACTCCCTTCCCTTTGTTTTGTGATAGCTACTTGTGAGAGATTTTGTTTCGGGAGTCGCGACATATTATCAAATTTATACTATATCCTCCTACTACTACTCTCGATTAAAGTATATTTGCCAAAAAAAAAAAAATATATCCTCAATTTTATAAGTATTTCTTTATTGTAACCACTATTCTAATAATTAAATTTATCAAACCTAACAAATACTCACTCTATTGTACCACCAATATTACTGTTATGTTTATTCATGAAAATTTATTACAAAATGGGTTAGCTTGAAAGGTTTAATGTGTTTGATTTTATCAAATATTCTGTCGATTGATGACAATCCGATAAACAAGAGTGATTCCATTTTTATTATTTAAACTTTTGTTTTTAGCCGGCTGATATATACTGTATTTGGTTTGCTGTTATATTTGCAGCGTCTATGTACTGATTTGTTGTTTTTATCAACAAGTTAAAACAAATAAATTAGCGTAATCACATGGTTTAGCGGCGAGTCACGTTTTGCTCGCACGAGTGAGCTTTGGTTTCTCGAGCTAATTATTTTAAAGCTATTCGTTAAATAAAAAACATTTTCTAAACAAACACATTTTCACTTGGCTATAAGCTGAGTATATAGTATATAGTATATACGATAGATGCTCTCCACTCTCCAGCATGACCATAACTTTTCTCGTATCAACAATGATTAATGATACTATGAGATAAATTTGTGTTTTTGTTTTCCTTCAAAAAATAGCTGATAAAGAAGACAAAACTTTGAAAGAAAAATTTGCTAGATAGTACATTAATATTCTCTCCCATGATTCGAACAAAGATTGTAAATCTCGATGTTGCTTATACAAGTACTTGTATTTATTGATCTAGATTTTCATTTTCTACCCGTTTGATGATTTTAATACACTACAGCTGTAAATAATGGGCTGTCAAAAACTAAAAGGACAATGTGCTTTCAATGGTAGAACAAAAACTTTTTTTTTTCTTTTTGACATCAAAGAAAAACATTATCATCCTTTTTCTATTATTATAATTCTAATATATTTTTATTTATTTACTATATACTATCATATCTAGTGAGTAAAGTAGACGAATGTCTGCACCTTTCGGAGAATGAAGGAACATAAAAGTCATTGCACAAAAAAAAAAAAAAAAAAAGAAGGAACATAAAAGTCTGTACGCCTAAAGTTAAGAGAAATCAGATTCGGTAATAATCTCTATTAGGCCTGGACATTCGGATCTTCGACTTGGTTCGGACAGGATTCAATCGGTTTCGATTCTTTCGACAAGAGAATTTTATATCTATATATATATATATATATATCGAAATGATTTTGATTCGGGTTCGGTTAGGTTTCTACCGGTTCAGGGCCAGTTCAGTTCTCAAATCTCAAAACCGTTTAAAACCCGGTTCTCGTATAATTTTGGTTTGATTCATTTTTTTATCCAACTAGATCCAAAATAATAGAAAATGTATCCGTATACCCGAAATGTAATCAAATATCTGAATGAAAATCAAGTTTAAAAACTAATTTTTTTGAAAAATAGGCACAATAATTTTTTTTCAACTTGCGAACTTATTTACGGATCGAATATACTTTAGAATCGGTAACAGAAAGAAATTTTGAATAGCTGACTGTGAGACATTCAAAACCGTATGTAGATCGACCTCTAGATCATCTAGTTCATCGGAAAATCGCCTCACAAAACCTTCACTCGACCATAATTTTATTTTATTTTTCATGTTTAAAAAAAATCGAATAATCGATCGGTTCCGGGTAGGAACCGGAACCTAACTGATACCCACGGTTCTCAAACTTAAGATGCGTCGAGTGAATAATTAATAACCGAATCCGATTTGAACCGATTATTTTGGGTCGATTTCGATTCGATTTTTCAGATTCGATTTTTATGTCCAAACCTATTGTTAAAGTAGCATTTTCTGATTATGTATTAACAAAATAGTTTTCTGGTTTCCTTTTTGGAAGAAAATGTCATGCACCATTGGTTATCACACTTTGGTGCAAAATTGTCCATGTCGTTTAAGTTTTTGGTAACATGGATATTATGATTAGAAGCTATCCAAAAACTTTAATATATATATATATATATATATAGAAACATTTGATTTTTCATAGCGGCCTAACATTTTTTGGCCTAAATAAAACAAGAAGCATTAATAATTGGGATATATTTATGAAAATTTTGAGACGGGAAATAATAGATAGGATAAAATAGAATAAAAAAGAGAGAATTATAAGAAAGTAGACCGAATCATTGCAAGAAAACAAGCGTGGTCGCTTTTATAATAACAGAGAAGCTCGCTTTTATCACATGCCCATTCCCCTCTCTGAAATTTGTGCTCTCTTTCTTATTATTCTCAATTTAAACTTTTTTAAATATATTTTCTATAAACCAAAACCTATATGCATAGATCTCACAAATCTGATTCATTTTGATCTATAGTGCACATAACAGATACTTGAATTGGATTATTTGCTAACATGAGGATATAGATACTTAATTTTGGATTATTTGGTAATTTGGGGATATAGTGAAGTGATTAATTATCCCAATTTTATGTTTTTTTAATCATTCACAATTTTACGTAATTATGATTTATGCTTGATCATTATTGTTATATTGTTGTTTTGTTTTAAATTAGTTTGGCCAATCAAAATAAATATATCATAAAAATATTGATAATTGAATGAAAATAAAATAAAATCCCAAGCTGATCATGTTACTGTTATAGTATTATATACGATTGGGTTATAGCTACATTTTTACTTAATGCGCTACTTTTTTTTTCGTCTAAATTTTATTAAAACACACAAGAGATACAAAAATGAAATACATGGTTGGAATAAAGAAGTCGGCAAGGATCGAAAAACGAAACCAACCTCTCCAAAGATCAAGCCGGCGAGTTTACAACTTTCGGGAACAACAACCACAAACTGGAAAGACAAACAGAGGAGAAAAATCTTAAACAAAAGCTAACAAAAAACTGCAAAATCTTCAAAATTCAATCCACCTAATACTTACCTAAGATCGGAAGAGGAAAAGATGATAATGGATAAACCATCAACACTAAACAAAATCTTCAGATCTTCTTATCCTCTCTTAAAATAGGTAGTCTTTTGAAAGATGAAAATTTGGGCTCGCTAAGGTGGCTGACGGGAGCACAAACAGAACTGTAAAAACTCAGTAGCTGGGGCCGGCGAAATCGATATTGATACGACATAGATCCGGTGAGGAGCAGTTCAAAGATAAACAAACTTAATGCACTACTTAAAAAAACAAAAATTATTGTGGAAATTAAATTCCTAAGAGATGAATGTTATGAATATGTGAAGGTACCTATACTACCTACTATGTAGTATGTATTCTATGATATGAAATTAGGAATGCTTAAAAGTTACAATTGATCTATTTGTCATTTCATTGACGAAAAGCATATAAGCTAAGTAATTGCTTAAGGCAAACCAATGCAAACAAGTAGACAACCACAAAACAAAGCCAAATGTATAGTTTTTTTATAACATCACGTGGCCTCAAAAACAGACATTTTTTGTTTGTTAATGCGTATAATATTTATGTTCTCTTTGCAAATGCATTGACCCCAAAACAAAATATTTTATACGAAACAATTTAAATTTAACTCTACTGTCTTTTTCCAAGTGAACGTTGTTTCTTTCTTTAGATTCTCCTCATGAGTTTGAGTAATAAGCCTAGGAACAAAAATAATTCACTTTTTTGTGTGCTGTTTGTTTTGTTTATAAATTAAGACGTGTTGTTAGCTTTTGCATGACCTCATTGAGGTGCTTTTCTGATGCTAATATTATGTGAGAAACTAAAAATCTGAAAATTTATAATTTGTATATATTTAGTAAATAATCATGATGGTGATTTATAATGCTCTGTAATCATCATATTAGAAGTCACTTGTTGCATCATTTCATATACATTTACACATATTTAGTATTTACGACCCTATCATCATATCTCATAATGGGTTTGTTTTTCAATAATTATAATAGAATAAAACAAAAATACCATTGTTAGGAATAATGACTAAAGAGCATGCATGAGTCTTTACCTCTTATCTTAATATCATAATTAATTATTTGCAAATATTAAGAAAAATAAATTACTTAACTGAAAAAAAAAAATTGCTTTCCATTTTCTTAATATAGTAATGCATGTTAGTAAAGAAACCACGCTAAAATAAACTAGTACTTTATAAGAGTAAATGGTAAATGAATCGAAAAATGTGTTGTTAATTAATTTTGTGTAGATAAATATTTTAGAGTATTGGTAAGTATGTAGTATTAGTATTACATTATTACAGTACTATTTTCACAAGTACTAAAGTAATGTGGATTGTAACTTAGTAAAACGAGGCTACACATTCTCTATATATTAATCGAGAAACATTTTTAAAGAGTAAGCTTACTTTTTGAACTATTTACAGTGGTGTCATTTTGCTGATGTATCACCACCACACTTATTCTCCCATTATTTTAATACAAATTTCCTTTTTTGATTAGACTAATTATATTGTATGATTTTAACCATTTATTACTTTTAACTACTTTTAATATGCCCACAAAATTATGTTTTAATTTTCTGATTTTTTAAAATCGAATTTTCTGTTATGTGATGATTTATGATATAATGAAATATAATTTATACACAATTTATTATATACACAATACTATTTTTTTTCTTAGGCAGAAAAATATGTTTACAATAAAAAAGACTTAGATATGTGTGGAAAAATATGTTTACAATAAAAAGACTTAGATATGTGTGCAATACAAAAAATTACAAAATTATAACAAATTAAAACGAATTTTTTTGAAATATTTACAATGGTGCCTTTTTGCTAATGTGTCACCACCACACTTATTCTCCCATTTTTTAATACAAATTTTCTTTTTCCATTAGACTAATTACATTATATATCTTCATCAATTTATTACTTTTAATATAACCAGAAAATTATTTTTTAATTTTTAGATTCTTTAAAATCGTATTTTAGGTTATGTGATGATTTATAATATACATCATATTACACAATACCTTTTTAACATGAATAAAACAATAATTTAAAAAATATTATTTAATGAAATATAATTTATACACAATTTATGATATACACAATACTTTTTTTTTGCTTAGGTAGAAAATATGTTTACAATAAAAAGACTTCGATATGTTTGATTTTAATAAAAAAAGTAAGAAAATTAAAACAAATTAAAACATATTTTTTAGATTACAATAAAAAATATTACGATATGTGTGATTTTAATATATAAAAAGATTAGACTAAAATATTTTACTATAATTTAATTTTTAAATTATACAAATAAATAAATAATAAATTATTTATCCTGTAAGGAAAAATGCATAAGGCACGCTTTCTTGTTTGTTTTCTGCTCAAAATTATGAATGCTTAAGATATAGAGAGAACAATTTCAAATCAACACTCTATTTTCTTCTCTCTTTGTCTCCTTCATCATAAATATATTTTAATACTCCCTCTGTTCCCCATTTTTATTTACTGCGAAAACTATTCATAAAGCTGGGTATTTATTTATAGCTGAAAAAAGAGAGAGAAAGCTGAGTAGTACTATTAGTTTTAGACTTTTAGTTAGTAGTATAGAACTTTTTTTGTGTGTGCAGACAATTTAGACAAAGGTAAAGAGTTTTTATCTTAACAGTAAATAATTTGAACAACAACACTTTTATGAGTTTGTTCTCTTTGGTCTGAAACTGATTAGACACGGTCAAACCAAAAAGCTCCTTTTAAATCATTTTTTTGAGACCATAGATATTAATATTGCCTCCTGTGACACGCCTTTTAGCACTTACCATAAAGACATATGTTCCATCATAATTTAGATTCCCATTGTTTGTCATCAGCCACAATCATTTTCAATTTCCCTTGTGTCCTCTTTTTTACTAGACAATTTTCAGAGAAAGATTAAACTACAAGCTTTTGAAATAATATAGTTTTGATTTTTTTATTTTTTTTGTTTCTCAGGGAAACATCTATAAAAATTATGATTGGGTCCAAAAAGCCCAAACTGATTATAAATAATTAACGGCCCAACTTGTATGGAACTCTTTATTTCAAGACGACGTCACAACTCACAACAAGTAGAACATCTATAAATTAATACTCGATAAATTAATAATCACTATAAATTAATAAATTTTGTCAGTCTCAAGTCGGGTCAGTGTAAAAAATAGCAAATTTCGATAAGATAATAAGATAATAATTTTTTTGAAACTCCTATGTAAAAATATGGTCACAATAATTATATAAATTAATAATTATACATTTAAATATATATAAATAATGTAATATAGTAAAATGTGATTATATTGTTGTTTCAAGTTTATAGATGTTGTTTGGCTTATCTTTTAAATTTATTAATATGACATTTTTTGAATGAATTTTACATTGTTGAAAATATTTTTTTTTGTATTTTGATGAACATTAAGAATTCAAACAAAAAAATATCTTTATAAATTAATATTTTATTAATTTATCGATAAATTAATAATTATTAATTTATAGAGGTTTTGTAGTTTCAACTTTCAAATGTTTTCTTTGTTTCCTTATGCATCAAACATAAATACAAAAAGGCCGGTTTAGTGAATAATGTAATTTATATAGTATGAGGAAAATGTCTAACTAAAATATAAATCTTGTATTTGAACATTTCTTCTTTTAATCTTAGCTAAGAGAAAACAATACTCAATCAAATATTAGATTCTAACCACGATGAAATGTTCATCTTTCCTGCAAACTGATGCCACTTGAGAAAGGAAATCAGGATTCACAATCCTACCTACAAACCATTCACAATATAGTTTTGTTTGTTTGTTTATGTTTGATTGTTGATAATTTAAAAAGTGGAATTACTGCAAAGTAAAATCACCTTATATATTATATTTTTTATTTACCTAACATCGAGATATCGATGACCAACACTAAGCAAACCTTTCTGTATAAACATCAACGGTCTCAACATCTTCCGCTCTGTATAAACAAAAAAACAAAAAGTCGACAATATATATATATATATATATATATATATATTTGAACACATACACACGGTATTGTTCATAAATGATACTTGTTACTTAACATAGAAATTTGATTGTTTTTTTTCTCACGGCTTCGTGTTTATTTCTTCCATGAGAAAGCCTGATCTTCTTTTCTGGTTCGTCTTCTGCGACGATAAAGGGTAAAGAGAAGTCATGTACACAACTTGGAAACATAGAAGTGTCGCACTACCGAATTAGCACAGAAGAGAGAAGTCGACGAAAGACACACACAAATCCAAATAAAAAAGGGGACTTTGCAAATCTGATGTTGGTTTTACAAGTTTAAGCCCATTTTGTACAACAACACAACAGAGTTTTTGACAACAACAAACCAATCCTCTCTTTGTTTGGTCTGGACAGAAACCAATCAAGAGGCAGTACTTCGCCACTCGAGCTCGATTTGGATCTTTCCGTTCTTAGAATCGATAAGGTGAAACTTCTGATTCATCCTTTTGTTGTTCACCACGTCCACCACCGGAATATCCACGTACCCCAGTGTTTCCTGCGCATCAACAACCACTTTTTAGTTTCAGAATAGCCACACACCACTTGCAACTTGCTAGTGTTACACTGTATTGGGCTATATCGGCCCATCACATGTATATCGTTATTAAGATTGTAATTAGGGCAATCGTGCTAATAATGTAACCGTGTATATAAGGCTATGCCTCACTATCTTGTGCAATAAGAATCCTCTTTATCACCTCTAAAGGCTTTTTGACATGGTATCAGAGCTTTAACCTAACTACAAAAAGGTTAAATCTTTCGATCTTGTGATCTCAATTCCGCTACGAGATTTCTCTATTTTCGTTCTATCCTTCTATTGACCTTGAATTTTCGTTGATCTGTTCTCAACGATTTCTTCTTTCACGATGAGTACTTCAGCATCATCTCTTGTTTCCACCACGGTACCAAGTCGTACCGAAACCCGTCGTACAATTTCACCGTACGATTTGACTTCTGGTGATAACCTCGGTACTCTCATCTCTAAACCGTCATTGCGTGGTCCCAACTACGACGAGTGGGCTACCAATCTGCGATTAGCTTTGAAAGCTAGGAAGAAATTTGGATTCGCCGACGGCACTATACCACAGCCAGAGGAGAATTCCGATGACTACGAAGACTGGATCGCTAACAATGCTCTTGTGGTTTCGTGGATGAAACTCACAATAGATGAAAAACTCTCAACGTCAATGTCACATATTGATGACTCTCATGAGCTTTGGACACATATTCAAAAACGGTTCGGTGTGAAAAACGGCCAACGTGTTCAGCGTCTCAAAACAGAGTTAGCAAATTGCCGTCAAAAAGGCATTGCTATTGAGGCTTACTTCGGAAAATTGAGCCAATTGTGGAGAAGCTTGTCCGACTACCAACAAGCTAAGACAATGGAAGAAGTCAGGAAAGAACGAGAAGAAGACAAATTTCATCAATTCCTCATGGGCCTTGATGAAGCAGAGTATGGTCCGCTTAAATCTGCACTTCTCTCTCGCGTTCCTCTGCCTTCTCTTGAAGATGCATACAATGCTTTGATTCAGGATGAAGAATCAAAGTCGCTTGGTCGCATGAATGATGGACAGAGCGACGGTGTGAGCTTTGCTGTCCAGACCACAAATCGACCGAGAAACTACAACAATCATGGCGGAGGTGGTTCCGTCACATGCACTCATTGTGGCCGTACCGGGCATCTTGCTGAAAGCTGCTACAAACTCATCGGCTATCCTCCATGGTATGAAGATAAAACTCGACAAAAATCAGGAAATCATAACAATCGTGGGAATACAAATCAAGGAGGAGCTGCTCGTGGGTCAAATACTACTACCTCCGCGGGTTCGACGAAATCTACCTCTGCTCTTGCGAACCATGTTGTTTCTTCTCATGGCCTCAATGTCTCTACTGAGTCATTGACAGCTGCTGATCGCATTTGCATAAGTGGCTTAAACGATTCCCAATGGAAAACGCTTGTTCACATGCTTAAAGAACGCAAACACATTCCTTCGGCTCATCGCTCTGGTACATTTTTTCTTGAATCATGGATTATAGATACATGAGCATCTAATCATATGACTGGTACTCTTGAGTTCTTAGTTAACGTTTCGGACATGACACCTATGACAATTAAGCTTCCTGATGGACGCTTCACCATTTCAAGCAAGCGTGGTTGTATTCATTTGGGTTCTTCTTTGAGTCTTCAGAATGTGTATTTCGCGGCTGAGCTTCAGTGTCATCTTATATCAGTTTCTCAGTTGACAAGGGACAGAGGTTGTGTGTTTCAGATCACTGACAAGATTTGTGTTGTTCAGGACCGCATCACGAAGATACTGATTGGAGCGGGTAAACAACAGCAAGGACTTTATTTCTTTAGAGGATTGGAGACTGCAGCTGCGATTCAAAGCTCCAATGGTTGTTCCGTTGATATATGGCATCGGCGTCTCGGACACCCTTCCTCTAAAGCAATGGAGATGTTGAAGATTTCTGATTTCAGTAGTTCTAATTTTGATATAAAGACATGCGACATTTGTATTCGTGCTAAGCAAACCCGAGACTCTTTTCCTTTGAGTATTAATAAGACGAGTTTTCCTTTCGAATTGGTGCATTGCGATTTATGGGGACCTTACCGAACTCCTGCTTTGTGTGGTTCTCGCTACTTTCTCACAATTCTTGACGACTACTCACGTGCCGTTTGGATTTATCTTCTTCCAAATAAAACAGAAGCACCAACGCATTTGACAAATTTTTTGGCTCTTGTGGAACGCCAATTTACCACAAAGGTCAAAACTATTCGAAGCGATAACGGATCAGAATTTATCTGCTTCTCGAAAGTGTTTGCTCAAAAAGGGATAATACATGAAACTTCCTGTGTCGGCACGCCTCAGCAAAACGGTCGTGTTGAGCGGAAACATAGGCATATTCTTAATGTTGCTCGCGCACTCCGATTTCAAGCCAATCTTCCTATCGAGTTTTGGGGTTATTGTGCTCTTGCCACAGCCTACCTTATTAATTGCACTCCTACACCGATTCTTAAGGGTAAAACACCATTTGAGCTCGTCTACAATTGGTCTCCTCCGATGCATCATATCCGAGTACTAGGTTGTCTTTGCTATGTACATAATCAAAAGCATGGTGGTGATAAATTTGCTACTCGGAGTAATCGGTCTATCTTCATAGGTTACCCGTTTGGTAAGAAGGGGTGGCGTGTTTATAACCTTGATACTGGCACAGTTTCTGTGTCCCGTGATGTTGTCTTCAACGAAACTGAGTTTCCATTTGCAGACTCCGTTTCTATCTCTTCGGCTCCTTCTCCATCGTCTTCTTCGACTCCCTTTCTTGAATACGATGTTGATGACGATATTATTGTTGATCAGTTGCTAGTTGATTCTGCTACACATGATTCTCCTGCACCAGAAGCAGACTCCGGTACTTCATCTTCCTCCTCTGCAGTTGACAGTTCCGTTGAGGAATCGGTAATACCACCATATCCGACTGAAAATCCAATGCCTTCTGATGTCGATATACTTGCGCCTTCCTTGATACCTGCTGATGCAGCGATCACCACTAATGCTGAAATTACAATCAGTCCTGAACCTGAACATCTTGGTCGTGGTTTTCGCCAGAAGAAACCACCTACCAAATTGGCCGATTATGTAACTACTTTGCTACACCAACCTTATCCCTCGGCTACTCCATATCCCTTAGATAATTATCTTTCAAGCTCCTAATTCTCTGCTGTGTATCAGGCATATGTTATGGCTTTGACTACTGGAATTGAGCCAAAATACTATAAAGATGCTGTTCTTGATGAGAATTGGCGTGATGCCGTTAAGGATGAAATCGTGGCGTGTGAGGATAGTGGCACCTGGACTATTGAAACGTTGCCACCGGGGAAGAAAGCTCTCGGATGTAAGTGGGTTTTCCGTTTGAAATACAATGCTGATGGATCTCTCGCTCGCCATAAAGCGCGTCTCGTTGTTCTCGGCAACAACCAAACCGAAGGTCTTGACTTCAATGAAACGTTTGCTCCAGTTGCAAAGTGGTAACTATTCGTACTTTTCTTCAACAGGTAGCCTCGTATGATTGGGAAGTCCACCAGATGGATGTTCACAATGCCTTCCTTCACGGTGACCTTGATGAAGAAGTGTATATGCAATTGCCACCGGGTTTCCAAACCGATGATAAGACTAAGGTTTGTCGTTTGCATAAATCTCTTTATGGATTGAAACAGGCACCACATTGTTGGTTTGAAAAGCTCGGCGCTGCTCTGAAAGACTACGAGTTTGAACAGAATGGTTCGGATTATTCGCTGTTTACATTTGTGCAAGGAGGTATGATTCTTCACGTCCTTGTCTACGTCGAGGACCTGGTAATCACCGGAAATGCAGTGGCTGTTATTCTTGATTTCAAACGATATTTAAGCACTTGTTTCCACATGAAGGATCTCGGTGTCTTGCGATACTTCTTGGGCATTGAAGTTGCCCGTAATCCCACTGGGATTTACTTATGTCAACGCAAGTATGCGCTTGATATCATTACTGAAACGGGACTACTTGGAGTCAAACCTGTTTCTTTTCCGCTTGAACAGAATCACAAGCTTGCTCTTGCCGATGGTGAATCTTTCTCGGATCCGACACGTTATCGTCGGTTGATTGGCCGGCTTATATATCTAGGTACGACTCGCCCTGAAATGTCTTATGCGATTCACATTTTATCGCAATTTATGAGTGATCCGAAGCAAGAGCACTGGGATGCTGCGTTGTGTGTGGTCCGTTACTTAAAGAACAGTCGGGGTCAAGGTATTTTACTTCATGCGGATTCTAAACTTGTTCTCAATGCTTGGTGTGATTCTGATTGGGCTGCATGTCCATTGACACGACGATCGCTTACTGGTTGGTTTATACGATTGGGTGATTCTCCGCTGTCTTGGAAAACAAAGAAACATGATGTGGTCTCTCGCTCCTCGGCTGAAGCTGAATATCGAGCCATGGCCGATACAGTAAGTGAGCTTCTCTGGATCCGCGATCTTCTGCCTGCGTTTGGTATTTGATTGTTCGGCACCAATTACGTTGTATTCCGATAACTTATCTGCGATTAACTTGGCCGCTAATCCTGTTTATCATGCTTGTACCAAACATGTTGGGGCAGATTGTCACTTCATCCGTGATGAGATTATACGTGGTGTTATCGCGACAAAACATGTCTCCACCAAGTCTCAGCTAGCTGACATTTTGACTAAAGCCTTAGGTCGCAAGGAGTTTGATGAATTTTTGCTCAAGCTGGGTGTTTACAACGTGCACACTACACCTTGAGGGGAGGTATTGGGCTATATCGGCCCATCACATGTATATCGTTATTAAGATTGTAATTAGGGCAATCGTGCTAATAATGTAACCGTGTATATAAGGCTATGCCTCACTATCTTGTGCAATAAGAATCCTCTTTATCACCTCTAAAGGCTTTTTGACATGGTATCAGAGCTTTAACCTAACTACAAAAAGGTTAAATCTTTCGATCTTGTGATCTCAATTCCGCTACGAGATTTCTCTATTTTCGTTCTATCCTTCTATTGACCTTGAATTTTCGTTGATCTGTTCTCAACGATTTCTTCTTTCACGATGAGTACTTCAGCATCATCTCTTGTTTCCACCACGGTACCAAGTCGTACCGAAACCCGTCGTACAATTTCACCGTACGATTTGACTTCTGGTGATAACCTCGGTACTCTCATCTCTAANGTGTGCCTTCTGGGGCCTTCTGCACGGATTGCGATTCTTCAAAGCCTTTCGGCATTTCTTCCTCCGTGAATGGCTTATACAAGAGCTCAACCTCCAGCTTCCCCCTGAACTTGTCAGGCTGCCCTTCTTCACCGCCCTCCAGAGTCTTACGCAGTTCCAGGGTGAAGCTTTTATGTTCTTCAGGCACCATTTCTTTCAGCGCTAATACATTCATACCCATCTTATCGTGCTTCCCAACCTGCATTGGAAAAACAAAAATGTTAGCAGATAGAGATACATATATTATGTATCCCACTCCGTGTCATCATGGATAGTGTTGGCCAACATTACTTGAAGTCCAAGATACCTAAACAAGTTTGTGGTTAAAGACGACTTAAAATGAAATCTTCTATTAGGAAATAAGAAAGATTAGTTTTCTATTTCTAATGGAAAAATGAGGAAATTAGCAAAGCTGTGCTAATGCCTATATATATGGTTGTTTGAGTTGTAGACAAACCATATTGAGAGCTTTTGTGTTTAGTTTTTGAGTTATATTTCTAAACATAAATAAGAGAGTTATTTTTATACAAAGTTGAGTTCTTGCTTTCAATCACTTTAGATAGAGCTTCTTTACCTGTTCCCACTCATAGACATTGAACTCTAGAATCTGAGTCTGGGGATCTCTGACCGAGAATTTGAACTCCTCATTCCATTCAGGATTCAGATTCTTGCGTTTTACCGTTGTCTTCTTGGACGGAATCTTATCTTCAGAGAGCTCGATTTTCACGTATGGGTCTGCCCTACCCATCAGACCTATTTTCCTGAGCCCAACAGCCCTCACGACTTTCACGTGGACGATTCCAACAGGCCTTCTAAACGCTCTGTATAAACAAAACAAAAAACAAAAAATCGACAATGAACACATACACACGGTATTGTTCATAAATGATACTTATTTATTATTACTTAAGATAGAAATTTGATTGTTTTTTTCTCACGTCTTCGTGTTTATTTCTTCCATGAGAAAGCCTGATCTTCTTTTCGATCTGGTTCGTCTTCTGCGATGATAAAGGGTAAAGAGAAGACATGTACACAACTTATAAATATTTAATTTGATCATGTATTAATTTATTAATTGTAATCAAGTATAAACTGCATAGATTATATAGATTATCATTTATTGATCGTGAAACATTAAGGGAAAGAAAGTAAATCTAGAAACTCAAATCAGTTTATTAGTTTTATACAAATTTTTAAATCATAACATAGTAGTTGACCACAATTTTAAAATTATTTTCGTGCTGGCACCTCGTGATACTTTCAATTCCTATATTATTTTTTTCTTACAAAGTACATGTATTTGATTGTAAAGTCAAAGAAGCCAATCTCACGATTGACGTAATCATAATCTATATATATAAAGAGAGCTTTTCTATCTCTCATGCTGCCACCTCAGCATCCAGCTCAGATGAGTTTTTTTTTTCAAATTCATCATCTTTCTATTTCGGCCCAAACTTAGAGAGCCCATGCGTTTGTAAATCAAACTTCTCATTCTTCAAATTATTCATGCTTCTACTCTAATTGGGCCGAATGTTGACTTGCCAAATATGCTCTCGCAGCCCATTTTCTCTAAATCAATTTAGACGTAAATTGATTTATTGTTTACCCAAAAATAGTTAAAACCTAAATGTCGACACCCACATCTTCTTCTTCAATCGCCATCTCTGAAACCGCTAGCCACCATGGAAGTACATCTCGACATCCTCCATAAAAGTTTTCTCCTACGTAACGGCTACAAGTATTTATTTTTCCCTTTACTTCACCTCCACTATTCTACCATTAATTGCAATTCACTACATTATTCATCCTATATATAGATGGTTCTCTCCAAAACAACTCCCTCATCTCTTTCATCACATTCTCCAAACCAACAAAGCACTCGACAATGTAAGGACCATATGTGGGATTCTCTCTGCTTAAGGCTGGCCGTGGAGTCTAGCGTGTTGTCGCCAGATTGCTCCGTTTCTGGTGTGCTCGGAACATCAAAGAAGGCGGCGAGCTGATGGGCGTCGACATCCTCCTCATAGACTAATCGGTAAGCTCAGTTTTTGAAATTGCGCTTCCAAATTAGGAATACCTGAATGCCCACAATCAAATCAATTTCTGCTTTTAGTCTACCCTTATGCAAGGATAAAATCTCGTTTCCTTTCTAAGATACATTGTTTGCAATATGTTTTGATGTTCCTCCCAATAAATTAATTAAAAAAATTCCATTTTAGTTGGATCATCGTTAGTTTTTAAAATTGTTGGAAAACAGTAATTTGGTTTAAAAATTCCAACGTAGCACGAAATTAAAATGCCAATGGCCGAAAACAATGATAAGGTCTAGACCGGTAACCCAAAAAAGGGTGTACAAAGGTAAAGACTGGAAACAACAACCAGAACAGTTTACACACAAATTTCTAAAAAAAATACCACCCACACAGGGGACCAAAATAAAATAATACGAAAAGGGTTAATTCCGTATACGAAACACAGGCAACAACTACTCCCAAAAAATAAAAACGACCAATATAAGTATAACGAAAAATTAAAATAAAAACCCCATTAGCCTACCAATACCATTCAATCAGGTGCCAACGCACCATCATAAAAGATAGAGGTATTCCTAATGACAAAAATAATTAAAATTTAATTTTAAGTTTATAAACAGAAATATATAATAATTTAAAATTACAATATCTACCACATGTACTAAGAGTAGAAAATAAATAATTAGGGGGAAAAAGTCTACTTAAAGATAATTAAAAATAATTATTTCAAAATAAGGACAATAATAAAAAACAGAAGATGAATTATTTCGTTGAAACACACTTAGAAAAAATTGCAATGTTACTATCATAATTTTTTTACAGAAACGGCCACAAACACGTTCAATGTCAATAATAACTCTCCAGTAACAGCAATAAAGAGGCATAAATACAATAAATACCAATTACAAAGCACAAAACGGAAAGAGAAAGACAACCCAATATAAAAGGCCATTAAAAGCTACTGGGATTAAAAAAAAACAGGAAACAAAATTACCATTCAAAAATGGCGCAGCAGCAGCCACTAACACAACTTCAGGATCTACCAACCGATTTAATTGGAGAAATTTTCTCACAGGTGGCAAGAAGCTCACGCACGGATGTACGCAATGTCATGGCAGCATCACCAAAACTGGCAATTGCAGCAAACAACAAAGGTGTTTTCAAGAATATCAACCTAAGACCACTGGCTATGCATCCATTGGCAGCAATGAACAAATACAAAGACCTAATGGAGAAATGCCTTTCAAATGGAAACCCCGAGGCACACTACATCAAAGGCATACAAGAGTATTTTCAGAAAAACAACACACTCACATGATTACAACACCTAGAAACTGCTTCCAAAGGAGGCTACGAGAACGGTATTTATCTTTACAGGGTTATTATGTTATGCAGGGGAGAATTCGAAGAAGGCAAAACTTACTTGGACAAGCTCGGCTGGAAACAGAGGAAAACAAAAGCAGATCAATGTTGGAGAAACATCAAGAGATCGTTGCATGGAATGAGAGTGACGAGGCTCGCACGTTACGTCATCACTTTGAGGAGTGTAAAAGCAGCAATAACTTGCAACCGCAGAGACATGGAGAATAGATGCGAGGGCTGCTACTACTACAAGCAAATGGTGAAGTTTGTGTTCATCATTTAACATAACACAATAATAGCCATTGAAAGAATAAACAGTCGCTCAACATTTTAAGATCATACTACTTTTATTGTCTCATTGTCACACAAATTTCTTTGTCGGGAAGTAATTCAAATTAGTCATCATGTTCAGCTTCAAAGAGTTTGAACGCAAAAAGTGAAGAACAGCCACTTACATTAGTAAGTAAATAGAACCTTTTATTGACAAAAAAAAGAACAACAGAATATGATTAAACAAAGCCAACTAACTTAATTCTTGAACGACATTTAGAAAACATAGTCAAAGGAGAAGAAAAAATACAATTAAGTGAAAACCGGAGATTTTGTAAAATTGTATTTACAACCAAAGTAATGAACAGCCCGTAAGCGAGAATCACAGAAGACTCGGCAACATAATTATTAAATTGAAATCTAAATAAACCCCACCTCAATCGGTGAACAAAACCGATGAAAAAGTGTAAGAACAACACAATTGAACAGGAAACAAGGACAGAAAACGTAGAATCTTATCGGAAAAATGAAACACTGAGCCTGAACCAGTGAAGATAGAGCCGACCCGGATCAGCGGAGAGGATGACAACGACAGTAAAAAAAAACACACGCAACAAAAAAAACCTATTTCAAAATTTCAAGCCCAATCATTAACATCTCATCTACCCAGCCCAACATCATTTAACTAACACCAAGCCCACATCTATTATTGCATATCTTCTTAAGGCAAAACACGAAGAATTCAGTCTTTACCTCATAATCATTAGCCCAACAACAGCCCAAAAAATCTGACACGATTAAAACCTCATAGTCAACACCTAAGACTATCTGTCTTTAAAGTAGATCTCTAAGGATTAAAAAAATAAGGAATAATAAAAAAAGTTGAGAGAGAAGGAAAATTATATTATAAAATTAGAAACATATCTTAGTCTATGTTTATGTTTAAAATTTAATTAAATTATAAAATTATATTAATTAAATATAGTTAAAATATCCTTTTAAGAGCATCTCCATGGTGTAATTATGGGATTTTTAAAATAGGATTCTTACTAAAAATAATAATAAATAATCATGTGTTTCTTAAAATGGAGAGAAAAACTCTAAAATACCTTGTGCAACAAAACTACCGCCAAGGAACTCTAAAGTTCAAATTCCCATGGCAGCATCATATCTACCGCCAATAGACCTATAATAACTAAAAATTGAAAGATACAAAGTTGAGTTGAATGTCTCATATGCCAACGACCTTCAAACATTGTTATACATATAAAAATATAATACAATAACAATACATAGGAAAAAAACATTTAACAAAATCCCCGCGCGAAGCGCGGACCAATCACTAGTCATATATATAATTAGCTGAACCTCTCTCCATCTAACCTATCCACATCATCAACTTAATTTTTTTAAAAAAGCTTTTATATATTTTATATACATTTTCTGGACATTCACATAACATAAATTTAGAAATTAAATAACAAATTCTCTACAAACAAAAAAACTATAAATTCTCTACAAAAATTAATAATTAAGGATGTTAATTGTAATAAGAATCAAATAAAATGGAGAAATAGAGTTGGAAAAAGTACTAACAAAACTAAAAAAGCAGACAATTTTTTTTTTAAAAAAACTAAAATCCATGAAAATGAATAGAAAGACAACAAAACCTATCAATAATGTTACATATAAAAAACATAATGCAGATACTCCAACGAAAAAGAATCTACGTCTGAATGAATTTAAACTACACTGAAGAGATATGATACTATAAATTGGGTCTCCACATGACATTAGTTTAAAAGTAAAAAACATATACTTATTCTACAAACCACAAAACTGAAAATTCTCTACGAAAAAAAACCAGAACAATATTTCGAATACGAAATAAAGAGAATGGATGCGGTCGATGGTGAATACACTTTGTTGATCTTGCAAAAAAACGACAAAAATAATAAAGTTAATTGAATAAAAATATTCAGTGAAATACATAAATACTTATGACCACCTTATAAATATAAAAGATTTTTTTAGCAATTAACACATTTCAATTTATATTATGTAAAATATTTCACAATATATCTACATATTTAACAATAATAAAAAAACATAAATAAAAATAAATATAATAATAATAAATATATAAAATTAAAAAATAAAATTATAAAGTAAAAAACAAGATTAATAGATAACTTCGCGCAACACGCGGATTGATTTCTAGTTTTTAGAGTAGTAAGGTTTAAAAACTAAGAAATAATTTGACACAAAACAGTAAAAAAAATTAAAGGAAAAAAAGGGAGCGATAAAAAAAATGGCAGAATAGTTCGAAGCGGTAAGAAAACAATCATAATACCCGCTAATGTTTTGTGATTGATATAGTAAATGTATTTAGTTGTTTCAAAAACTCAAACCCACCGTAAGAGGCCCAATTCATCAGCCGGCCCATTAGACTCTTATTCCCTAAAAGCTTGATGTGTTTAACGAAAAAGCTCTTTTAGAAATGTCTATAACTCAAGCCATCTTTCTCTTTTCGTTGTCGAATTTTTCCTCGATTACCTCACTAAAAGCTAAAAGTTTAGGGAGCACCCCAAAAAATAAATAATTAGGGAACCTTATAAGGGAAAATAATAAAGGTTGGAGTGGTAGTACAAGCTACAGTAGGCTAATAGCTAGGGAGATATATATGCTTCGGGAATTAATCAATTGAATAGAGTTTGATATAATTAAAGGGTCCACTGATCGACCATCGGTTGTTGCTTCCTTATGTAATTAACATTAAATTATTTAACCAAAGAATAACATTGTTTGTGACAAGAAAAGTATTAGTTTCCTTTTTTTTTGTTAACGTGCAAGAAAAATGAGAACAACATAACCAATTTCACCAACGTATCATTTGATTCCTCTTCTTTTCTTACATACATGTACCATATCCATTTATGGAAAGCTATCTCATAAATATATCTTAAAGAAATTAGTACTTTTATCATTTCATTAAGTTGTTTTTTTTCTCTTTCTTATCAACAGCATTTCATTTGTTAGATAATATAATTTCGAGTTTTTATGTATAATTGAATGTATTGTTTATTGAAGTTTCTTAAAACATAAATAGTTTATAAAAAAAGACTAGACAAAGATGATCATATATTCCATCCAATTCATGTGAAAGAAAATTTTACAACAAGCTCCTAAAACCCAAGAAGCCAAAGATTTACAACAAGCTCCTCTAAAAATCATATTCAGTGCTACTACTGTCGCCGCGCGCTATCTCCAACTACGTAGCATCTCATTCTTTCGCTTCTGCACTCCGTGCCGTTCGTCAATCGCCCCCAAGCTTCCGTTTCCGGAGCTTTGAGGATGATCAAAGGGAAGACTGATTCTTAGCTCCAGGTTCAAATCTGGAAACATTTCCTCAACTACTGAGCACTCATCACTTTTCTCCTCATTCAACGTGGAAAACGTCTCAACTGTCTGTTTCCTCAGAAAAGCGAAACTTTCTTCTGGAGAAGAAAAAGAAGTTGAAAAAGAAAAAGAAGAAGTGAAGGAGATCATATCGAAGGTGTTAGTGGTTGGATCTAAGTGGGTAGACTTAGAATGCTGAGAAACTGATTCTTGGAGCATGAGTAGTGGTCTATGAGTGGTGGGATCGATTCCTCTTTTTATAAGCTTTCTTCTTATGTGAGTGTTCCAATAATTCTTTATCTCGTTATCAGTTCTTCCTGGTAATCTCCCAGCTATAACCGACCATCTGTTCAAAATAATGATTATATATATAAGACTTTAATGAATATTTCTTGTTGCCTCCTTGAGTTGTGTGATATATAGCTAGAGAGAGAGAGTAATATATTGCTTACTTGTTGCCAAGAAGGCTATGGAAGTGGATGATGAGGTGGTCTTCTTCCTCGGTGAAGCTGCCTCGTTTGAGGTCAGGTCGGAGGTAATTGATCCACCGGAGACGGCAGCTCTTGCCGCAACGGAGAAGTCCGGCGGCCTTAGGAAGGGATCTCCAGCAGCCCTCGCCATGAGTATTGATGTAAGCTTTGAGCCTTTCGTCTTCTTCTTTCGTCCATGCACCTTTGTTTGTGTGAGCCTTCTCACAACATGGTGACCTTCCCATCTTTATTAATTGATGAATGATGAACCTTCAAAGCTTGGCATGGTACGCAGTTATATATATATATGGTTTTGACCTAATTAATTAAAGCAAGATACATATATATATATATATATATATATGAGAGTTGTATACACGTAAGTACTGCTTCTAGATGATAGATAGGCAGATTGATATAGAGAGAGAGTGTTGAGATTGTTAGTGCTTCTAGATGTGAGTTGGTGGGAATTGGATATCTATGGACTATGATGAAAGAGTGTTTGGTGGCTTCTTTCTTTTTTTGGACAATAAGTTACAAATCTTTTGTATGTCATTTATGTTTTTATTTGTCTTCTTTAGTTTAAGTATTATATATTTTTTTTTTTTTGAAACGAGTTTAAGTATTATATTTGTAGTTATTTACCGAAGAAAATTAAACCATAACAAATAAAGAGGTAGTAAGTAGGCGTATGCTAATTAATCACTGGCGTATAGCAAAACTCACACTTTACTAGTATTTCTCTATTTCTAATTGACAAATTGCAAATACGATTTATTTTGGTAGCTATTGTTTCTTTACAAATGATTCCTTCTATGTAGATATTATTTAACAAAAGGTCGTAGCAATAATCTTTAATTGGGAACTTGGATTTTTATCGGTGATTGTTAGGATTCGTTTTGTGAGTCTAAGACAGAATTCAAGTTTTTTTTTTTTTTTTTTTTCAATCATAAATAACGATTTGTAGACGTTTTTAATGGTTCGCACCAAATAAAAAAAACAATTTTAATGGTAAGAAAATTCGATTTATATGAATTTTGTGGGGTTTAGTATAAGCTTTATGTATGAGATATCCAAGGTAGAAACATTTTTTTTGGAAACTTAATTAAAATGTGGAGGTGTAAAGTTAAATGAGTGATTTTGGGAGACTGCCTATGATTATTTATATTTTCTTTTATTAATAAAAAAATATATATATGTAATGAAACCCTAATAGTAATATACTAGCTTACAGACTTCATTGATAAGTATATATAGTTAACATTTTTGCCAAAATAACAACCACTTCGTGTCTATAATAATTAGTATATAATATATATAGGTCATATAGTGGTTATTAACTTTTTGTAAAAGCTACAACAAGAATTACCTAAATCAAACAATTATAGATGAGTATCACAAATTGATTTTTTTTTTTTTGTCTTCTAGAAACCTTGACTTAGTGGTGTTATTCTATTATATATTCTCTAACCAAGTTTTCATATGTTTATTTTTTATGCAGAGACTTAAAAGGCAAGACTTTACTATAAGATTATTTGTTAGATGGTGGAAACTATATATAATAACACCAACATACCTTTTGTTATATTGTGACATCGGACATTTTAGGTTTACAATTATTGACGAATCAATGTGTTTACAAGAAAATCACATGTAAACATGCAAAACATGTAGTCTAGGTAATAGGTTGTGTTAATATCGATGTTGCGTTACTACTTGCATTCGATGACTACGAATCTATTATACACTATAATCCAACCAATATCTCTATCTCAATATGTGAAAGAACAACTAAAATGCGAGTAACTACAAACACATTAGCAATAACATTCGATTTGTTTGACGAGACAATTGGTTGTAGTTTGTTTGCTCCGCGGATAGGCAAAATATATTTTTGTTTTGTTTTTGAAAATACACACTTCAATAAGTTGTTTTGATTATTGTACAAAGAAAGTATTTGAAGTCTGAAAGTTATTCGCGTGGGGCATAATTGAAAAGAAAAGGGAAAAGAGTGGTTCATATGGAAATTAAGAGATAACTAAAAGAAAATGGGAGTTGTTGCATTCATTTACTTATTTATTCCATTGGTGCACAATCATTACCATCATCATTCCTATTTGGCTTCTAAAAGCTTTGCTTAAAAGACTTCTCAAATTTGGAACATATAAATGAATCACTACACTTGATTGATGATGCCGACCACAAATTGTATTAAAATTACTTACTTAGTCATTGTATTACAAAAATGAAACACACTAATTTAATTTGTGTTTTTTTTGTTGTTGTTGTGTATAGCATATTAATTAACACGGACAAAAACTCACCAACTCAAATAAAATTATACCGAAAGAAATAAATTCACATGTAGCACGATATACGTAAATTAACATTGGTTGATGAAAATAGTATGCCATACAAATCATAGGAAACCATTCGAGCCTCGACTCTCACATATATAGAAAGAAAGCTAACTTTGATCATTTCATGTATTTATGTTGTAATTTGTTCAATAACGGAATACGTACTAATATGATATTTGAGAATTGAGATTACGTGGATTGAGATAGCAATTTGCGATGATATAAATAATTAACATTACCAATTTTTCATTTTCTCGACCAGCCAATCAAAAGGAAAGAGTATTACTTAGGTCGTGATGTAGATGCTGACGTTGGATTTTGTTCACCATCCACATTTCTTTTTGTTGTTGTTTCTCCTCTGAATTTTATAAAATGTTTGCAATTAAGGTAACAGAGAGTTGTGCCGTAAAACCTTAGTAATGTGTAACGGAGTTTCTTCTTTGTAACGAATATTTGGAAGATTTGGGGGAATGAGCAGTGGAAACATAGAAGTGTCGCGCTACCGAATTAGCACAGAAGAGAGAAGTCGACGAAGACACAACACACAAATCCAAATAAAAAAAGGGACTTTGCAAATCTGATGTTGGTTTTAAAAGTTTAAGCCCATTTTGTACAACAACACAACAGAGTTTTTTGACAACAACAAACCAATCCTCTCTTTGTTTGGTCTGGAATCGAAACAGAAACCAATCAAGAGGCAGTTCGCCACTCGAGCTCGATTTGGATCTTTCCGTTCTTAGAATCGATAAGGTGAAACTTCTGATTCATCCTTTTGTTGTTCACCACGTCCACCACCGGAATATCCACGTACCCCAGTGTTTCCTGAACATCAACAACCACTTTTTAGTTTTAGAATAGCCACACACCACTTGCTAGTGTTACACTGTTACTGCTCTGAATGAGTGTGTGGTTTACCTTGGGATGCAAGAGACCTATCCTGGAGGAGGTGCTCAGCACTTCCACGTGCAGCTTCTCGCGGAGTGGAGGCTCCTCGAGCATGAAGTGGAACTCCTCTTCCCACCTTGGGTCTCTGTTCTTTTTCACGTGCTTGGTTTTCCTCTCTTCCCCTTTGAAATAGATGCGTACGTAAGGATTGGTATGGTGCTTTCCTTCAACATCTTCAGCCGAATGCACTATCACCACGAGCATTCCTCCAGCAGCCGGTGTGCCTTCTGGGGCTTTCTGCACGGATTGCGATTCTTCAAAGCCTTTCGGCATTTCTTCCTCCGTGAATGGCTTATACAAGAGCTCAACCTCCAGCTTCCCCCTGAACTTGTCAGGCTGCCCTTCTTCACCGCCCTCCAGAGTCTTACGCAGTTCCAGGGTGAAGCTTTTATGTTCTTCAGGCACCATTTCTTTCAGCGCTAATACATTCATACCCATCTTATCGTGCTTCCCAACCTGCATTGGAAAAACAAAAATGTTAGCAGTTCATACATATATTATGTATCCCACTCCGTGTCACACCATGGATAGAGCTTCTTTACCTGTTCCCAGTCATAGACATTGAACTCTAGAATCTGAGTCTGGGGATCTCTGACCGAGAATTTGAACTCCTCATTCCATTCAGGATTCAGATTCTTGTGTTTTACAGTTGTCTTCTTGGACGGAATCTTATCTTCAGAGAGCTTGATTTTCACGTATGGGTCTGCCCCACCCATCAGATCTTTTTTCCTAAGCCCAACAGCCCTCACGACTTTCACGTGGACGATTCCAACAGGCCTTCTAAACGCTCTGCAGAATATAATTTAAGGTTTGTTAAGCAACAATGATGGTTTAAGACATGGACTGATTTTTTCAAAGGAATAAGGCGGAATGGCATACTTGGCAGGGTCAAGGATTGGAACTACAAGGGTCTTAGGCCAGAGATACATGTTCGCAACTTGATCCTTGATTTGCTCCTGAAACAATTAACGCAGCCATGGAGCAGCAAATGAAATTTTGATCCAGCAGAAACGTATGAGCTAAAAAACCAAACCACTTTCACCAAATAAGAGTGAATCTCCAAATACATATATATGTATTGGCCACACAGGATATCACAGTTTAATCTGCCCATTCTGCCTTACAAGATTGAAACAAATTCTCTTCATGAAACTAGAAGACCAGAGTGAGTAGTTCCTAAGATGACCAATCATCTCACAAATCAAATTTCTGATTCAAACAAGTCAGGAATCTGAATGGTGTAAGAGAAAGATATTATTAACCTGAACAAATCTGTAGAGGCCAGGGATTGACATAAGATCTGCTCCACCAAGCTTTAGCCCAAAATCAACGTGTGGCTGCCATAGTAGCAAGGAATGGTCAACACCAACAAAAGCTAATACCAAAAATCTGATAAACAAGCTGACTACTACAGAAAAAAAAAATGACTGTATAAAGAAAACGGTGGAATCACGGACCTTCTCCATAAGAGACACATAAATGCTGGCAAAACAAGGAAAACTTGGGACTAATGGCTTGAGAGTGATACGAGGCTGGGCAAAAACTTGCAGATCGACCACCTGAGAAAATATTCTTGGTAAGTGAAAGTAAACGGTTAAGGGACAATCATGAATGCTAATGTTAAGTAGGTATTTCCTTGTTTTTAGGTTGGGTAAGCAGTAGCAGGATATCTTATTACCTGAACTGTCGCCTTAAACCCAAATGCCTTGATAGCAACCAAGATATTGGGATTCGCCGCCCATTTCAAGCATGGTTCCATAATCAACTCTTTCTCATCCGTGAGATAAACTTTCATCCCTGCGAAGAGAAGAATACTAACATAAGCATGTGGTCACCACCAATTCCCCTCGAGATTGAAGAGGAGAAGAAAAGGATGAACCTACTACCTTGGAACGTAGGAGGTAAAGAGCCCAGTGTAAGAGTTTCAAATTCAACGGAGTCAATCTTGTACTTGGGAATCTGCTCCTCGATGATGGGCTTTGCAATATTCTTTGCAGTCTTACAGATGGCCTACATGGGATAATTGGAGAGACCAAAAACTCAAAAATCTATAAAATGAAACAGAAGAAACAGAAGAAGAACAGGGTGAGCAAGTGTTTGCAACCTTGTCGAGATAAGGCCACATGTACTCGATAAATCTGTTAATCCAGTCAACCTGGTTCATCAGAAGAATATAGAAGGAAAAGCATCAGAGGCTGAGACAAAAAAAGAAAGAAATCAAGAGTAGAGAAAGAAGAATGTGACATACACGATCGAAGTCAGGATTCTTCACCCATAGCGGAATCTCAGGAAGCATCCGTAGCATAGCTTTGGGATCTTGGTCAGCTATGGATTGAATTTGAGGATCCTATAAAAGCATATAACGTACATCAGCGACAAAGTTCATCCCATTTGCTAATCCTAAGATTTTGACAGGCATAAAGAGCAGCAATATAAGAAGAATCAGAAAGACTCGAAATCGAACCTTGACGTCGTTGGGTTGCAAGTAGACGAAAAGAAAGTAGCCTATAACAAGTCCCATGGAAATACCAACTCCAAATCCGCAAAACCCTAGAATAGTGCTGAAGAAACCCATATTGACTGATTGTTTTTGCCCCTTTCCGTTTCAGATCCAACGATTTCTTCTCAGCAAGCGGACAAAACCCCACCCAAGAGCTTTCCCGATCACGAATTTGTCTTCCCGATGAGAGACGGAGCTTGAACGTGGCAGTTCTCCGTCCTCGCGACCGATCTGGGGTAGAAGAATTACAGATGACTGCTTTCTAGAGTGTGGGGGGAATTTGACTAATCGGAGGATTGACTGAGATCCATATGGACGTGGGAACTTGGTGGAGAGATATGAACAGATGTCGCCACAATCGTCGTCAAGCGCAGGAGGCAAATCAATACGCAGTGTGCAAATGTGTGGGTGTGTGTGCAAAAGACACCGATGCGATGACGACGCTCCNGGAGAGATATGAACAGATGTCGCCACAATCGTCGTCAAGCGCAGGAGGCAAATCAATACGCAGTGTGCAAATGTGTGGGTGTGTGTGCAAAAGACACCGATGCGATGACGACGCTCCTCTCTCCTCTCTCCTCCCTCTCGGTTTATTTTATTATTCTTTCTTTTTTGTTTTTTTTTGGTTTTTTTTTTGTTTTTTAAAATATAAAACGAGCACCAATTCATAAGTTTTTTATGCTCTCTTCGAATCTGAAATTCGTCCCTCTGGGGAAACCAATCTCTTTCGTCATGCGTTTTCTTTTTGATTCGACAATCTCATAACTTTATTCTTTTAATAACATGTTTGATCCTATCATATCACTTTCATTTCATGTCACACCTATGAATTAATACCGCAATTTTATCTGGTTATTTATACTTTTTTATTTCTGGGAATACCAAATTTCTTTAGGAAAAAGCTTCAAAATTACATACTGTATACATTATGTTCTCAATGAAAGTAAAAAACTTACATTTTTTTTTATATTTGGTAGCTAAGGTATGTAATAATAATAGTCTAAAACGAATTATGTGACTTAATACAATCAAAATCTGACCCCCAAAAAAAAAAACTATATCGGGCCGTATTTGCATAAGTTTTGAAATTGAAGGGTATGGACTGAAACATGACATAAATATATGAGCAGTAATAAGCATCTGATACTGGGCCAACATATGTGGGCCTACGCTAATACTTAACATGTAGATGGGAGCCCATGGTTACATGACGTGTCGCTCTTTTAGTGGATGTTAGCAAATACGGGCCATCTAGTTGTTGGTGGTCCACCACGTAGAGTTGATGAATACATCCCACAAATTTGCTCTCGTTAAGAGACAAAATGGCATGCCGACAGTCTTGTCGTCACGCAAACTTCGTTCGGTTCACTCTCAACATTGATGATCTTTTTTTTGTGTGTAAACCGGTCAATAATAATATTCCACGTGACCCACACAGCACACGAGGTTACAGAGAACGGCGTCGTTTTAGTGTTTCGGCGGCAACGAAATCAGTAGTCTCCCGCCCAGAACCAGAAGAAGAAGAGAGATGTTTTTTGGTTGTGTGTCTGCTTCGCTATGGTTTGTTGTTTGTATTGAGAAATTGATTTGCTACGAAAATGGAAAAGCACCAAGAGGATCTTGATCTGCTTCTGTCTCTTGACGATAGGGTTCTCGAAACTCCTCCCGGTTCTCCTTCTGCTCCACCCGGTGAGCCCCTCTCTTCACTCTCGCCTTTGTATCGATTCTTAGGTTTTTTTTCCCCTGGTTCGATCAATTACTTGAATATTAGATCTGATGGTTGAAATATCTGATCTGGGTGCGTCTTTTTTCCATCCCATTCGCTCAGATTTCTGTAAAGTTTGATGTTTTTTTTCTATCTCTCAGATTGGTGTTTCAATTCAGAGGCTTTTGTGGTTGTATCATTTGTGCAGTATATCTGACGGATGATGAATCCCCCAAACGTAGGGCTCACGCGGACTTGTCTGACTTCAGAAGTGTTGTTCAAGATTGCCTTGACTATGTCCCTAAACCACTCGCCAAAAATACTAAACTTAACGGCTCCAGTAGCTCCAATCTCAACGACATTGAAAAGTTTTCTGGCTTGCGCATTAGGTAAAACTAAATTCCCCCTTTTTTATATCTCGATTTGCTCCTTCGGCTGAATGAATCATCAAGCTCACATATTAAGTCAACCAAAGCAAAACCTGAACTAGCAATGTGTATTATAGTCACAGATTGTGCTTCTTTCATCTCAATACGCTGTCTAATTGTCCAAGCTTTCGATTTCTTGTAGGAATCAATTACTTAGCCCTGCAGAGATAAGTGATCTGTTTTCAGATATTCGTTTCGTTCGATTGCCAACTATCAAGTACGTGCACGCACTATTCAGATAGATAGACTGTGACTTACTTTTGGACAAGACATTTTTAACTGAAACCGATTTCTGACTAGGAACTTGCTAGTGGGTGACAAACTCTCCGGTTGCTGGGCGACAATGGGAGTGCTAACAGAGAAAGGACAACCCAGAACAAGCTCAATAGGTCAGCCTTATGCCATTTGGAAAATCGGTAGCTTAAACGAAAACACTGTCTCCTTGTTCTTGTTCGGTGACGCTTACAAGAAGAGCGAGTCAGAAAAGGCAGGAACGGTTTTCGGTCTGTTTAATTGCTCAGTTCGCAATGACAAAGTGGTAAGCCTATAGCATCACCTTTGCCTGTCAAGTAGCCTGATGGCTTTTACTAAATCTCCTTATGTGTTTGTGGCAGGGACGTGACTTCTCATTAAGTGTCAACTCCGCTAAACAAATGGTAAAACTAGGAGTTTCGGCTGATTATGGAGTCTGCACAGCCAAGCGGAAAGATGGAACAACTTGTACATCTGTTGTAAACAAGTAAGTTACCTTGGCCATGCATATCACACAGTGTATTGTTTCTGAATGCTGAGTTATATCTTTAAATTTGGTTTCAGACGCCAAGGAGCATTCTGCAAGATTCATAAACTGGTACACATTGGTAAACCCCTTAGTCTTGTTTTCTGTCGTCATTGCCATGAACCATGTTTTCAAGTAACTATGATTTTTTTTTGCTCAGAATGCATCAGACAAATTTGCTACAGCGAGAACTGAACTCAAAGGCGGGTAGGTTAATGCCTACCGAGTTGTGTTCATTTAGCTTGAGTGGGAAATTTGCATGATTCTTGGGAGTTTTTATTTGTTTCAGCAACTTGAGAAGGGCTTTCAGAGATCCAAGATCCCAAGGGATTTACACAGTTGAGCCACCAGCAGATAGGAGTGGAAACAAAAAGGCCAATCAGCCTGTCCGAGTACTATCAGTGGAAGGTCTCCGAAAGGCTCTAAGGTTGGATTCTCCCAACAACTTTTTTTTTTTTTGGGTAAGATAACGAAACAGAAGCCGCTTTTCAGATGCTATAAATCTAATTGTTAATGTATGCAGTACCGCAGATAAAGTGACGCCTAACGTACACTCACAAGGAATACGTTTCCTGAACGAGATGGCCAGTATGCTTCTTCTTCTTCTTCTTCTTCTTCTTTCTCCTTTTGATACAAAACAATTTCAAAGCTTAATGAGATGCAATGTGACTGATCCTGGACTTGCAGGACAAACGGCTTTGAAGAGCGTTGACAAGAAATCTGAAGCTGTGAATAAGCCTGTAGAGAAGAGGTACCATCTTCCTGATTTGTTGTTATCTTCCTGAGTTGTGTTAATGTAAAAAAAATAAAAAGTATCTCAAGGAGATGTTCTGGATTTGTTCTCTTCAGGAAAGCATCGGGAAAAGAAACGCAAGTAAAGGGTGATGTGCCGAAGAGAAAGAGAAGAGAGCACGGCCCTGATACGAGGGAAGCTCCCGCCGGAAAAATGATGGTCCTAGATTTCTGCAGCTCTGACGAAGAATGAGTCCTCAACATTGTAATCTGGGACTTGGGATATTCCAATTCTGCGGCTTTTAGCCATATGCAGAGCATGGATGTCCTGAAACCGGCAAAACAATAAACCACTCATACAAGAAAAGTTCCATTTTAAACAATAAGAGCGTTTTAGAGCACTAGTTGAAAGATATCAAACTGCATACACACTCGTTATCGATAAGATTTAATTGGAAAATAATATATAAGCACACTTAAAAGTAATTGAAGCACAATGAATAAAACAAAAACCAAACTACAAGGGAATCCAATGAATGCAGTAATTAGTTATGATTGCAATATAAGAGAGGGAGGGAGGCTAGGTAGTCGGCATTGTCCTCCTCCCATTGCTGGATCCCCGCCTCCACGCGTGAGAGCTCCTCCGCTGCTATCTCCGCCTCTACCGACATTCGCCGCACTTGCTCCTTTAGCTCCACAAATCCCTCCACGTCCTCTCCTCTTATCATCCGTCTCTTGCTTTGGACAAGGTAGGTCTCGTGGGCCTTGTCGGCTGTAGCCTTGGCGTCTTTGGTGGTTTCTTGGATGAAAAGGCAGGTCTCGTGGATTTGGTCGGCTACAGATTTCACTTCCTTGTTGAAATCATGTCTCGAAGCTCTGATATCCTCGTCGACTTTAGATCTCTTGTCATCTAGGAGCTCTGCCAGGATCTCATCAATGTTGTCTCTCTGAGTTCCAAGCTTTGTGCAGATCATATGCTTCACAACATCCACATTTGCCATCATTTTCTTCCCATTATCACGAAATTCTGCACACTCTTGTCGAAGAGTTTCAAGACCTGAGTGGATCATGTGCTCCATATCTGTCATCATTTTCTTCCCATCTTCCACTAACTCCTTAAGTTCCTTGCTCACATCACCTCCATCTTAAGTTATAAGAGACAGCGTGCATTAGCATGAAAGAGACGATAGATTAAAAACATATAGGCAGGGTTTGTTCATAAAACATATATAATCACCAGTGGAAATCGGAGTCGGAGGAGGTAGTACGGGTTGATGAGATCTAAGGAGGTGCTCGACGATGTAGATGGAGTGGATCACGAGGGAGAGGAAAACGGTGAGACGCCAAAGGAAGGCGACCTCAAAGCCTCCAGCCAACAGTTTAGAATACTCAAGGCCTAAGTAAAACGTGGAGCGGTCCAATAGAAACAGCCAGAATCCTCCAATACCCTAATCAAACAGATCAACATTTGAGAGAGATCTAATTGTGCCACAACAAGTAATATATTAAGAATTTGAACTTACAGATGGTCCAACGGAAGAGAGATGAGGGCAGAAGAATAAGAAGAAGGGTAATGCCAAAAGAGTAGTGGAGAGAATGAGAGGGACGATGAGAACTAACAAGTATGTTGGGAAGACCAAAACTAGAAAAAGAAACAAACGCTCTATCCAAAACAAAAGACTATTTATTGCTCCTGCTTCAACACTATTCATCTTCTGATTACTCTGTTTCTTCTTGTGCTATGTGATGTGAGCATCTATGTATAAGAATTAATAAAAGTTCGAAGATTTATAAGAAAATCAAGAATCCTACCCAACTCATACTCCTACAATGTTGGGATTTTGGATTTCTTTTACAAGATTTAGTAACAATTTTTTATAACATACCTATTTTCCAAAAACAAATAACACATGGCGCTCTAGATTTAATTTTGTGAAACTTTTAGATAATTCATGTTTAGATTTGAAAGTTGTGTATATTCTGTAAATGGGATTTGGCTCGTTACTTTGCAAACGCTTATTTTGCGGCTAGAAACGGTTGTCAGTTGTTACACATGACATGATGAACAAAAGAATTTCAAAATAATTGGTTGGTTGGTCACAACTCACAAGATGCCATCAAAAACAGATATTCCCTGAAACTTGTCCACTTTGGAACTCAGAAACGCCAAGTTCTTGTCGAGACGCGCCCTTCTCATATCCAGATTCCCCAACTTCCCAGCCATCTCCGTCACTCTCTCTCTCCACTCCCTCATCTTCTTCTCCTTCTCCCTCAGCTCTTTCCCCTGTTTCTCCATTTCTTGTCTCGCAAGCAACACATCCCCCTCCAACACCTCCTTCTCCATTATGCTCGTCTTGTGCTGGTCGTAGTGCTTCACCGCCTCAACGATCTCCTCCATCACGGGCCTGAGCCAAACTGCTTTGATTTTCACGGACTCAACGTCTCTAACAATCGCTAGCATCTCCACCACGCGGCTCTCCTTGAGATGCTTTAAGGGTGTCGTCTGCAGTTCGAAAACCACGGAGGCAAGCATGTCCAGGTAGTAGGATCTCGTGGCAAGCGAATGTAGTTTTGAAGCGGATGCAATGTCTCCGTGCTTGTCTAGGATTTGCTGAAGAGTGGCCGACACGCTCGCTCTGACTCTGTAGTCTCCCACAGAAACGGAAGACTCAGATAGAATGGACTGCATCTCGTACCTTGCTTCATTCTTCTTAACTATTATTCCTTTCATGCGGGAGATCTCTGATAGACTGAAGCTCTGCGATTCATCTGGTAGCTCCGTGGGCTCGTTGTTTTGCTTATCTTGTACCTCTTGTTCGCTTGGCGTTTTACGGGATTTGTGATGAACGGGCTGCAACAATACGAGAAGATTACTTTTTGTGTCAATACCTGATCTTCGGTGAGCTTTGATATTAACATGTAAGCCACGAGAAAATGGATATACATACCGTGTTGCTTCCAGATTTCGGTGTGATTTCAGGGTAAAGCCAAACAGAGTTATCGTCATGATCATCCACAAATGAAAATTTATCGTCATCTGAGCTCGCGGACTCATCCAGTTGATCAAAATGTTCTTCCTGTTTGGTGGGTGTTTCATATCCCGGCCGACTAGGCTGAGGTAAGAGGCCAAAAACTGTCATTAGCATGTGCAGAAAACATGAAGAAGATGTGAAGGTAGAGGGTAGAGAGCAGTACCGTAATAGGTCTAGAGAGTGGCCTTTCTTGAGGTGACAAAATAAGTTCTGGATAGAGTAGAACTGATTCATCGTCGTTCTCAATGTAGACCGACTCAGCTTTGCTCCCAAGATAATTGTAGGCCTGAGTTGATCTTTGACCCATCTCCCTGTGATCAGGTGACCTTCCTACATAGACTGCAGTCTTTGGCCTACTTTCGTGTATTCTTGGCCTTGTCCCTACGGTCCTGGTCTGGTGTTCCTGCGTCCTAGGCCTAGTTTCGGCTTTCTTAGGTTTTTGATTAGCAGCACTGTCAAGAGATCTGTGGGATATGGGCTGAGTTTGTGGAATCTTAGGGCTGGGTTCTGGCGTCTTGGACCGCTGTTTTGGAGTCTTTGACAATGGTTCAAAGTAGGTAGGTTGAGGCTCTGGGGTCTTGGACCTTGGCCCGGGGGATCTTGCCATGAACTCAGGTGACCTCCCTCTATGTTGTGCAGTCCTCGGTCTAGTTTCTGGTGTTTGGGGCCTCCTTCCTATTGCAGCAGACTCATGTATGGGTGTCCTCGGCCTAGTATCAGAGATATTGGATCGGCGTTCAGGAGGGTCCTGTTGGTGAGCCCACGGCCTAGTATCAGAAAGGTGTTGGGGTGTGCGGGGCCTATGCTGAGGCGTCCTAAGAGGGTGTTCAGGAGTCTTAGGCTGAGTTCCAAAGGGCCTTGGTGAGATATCATCATCCTCACCTCCACGCTGTCAGGAGGAATGCCAAAAGATATATGAGTGAGAGAGAGAGAGTCTCAAAAGAGAGAGCTTAGATATTCTTGATAAGAAGAATGGCCCTTACCCTCCTTGCAAAATAGTCCACCCCTGAATATCCAGCCAGAGTAGGCGACATCGGGAGCGAGTCCACATTGTTTGCAGCCTCGTTCTTGAGTTGGGATGGGCGTCCATGTAGCGGGGAAAGGCGGCTGAAGAAGTTGCCATTGGTGTGATCAGAGGAAGGTGAAATGTCTGAATCGACCTTCTTCTTGGCGAAATAGCTGGGCAGAGGCGATCTGCTTCCACGAGCGGGACTGCCTGGAGGAGTGTCCCTGCTTGGTGTTCTCTTACCAAACCCTGACCACAGAAAAAAAAACATGTTTCATCATCACTCATCAGAGATTCTTGATGACCCAATTAATAATAAAAAAATAAAATAAAAAAAACAGTATTCATACCAAAGAGTTTCTTCTCCTTCTTGTGGACATCTCCGGAGTTTAATCTCTCGAAACAGATAGCAGTACACTCATGGAAAGGATTGCCTGCGTTGGAGCAACCTTGAACTACTTTTCCAGACACCAGTTCCATCTCACAAATTACTTAAAAGCAACTCTATAAGATATCTTTACTTCAAAACAGAACCTGAAATACCAAAAAAAAAAAAAAAAGCAAGTGGTCAGATCCATACAAACAGGAGAGACCAACTAAAGTACATCATCACACAAGAAGGGAGAGTCAACGCTTTTGGATTTTGAAACGGTGCAAATTACAGAAAATGATTGATGTTTTCTGAAGAGAATGGATTGACCATCTTCCATGAGTTGGTTCAGTTAGCACACAAATCGGAGTCAAACATGATTAGACAATAAATACTACTCAGATCGATTGTGATGTTCATCAATTACAAAATCTCACCATCCCATCCTATATATGTTTCCCCATCACACAATAATACTAAAAAGGCTTTGGTGAAAGAACCTATTCTCAAATTAATATGCATGCAAATGGGTCAATGGGTGGATACCTGATGGTTTTTATTGAAGAAGCCAGTTGAAGAAGAGAAGAATGATTTATCTTATCAGTATAGAGAGAGAGAGAGAGAGAGAGAATGAAGCCTTGTGTGTGTATATATAGAGGCATCTCTAATATCATATCTATGCGTTGCTTCGCTGACTTTGACCGCCAGTAAAATATTATAAAGAGTTTTAAGTTTCAGCCGAGACTTCGTCAATTCGCCATTTCTTTTATTTTATTTCTTGTCAAAGTAGGGTTGAATGGTTGATCGAAATAGAAGCATAAAAGGAATCAAAGATTGAAGGTTAGAGGACTGTGGAAACTTCATTTGATATCTCAAAACTTTCATTTGTGTTCTCACTCCGTTAATATTATTCTCCTTTGCTTACTTCTTTCCTTTTTTGTATTTAAATCTTATATGATAAAGTTGATCTGTTTAGATTTGATATAATAATTAGACTTTTGTTATCAGAGAAAAAGGCAAAGTAGATATTTTCCGTGGTACACTATTTAAAGAAAAGAAAGGCAAAAAACAAACCCATGCTATTCCTATTATTGCTATGCATGTATTGGAGGATAAAAGATATTTGACTTCACCTCATTAATTTCCATAGGACAAACCCGTCGCATTTCCAGTTAATTTGTCTTTGCATCGCTCTTATTGGGCTTAAAATAATATATATTTACCAGCGTCAATACTCAATAAGTCAATATAATTGCTCTCTTATTCACCGATAGCCCATTTATTCTTCTTACACCCAAAATTATTTACATTTTCTTCTGACACTGAATAAAATAAGAAAACATTTTTGTTTTAATAATTTCTCCATTTCCACAAAACAAACAAAAAGACCAATAATAATATCTACTTAAGTGGTTTAAAAATGTAGAAACTTCAAAACAACGACAAAAACTCCTAGACATGTAGAATACTCAACTTCAAGAGTAATAGCATTGCATGCCCATAGATGTTTGAAAAATTAACTGACACAATAAACCACTATTTGGATGCACTTTATTGACAAGAAATGACGACAACGCCCCTACAGAAATCCTCTATAATTATGGTGAGATAATATTTGTGGTGCACATATACATATTGCGTGTGCAACCAGAAGATTTTTTAGATGGATTCGATTTTTAAATTAAAGTAGAAATATTATTGTATGAACCACAATCATTTTCAATGGATAAAACAGATTTATCTTCTCGAAATCCAAAAGTCGCCCTTTCTTAGTTCTCACCATAAAACCTAAGGTTTGCTCAAATACTGTAACCACCGCTTCCATTTTTCGATCAATAGTCGATTCCCGATTTTGCACAGCAAAGGTAACTGACTCATATCATGCTATTTCTATTGATACACCACAATATCCCTATTATCGGGTTAGATTGATTGTTATAGCATGCTAAATGCACTTGTTGATAACCTTATACATCTCCTTATGTTAAATATGCTTTGCCTTTGAATAGTAGTTTTTGGTCAGCCTGATTGCTGGATTAATTTGGTGTATTATCACGGTAATCAATGAGAATACAGAAATCACACCTTTACTGAGGTTAATACGTTTATTACCGACTTACTGAGAATAGCATGCTAGCTGTGCTGGTTGTTAATTTGCTTACCGGAGTAATTGTAAGTGGGAGTCTGATGCAAAAATCATCCCCTTACCAGGTTAATATGTTGCACTACCACGACATGTGTCGTTTATTACCGAACTAAGAGCTAACGTTGTTGCATATTCAAAAATGATGCAGGTGGCTGTGGAGTCAATAATATGCCTGAATTTTGAAATTGATCCCTACTGCAGAAGATTGATCCCTACTGCAGAAGATCTTGGATGGATCCACAATGAAAGAATCGACTAAATGGTTTTTCTTATAGAGGAAGGGTTTCAATTCGAGAACGAGATGTTCATTGGAGGCTGCACAATACGGCAGTTCAGAGGAGACACCAGAGAGGTAAGAACACCACACCCTGACATCCGAGTCAGATGGCGAAGAAGAAACAAGGGATTCCCGCAGCTCTTTGACCTGTTGGACGCCAAGATCAAGGACATGATCAATGCATTTGAGGGAGTGGGTATTTGTGATTAAACTCAAACCAAATTGTGTTTGTATACAATAGTTAGTATGCTAAATTTATTAACATTGTTTCCCGCGAACAAGACAACCCATCGGCTAACTGTGTTAATGCTAAACGCAAACCAACCTTTGTTTGTATATAATAATTATATGTTAACTTCATTATCATTATTTCATGCTAACGAGTAAACCGATGTTAACTGTGTTATTAACAATGTGTATATAATAGTTAGCAAGTTAACGTTGTTCCCATCCTTACCTGCTAACGAGTAAACCGATGTTAACTGTGTTATCAACAATGTGTATAGTTAGCAAGTTAATGTTGTTCTCATCCTTACCTTCTAACGACATAACCCATACTCTTCTCTGTAAATTACGCACCCTTCTTGTGCTCTATGTAATACAGCGGTGAGGTGAGAGCGATGCAACTCATATATTTTTTTGCCCAACAAAACCTCTACTAAATCTCTTCTGCTTAGAGGTGAGCATTTAATAGAACTTTTCCTTTACAAAGCAAGCAACTCTCTCTCTCCCAAATACAAGATATTTGTATCTAGTATGTACGGTTGATATAGGGGCAACATAGACTTTTTATGGACATGATAACTAATTTAGAATTAACCTTTCCTAGTTCCTTAAATTTTTGGTCAATCATTGATTTCTACTCAACTTACTCAAACTTCAAAACATATGTGTGGTGTAACTTCTAATCAATTTCCGAAACTCTTTTCAAAAATATGACGACAAGACTTTGGTCTTTACTCTTAAAAGAAACCGAAATATTGAGAGAGAAAATGAGTTATGTTATACCTCGGGACCAAAAGTAGAAGATCCGGCCCTGAGCTGAGCATAACGAAACAAAACATTCGTCCTGATCCCAAAAATTTACATGATTAATATGTATAGATTATTTGGCTTTTAAATCGTCCAAAAAATTATGTATAGATTATCTAGTGTTCAAATCCAATAATTGTTTCAAATCCAATAAATTTCAGAGCCAGCCCAAGTGAGAGATAATCACACGGAAAGCCTCATCACTCTTTGAAACATAAGACTCCATTCATGATCCTTAAAAATCCTAAAACAACCTCGAATCATTTGGGTTATGAATACTTATGAATCTGAATGCTGTTGTGCACTTAGTTGTAAAAACAACGAACATCATATAATTTATTAAGAACTCGCGTACCAAGCGGATCTAAAACATACACGTTTGTTTGAATATCGAATTCTAAGATAATATTTAGTATTATTATTAGGAAACTAGACATCGACAAGGACAGCTTCGCCGTCGAATTTATGGACCTTGCTCTGGAACAGCTCAAGGTTCTTCTTCACCCTCGAATCCTTCATCTCTAGCTGCCCCATCCGACCCGCCATCGCCGTCACTCTCTCTCGACAGTCTTTTGTTTCCCTCTCCCTCCTCCTCAGCTCCTCTCTCAGCTCCTCCATCTCCACCTTCCCCTCTCTCATTCCCCTTTTGCACTCCTCTTTCTCCATCTTCGCCGTGTCGTACTGCCCGAAGCACTCCACCGCCTCCGCTAGTTCCCACACGGCTGTTTTGAGCCACGACACGTCGATCTTGACCGAGTCCATGTCCTTGACGACCGCCGCGATCTCCGCCACGCGAGTCTTGGTCAGATCTCTCAGCGCCGTCGATTTCAGCTCCATCACTGCTGCGGCTAGGGATTCCAGGTAAAACGACCTTGTTGAGGTGGATTGCAGCTTCGATGAGGCGGCGATGTCTCCGTGTTTGTCCAGGATCGCCTTGAGCGTGGCGGAGACGCTCTGCCGCACCTTGTAATTGGCGACGGAGACGTAAGCCTCGGAGATCGCCGACTGTATCACTTCCTTTCCTGCCTCGTAGCTCTCAAGCCCGCGCATTTCGGTAATCTCCTGCAGCGTGAAGCTCTCAGACTCGTCAGGAAGCTCCGGCGGCTCGAACTGCCTGTCTTGCTCGTAGGTATCTGCCCCGGTGGTGATCTGGTACTTGTAGTGAACCGGCTGCACAACGGAAATAAAATCATTTGGATGCTCACCGTGCTTTGGTAAACAGAAACAGATGTCCGCAAGAGAGAATAAAACGCACCGTGCTGCTCCCTGAGACGCCCCTGGAACGATGTCCAGTAGCAATCTCTGGAAAGAGGTAGGTGGAATGGTTGTCTTCGTCGTCGTCGCTGGATGAGTAGAATGGTGGTGGCGGAGAGCGGCTTGTGGCTCCATGAACAGGGCTCATGGGAGGGCTGTTAAGCGGTGTGACATCCGCATCTGCCTCGTACATCCCCTCGAAATGATATTTCCCGCTGTTGTATCTCTCAGGCTGCAACTAACAATACCAAAATCAGAGAATGGGGTGGGTTTGAGTAACAGAGCGCTTAAAAGAGTTTGTTTTGAGTACCAACCCTTGTGTGTGGCGGGCTTCGGGATGGATGAAATGGGCTCGAAGGAGCGCTCCTCCGCGATGTTACATGGCCCTCTGCCTCATACCTTTCTCTGCTGTAGTCTCTCCCTCGATCATGCTGCAAATACAAAGAGAACAACAACTGGGTTTTATGTTCTGAATGAGACAAGGACGTAAAACACAAAGATTCAGAACCAGTACCGCGTCGTTGTTGTAGGGAGCTGGAGAGCGGCTCCTGGAGGGGTGAAATGGGCTTACGTTGGCCTCTGCCTCATACATTCTCTCGTACAGCTCTCTGCTAAATTCGGTAGACCTCCTACGGCGATCAGGCTGCAATCACGTTCCAAACTTAATTTGTTGCAGAATCCGAATCAGCAGAATGTAAAAAATAACCGAGAAATGAGTGAGTACCGTGCGGGTTCTGGTAGATCGAAAGGGGCTCACAGAAGCGTTGCTCCTCGGGGTCAAGTCGGCATCAGGCTCATAAGACATAGCCTCGGTTCTTTCTTTACCATTCTCTCTAGGACGCTCGGGCTGGAGTTTGGAACCAGGGATCAAATCCACGAGGAGTGAAAGAAAATAGTAAAAATCAATGGCAAAGAGACAGCACCGTGCTATATCTGTAGACCGGAGGGCGATGGTGGGAATTGCGGACACGTTCAGAGGCTTGTTGTTGTTTCCAGTGAGTGGTATGGTCATCGGAGATTGGGAACGCGTGCTCTGATTCCGATCTTTTGATGCCGACGAAATAAGACACCGGCGGAGATCGAGCCTCGGTGGGATGAGGAGGGCTCGAAGGGTTGCTCTTGCTCGCACTTTTGTGACCGAACAATCCTGGAGACAGACGGTCACCACACACCATTTCAGTGTTGGTTTCCAACATCTAGCTAGTATAAGAAATTCAAAAACAAAACTAACCTGCTCTTTTTCCATACTTCTTGTCCCTGTTTGAATTGAAGAAATCCATATCCACCCCTGGATTGGTATGTAAGCCTGAAAATTCGTATCAGTCACAGCTCCACTGTATATATAATTTATGTGTTAATATAATAAAGGACTAGTACCTAAGAATTGAATAAAAAATTCGGAGTTTTTGTTGTTGTTATGAACTGCCCACTGGAGGAGATCCAGAGAAGAAGACAGAGAGGTCTAACTACTCTTCTCTTACTTAATGGAGGGAAAGAAATGGGCCGGTAGTTAATAACCTGACAATGACAATCACCTCAAATTTATTAAATTTGTGGCATTTGTTGTATAATTCATCTCAATCCACCTACTGTCGCAGTCGCAGCCACTCACACTGACTTGGTCAATTCTGGCAACCTTTCTTTTTGACAAATCTGACAGACAAAATAAATTATAAAACATACACATACACGACCAAAAACGTAACGTGTTTGTGTAGTATTTATTTGTTACCAACCTAATAATATTATTATTTTTAAAATTAATGACAAAGAAGAGAATTTTCTATTATTTATTTTCAAATAAATTACAGATTAGTTTTTTGGAATTGATAGTTTTTTTTTTTGGGCGCGCGATTGTTGACATTTTTATTAATTATTACGAAAAATACTAACGGGCTTTAATGGGCCAAATTAGGCTCAGTAAAGATCATCAGAGTTGACCAAATGGCCCATAAGATAAGGGTTCGAAAGAAGAAGAAGCTAAACCCTAAAATTGAACAAAACCTTTTCTCTCCGTGATCGATCTGGTGTGCGTGTATCGATGGCGACTCGGCTCAAGGAGATTGTGAAGAAGTACGGAAAAGTAGCGCTGGGAGTCCATTTCTCCGTCTCCGGCGTCTCCATCAGTGGATTCTACATCGCCATCAAGAACAACGTCGATGTCGAGTCGCTCCTGGACAAGTACCAAATCCCTTGGTTCTCCACCAAGGAAAGCCCTAACCCTAGCCTCGATTTGGATCCCCAAGAGCAAGGCCTGGGTACGACCGACAACAAGACCAAACAGCTGGCCAAATCGGCCGGCGGAGCCCTAGCGCTTGCGGTTCTGTGCAATAAGGCCCTCTTTCCGATTAGAGTGCCCATCACGATGGCGCTGACTCCCCCAATCGCTAGATTCCTCAGGCAGAGGAAGATCCTCAAGACCGGCGGATGACTCTCTCTCTCTCTCTCTGAGCTCTAATCGAAACAACATTTCACAAAAGTAATCAATCATCTGTCTATGTTTCTGTGTGCTTGTTTGTGAGAAAGCTGATAGGAAGAAATTTGTGTTAGAGAAATTTGAGACATATTGTTGATTGATGATGATGCTTACAATAAGTCCGAATCCAGAATTACCAATATTTGAAATGGGCTTTACACATTAGCATTCTCTCCATTAGTCTTCACAACATGTAGTCTGAATTAAGATTTGCTTCCAAGACACAGACACATCAACACAAACATATAATAAGATGGAAATGTAGATTTTGATTCCTACAACAAGTTAAAAACTCATCCAAAGCTTTCATTTTGCAGTTGGAAAATTATATCAAAGTTAGTACTAGTATTATTGTCACTTGATGGTTAGAAAGCCCAAGAGTTATGGATAATAAAAGCCCGGCCCATAAGAAAGTGGAGTTTTGGGATCTCAAGTGATTGATCATCGCTTCGGAGATCTGCAAAGGAGAAGAAAGGTCGAAGATGATCGTTTGCGTCTCCGTCGTCGGCCACCAGGTCTGCCGCTGACATTTACATTCCGATTTCTGATTTGATGTGATGTTCATTGTTTCTGACTCGGATCCACAAACAGAACAATCCGCTTTACATACAGAGCTTCACGGATGCTGACGATGCCCTCAAGCTCCACCACATCGTTCATTGCTCCCTCGACGTCATCGAAGAGCGAGGTCCTTTCTTTCATCCTCTATCCAGTCCAATATCTTTCCATTTTTCTTATCTCTTCTTTTGAGGTTTATCTTCGTTTCCCCAATAAGTCCGAATCTTTCTTCTTTCCGAGTTTTTGTCTGCATTTCTTCATCTTACGGATACAACTTGTGTCCTTGAGGTATATAGAGAGAGTAATGTCGTTTTGTCTTTGAATCGTGTCAATCTGTTTCTTCAGTGAACAATCCGAAAAAGTCTGGTACGACATTGAACGAAGCATTTCTTGGCCTGCTCTATCCGACAGTGAACTACAAAGTGTAAGCACCAAGCAGTGTCACACTACATTCTCTCTCTCTCTCTCTCACTGTGGATACTCTTTCATGCGTCCTTCTTCTTCTTCTCCTGCAGGTATGGTTACTTGACCAATACCAAAGTGAAATTTATATTGGTCACAACTGATTTGGATGTCAGAGACACCGATGTGAGAAGTGTAAGCATCTTTTTCATCTGCTCAGATACTAGNTGATCGATCTGGTGTGCGTGCGTGTATCGATGGCGACTCGGCTCAAGGAGATTGTGAAGAAGTACGGAAAAGTAGCGCTGGGAGTCCATTTCTCCGTCTCCGGCGTCTCCATCAGTGGATTCTACATCGCCATCAAGAACAACGTCGATGTCGAGTCGCTCCTGGACAAGTACCAAATCCCTTGGTTCTCCTCCACCAAGGAAAGCCCTAACCCTAGCCTCGATTTGGATCCCCAAGAGCAAGGTCTGGTTACGACCGACAACAAGACCAAACAGCTGGCCAAATCGGCCGGCGGAGCCCTAGCGCTTGCTGTTCTGTGCAATAAGGCTCTCTTTCCGATTAGAGTGCCCATCACGATGGCGCTGACTCCCCCAATCGCTAGATTCCTCAGGCAGAGGAAGATCCTCAAGACCGGCGGATGACTCTCTCTCTCTCTCTCTCTCTCTCTCCCTTTGCCCCGGAAACAACATTTCACAAAAGTAATCAATCGTCTGTCTATGTTTTTGTGTGCTTGTTTGTGAGAATGCTGATAGAAAGAAATTTGTGTTAGAGAAATTTGAGATATATTGTTGATTGATGCTTACAATAAGTCCGAATCCAGAGTTACTAATATTTGAATGGGCTTACACATTAGCATTCTCTCCATTAGTCTTCACAACATGTACCAAGATTTGCTTGCAGCCTCAGACACATCAACACCAACATATAAAGAAGATGAAAAATGTACCATATAAAAAAAAAACAAGATTGCCAATTTTTTTTGTCTTGCATTTTGATTCCTAAAAGAAGATAAAAACTCATCCAAAGCTTTCATTTTCACATAATAGCCCCAAAAAAAACAAAATACATGTCAAAAAGAAGATTATTAGTGGACCAGTTGGTAAATATATCATAGTTAGTAGTATAATTGTCACTTAGAAAGCCCAAGAGTTGTGGATAATAAAAGCCCGGCCCATAAGAAAGTGGAGTTTTGGGATCTCAAGTGATTTGATCATCGCTTCGGAGATCTGCAAAGGAGAAGAAGAAAGGTCGAAGATGATCGTTTGCGTCTCCGTCGTCGGCCACCAGGTCTGCCGCTGACTTTTACATTCCGATTTCTGATTTGATGTGATGTTCATTGTTTCTGACTCGGATCCACAAACAGAACAATCCGCTTTACATACAGAGCTTCACGGATGCCGACGATGCCCTCAAGCTCCACCACATCGTTCATTGCTCCCTCGACGTCATCGAAGAGCGAGGTCCTTTCTTTCATCCTCTATCCAGTCCAATATCTTTCCATTTTTCTTATATCTTCTTTTGAGGTTTATCTTCGTTTCCCCAATAAGTCCGAATCTTTCTTCTTTCCGAGTTTTTGTCTGCATTTCTTCATCTTATGGATACAATATTTAGAGAGTAATGTCGTTTAGTTTTTGAATCGTGTCAATCTGTTTCTTCAGTGAACAATCCGAAAAAGTCTGGTACGACATTGAACGAAGCATTTCTTGGCCTGCTTTATCCGACAGTGAACTACAAAGTGTAAGCACACTAAGCAGTGTCACACTACATTCTCTCTCTCTCTCTCTGATGATACTCTTTCATGCGTCCTTCTTCTTCTTCTCATCCTGCAGGTATGGTTACTTGACCAATACCAAAGTGAAATTTATATTGGTCACAACTGATTTGGATGTCAGAGACACCGATGTGAGAAGTGTAAGCATCTTTTTCATCTGCTCAGATACTAGCTAATTTGGCGTCAAAACACTTGCGAGACACAACATTTCATGCTCTTTCTCCCTCACTTACTAGTTCATGCTCTTCTACTTGTGTTTGTTGGCGGGTAGAGTTCTTCTTCTTAGCACCACGCCAATCTATGAAGAAGAGTTTCATTCTTTCTGTTGCTCTTATTTTCTACAGTTCTTCAGGAAGTTCCATGCTGCCTACGTGGATGCAGTCTCAAACCCCTTCCATGTCCCTGGGAAAAAGATAACCTCAAGAACCTTTGCACAAACTGTAAGCAACATCGTCGGATCATACGGTCTAAACTGATCCCCTTAGTTGCTTTCTGTAGCTCAAACTTGTGTTTGCTGAGCATTGCGGAAATGTTATTTCTTTATCATCATTTGTTGTTAATATCAACTCTGGAATTGCTGTAAGAAGAATTGTTGGTTCAAATGTTGAGTCATGAATGGAAATTGAAGTTTGGTCTTTGATGGGAGATATGTTGAGTAATTAGGGACTCTCCCGACCCATTCTCCCTAGTTCCTCTCTGATACTGAGTGCAGAGCCATATTTGGAGGCTAATTACGACAACTAGTCCCCGCAATTTTGTTTCTTCCTTGCTATCAGTTTATTAATAAGTAGTCAATCACAGTGCCTCAGCGGGGATCGCTTTATTATATCTGCTTCTTGGTTGCTCTGGCTCGGCTTCTGATGCTCTTTGAGCAACCAAGAAGCCGTCGACATTGTTCACAATCATCTCGGCAATGTGACACTCACTCTTGTTTTTATTGGTTTTTATTGGTTTGAGATGATACAAGAAGCAGCAACGAAGCTGGAGATGAGATACTCCGATCTCAAAAAGATTTGATCGACATAACAGTGATTGTTGTCTTATTCGGTGCAAACATTATGAGCCGAGCCAGAGGGTCTGCCGTGTCTGTGAGAGGGGCCAGTGTTAACCTGCCACATAGCACTCTGGCGCCTTGCACCATGCTAACATTAGCTACCTCATCCGATTTTCCGGCTACTTGTTTCAAGATCTGTAACTAGTCTATATATGTAGCAGTGTTGATTCTTACCTGGGAAGCGAAGTAAAGCACATGCTAGTTTTGTTTGTTAACTCTGTGTTAGTAGGTGTGAATTGTAAAAAAGAATGATCACGAGTGTCATTACTTTTGTTCGTCTCCTTGGCTTTTTGTTAACAATTCACACAATAGAAACTTGAAATTTCCAAGGATTCGATGAAGGCAGATGTTGGGACATGAGATTCTTAAGTTGTTGTTTACTTTGGGTGTTCTGTACAAAATGCATATAAACGGAGAGGAGAAGACGTACATATACCAATTTCACAGGTTTGAGCTAAAGCCAATGTCTAAAGTTGTTCTACCGTAAGCATAGAGACACCAAGAACTGAGAGAAGACTATGAATTCAGTCACGACGGCGGCTGGGGTGTGGAGACCCATAAACGGGACCACATCAACGTGGAGCCAGCTTTCTACTGTGGATCCTACCACTGCACCTACCACTAGTCCTCCTGCCGTTATTGCAGCTGCTTTCCCTGCACCAAACACAGGAAGCTGCATTCAGAGGTGCTCGCTGTTTTTTTTTGTTTAGAAGAAGTAGTAATAGGGAAGTTATGGTTACCTAGCTTGACGTTCCTTTTGGTCATGAAGTAAAGGGAAGCTCCAAAGCTGCTGGCCAATATTAGGCCGGGTACATCAGCACCGGCATAAGGCATCCCCGATGACTCTATGGAACTACCGTTCACGTAAGTCAAGACCATCATTGCTCCATAGACTCCGGCTTGTATTCCCAGATTGCTCGTGGATGGCATATCAATAGAGACGGGTGGATTCTTCATCCACTGAGACACCCTACCTGTTCCCAGAGTGTTGCTGGATTTAACGTCGGCGTAGCGAATGTTGTTGCTCACAACTTTGCCTGCTCGGCGTTGGTTTAGGCTCTGCATCAGCAGCATGTCATATGCAGCCTCCGCCTGAGAGAAGGAGGGACGAAAACTCACAGTGAGGCTACAGAAAGAAACTATCTAAGGAGTGACGAAAATTCACAGTGAGGCTACAGAAAGAAACTATCTATCTCCTCCATATGAATTGGAAGCTAAACTCCGACAATTGGGGCAAACCTAACCAAATTTAGGAACTTGCTAATTTGTTGATACTAAGATAGACATGGGAAGAAAGCTGATTGTGAAATCGAGAAACTTGATCAAATCGAGGGTATGTAAAGCCCTAGAAATTCCGAGTCACCTGGGAGATGGCGTTTGGGTCGTCCTTACGGGAAGCAAGGATCGACTTCTTGGCGCGAAGTATTTCGTCGAAGGAAGCTCCTTCAGAGACACCGAGTACCTTGAGAGCCGTCTCCACAGACATGTCGAACGGCGGAGAATCGTCAGCGCGAGAACTGGCTCTAGGCGCCGCGCATCGCCGCCGCGTGGGAAGGAGAATCGCGGCGGAGCGCCACGGCTGCTGAGACTTACCGGAAGGAAAGAAAAGGGAATTGAGTTTGGTGGTGGGAAGATAGAGCGGGTGGAGAGGAACATCGGAGGCTGAGCCAAGGCGGGTGGGTCGGGCGGAGAGAGCTGCGGCTGCCATTTTCTCTCTTCTCTCTCTCTCTCTTTTTGTGTCCACCAAAAAAAAACCAAAAAGCTTGAGAGGCTTTTTCACACAGATGTTAACGACAACTGCTAGATTTGAGGAATTGTGATCTTTCTTTTTCCACCGTTAAGATTGAGTCTAAATTGTACGGCTTGTATCACAGCCCTCGGATTGGAACGGCGGACGGTAGATAGACCTATAATAATAATCCCAAATTCTTTATTTATTTACTAAGCATCATCTTAAAACATATGTCAAAACACAAATCGGGTCCAGTTTGCAATCCCATTCCACACAATTAGAAGCGTGGAAGCAATAGAAATCGGCATATTTGTATTATTATTAATTTTTGTTTAGATAATTGATAAGTATGTGACATGGTTCATCTTTATTTTGTTTTTTGGCATGTCACTTGATTTGTGGTCCATGTCTTTCTATTTCTTCTATCGCTTCTTTTCTTGCTTGTAACTTGTAAGAACAATATTCTGTCTGTATCAGTGAATAATATTGGAAATAAGCATAGAAGAAAAATGTGCATAATTAAGAAGAAGAAAACATCCTAATGCACGATCATTGAGAAATCCAATAGTACAAGGTCCCCTGGTTAATGGACCGCGAAGAAGAATGTTGTTGTCTTGGTGCCGCTCATCATCTTTGAAGGAAAGAGGGTCACATACCTCTTTAAAAAAAATGGTTTAAAAAAAAAAACAAATCTTTTGTCCATTTTCTAATATAATTTGGAGGAGTGATATAGTCGACGATAGATCTCAGCCGTCTCTCTCTCTCTCTCTCTCGCTCTTCTCCTTCCTTTGTCAGATCTTTGGATCCTAAAGGTAAAACGTCTCTCCGATCTTCAAATTACTCTTGCGCCTACCATTCGACTCTTGTTGATGATGTTTGTTCTCCCCCTCCCCTAGAAATTAAGATCGTTGTTCCGTTTAGTCCACTAGATTCTTATCATCTGAAAATATTCAAGTGTTGGATTTGATCAGGAATAGGTTAGTTTTCTTTCGATTGATCGAGAAATGGGTGCTGCTGAAAACAACAACCTCGGAATGGAGGAGGGTGCCCTGGAGATCGGCATGGGTAAGTCGAAGTGTTTTCTATAGAATCATATATGTTATTGAACCAATGGATTTTAATCTCCTCAAGTGCAGAGTATAGAACGGTCTCTGGTGTTGCTGGGCCTCTTGTCATCCTTGAAAAAGTTAAGGTATTATACTTCTTCAATCTTGTTTTCCTTTTGACTCCATCCAATTCCAAATGCAAACATGTCCGGTCTTATTCTTCTTTGCACTACCCCAGGGACCCAAATACCAAGAAATTGTCAACATCCGTCTTGGGGATGGAACTACACGACGTGGTCAAGTTCTCGAGGTTGATGGCGAGAAAGCTGTTGTTCAGGTTTTGAGTTTTTCCCTCTCTTCACTACATTTCTTCCACTCAATCCTTTTAAGTCTGGTTAGTTAGCAGCTGCAAATGAAAATGTTAATAATACAACTTCAGATCCAGGTTGATTGGCACATTCAAATACTTATTTGTTTTCTTTATGTGCATCTCAAGTACATGTCTTCACATTGCTTCTCCAGGTCTTTGAGGGAACATCTGGAATTGACAACAAGTACACCACCGTTCAATTTACAGGGGAGGTACACTACTCGATCTTTATGCTACGGAATTAATCAATATTATTGAAAAGTAATATCCAGTGATATCGTTCGTTTTTTTTACACATACAGTATGTGATTTTGCCGCAATATGTTTTCCATAGGTTTTAAAAACTCCTGTCTCATTGGATATGCTTGGCCGCATCTTTAATGGTTCTGGGAAACCCATTGACAATGGTCCACCTATATTGCCCGAGGCTTACTTGGATATTTCTGGTGAGTCACTTTGGCCTCTTCACCCATAGTTGGCTCTCACTAAGGAAAAAAAAGGTGAATATGAATTCTCGGTTTTGGCTTCTCCAGGAAGTTCTATCAATCCTAGTGAGAGAACCTACCCTGAAGAGATGATTCAGACAGGGATATCAACCATTGATGTCATGAACTCCATTGCCAGAGGACAGAAAATTCCCCTCTTTTCTGCCGCAGGTCTTCCTCACAACGAAATCGCTGCTCAGATTTGTCGTCAGGCTGGTTTGGTTAAGCGTTTAGAGAAGTCAGATAATCTCCTTGAGGTATTTATTTTTAACCATCAGAGTCTGCAGACGAAATATGACTATGCATACCATAATCATATAGCTGCCTCATCCACCCATTTCCAAGAAATTTTAGTGGGTTTAGCTGAGCTAGATATTGCTTGATTCTTTTCTCCAGATGAAGCTTGTGCATTGATCTGTTCAATTCAACAAAACTCTACTGTGAGATTTTGTTCTTTTAATATTGATATTAACGTACCACATTTATTTGTGAATATGCAGGACCAGGAAGATGATAACTTTGCCATTGTGTTTGCAGCCATGGGTGTGAACATGGAGACTGCACAGTTTTTTAAACGTGATTTTGAAGAGAATGGGTCGATGGAGAGAGTGACACTTTTCCTTAACTTGGCAAGTCTCTCAATCAAGCTGTAGATGACTTGAAACGATATAGCTCTAATGGTTCTTTGTCTTCATGTTTCTCTACAGGCAAACGACCCCACTATTGAACGTATCATCACTCCTCGCATTGCTCTCACTACGGCTGAGTATTTGGCATATGAATGTGGCAAGCATGTCCTTGTTATTCTCACTGACATGAGTTCTTATGCTGATGCTCTTCGTGAGGTGGCAACCGATATAGACATCTTCTTTTTATGATGTATCTACTCTAGAGAGCCTGATTTAGTGGTTAATGTTGATCATTTCTCTAGGTTTCTGCTGCCCGTGAAGAAGTACCCGGTAGGCGTGGGTACCCAGGTTACATGTACACTGACTTGGCCACCATATACGAGAGAGCTGGACGAATTGAGGGGAGGAAAGGTTCCATCACTCAGATTCCAATCCTAACCATGCCAAACGATGGTAATTTATACCACAACCGTTTTTTTATCTTCTTCCTAGTCGCTGCGCAGGTTGTAAGTGTATTTGTATACGAGGTTTCTTAGTGATCTTTTGATGTTCGAGAATTCTAATTTTCATCTCTCTTCGTTGATTAGATATCACACATCCCACACCAGATCTTACAGGATACATCACAGAGGGACAAATCTACATCGACAGGCAACTTCATAATAGACAGGTAAAAATCATGTAGCGGAAGATAACATTTTCCTCAAGAGTTGTGGCCTAAGTACAGATTGTGTTTACATTCGACAGATATACCCACCGATCAATGTCCTGCCGTCTCTGTCTCGTCTCATGAAGGTAAAGTGAAGTCTTGTACATTAGATGGGATTGGAAAAAGACATATCAATTTTGGTGGATTTGATCACAGTCTGATGTGTTTTGCAGAGTGCCATTGGGGAGGGGATGACTCGCAGGGATCACTCTGATGTTTCAAATCAGCTGTATGCAAACTATGCAATTGGAAAGGACGTTCAGGCAATGAAAGCCGTGGTTGGAGAAGAAGCACTCTCGTCCGAGGATCTGGTCTCTCCTCCGACTCTCTTTCTAATATGTATTGAACAAACTCAGTTTCTTTGTCACTCACTTGGGTGTTGTGCTAACAGCTGTATCTGGAGTTCTTGGACAAATTCGAAAGGAAGTTTGTGGCACAAGGAGCCTATGATACGCGTAACATCTTCCAGTCGCTGGACCTGGCCTGGACACTCCTCAGGATCTTCCCGCGTGAGTTGCTTCACCGTATACCCGCAAAAACCCTCGACCTGTTCTACAGCAGAGACTCCACCAACTGATCTCATTCCAAATTCATCTCTTGTTTTGTTTTGGTCTTTTGTGCTTTGGTTCGCACCTCTCTCTCTGTCTCTCCCCAATAAAAAGGTGACTGACCCAATCGCCGGCAATTCTTTTTGAACATTCTTTGTATTATTTATTTTTATTATATTTTCTGTCACCAATTGAAATAAAAGCCCTCGATCGAGGCTTGAGCTGTTGTTATTTGTGTGGCAATTCTAGGAGGCTGCTTCAGTTTTGCATTG
>JAHZTW010000003.1:58362914-58431833 GCA_020283515.1 Alliaria petiolata | reverse complement strand
TTTTTTTTTGTAATACTTCTTTTTGGAAAATTTCATTTGTATCTATAAATTTTAAATGATGTTTGATTTTTTTCATATAAATAAAAAAATTATAATAAACACAAACGCTAAAAACTAGATTAATAATATTTCCATATTCTGGTATAGTCTATTATTTATATGCATATCAAGTTGTAAAAATAAATTGCTGAGCATAATATAATAAAATAATACAATAAAATAAAAAAGAATAAATAAAAAGTCTAAAAAAGTTAGATATAAAATTAGGTATGTAATAAAATGTGTTGAAAAGAGTTATAAAAAATCTAAGAGAATACATGAATTACAGAAATGTTTTTGATAGTACCTGTGGTGGACCCAAAATATTTGCAGCAACGTATATTATTTGATGGCCGAAAAAGCTAATTTCTTCGGCTGGACCAACCACATTTGAGAATATCATTGTTGTGCTACCAAAAATTCTCAGTACAAGGGTTTTGAGTGCCTGTTTTCCACATACACACATCCAAATTTATGTCGACTAGATGTACAAAATACATAATATTATAATTGGAACTATCAAGATAATGGTTATTTATTGTCTTACATTTAATCCGAAAACCTCCACGGTTAATTTGAACAAACCATAGAAAAATAGAGGCTCGAGAGAAAGTTTTTTGCGATCCATAATAGTTTTGGCTTGTCGTACATATTCAAGAATATCATTCTCTGACTTCATCCACAAAAGAATCATAACATAACCTATTGAGTTTCCCCATCTGCACTTTGAACCTTTTGCCATCATATCAGCCAGGTCCTGTATATAGATTTGTATGTTAGATTTTTAGTAGTTTTAACCATGGAGGTAATTATTTGATAAAGAAAGCAAAGATCGTTAGGGTATGTTGTTCAGCACCTCAATATTTCTATTTGGCCTTAGGTTGAAAAAAACAACCACATGAAGACATATTTTCTCTAGAGCTTTTCTTGACATTGAAGTTGTCTGAAGATCTGCTCATAAATTCGGAAATAATTGTTAGCAAATGTTAATTTCTGATTGTTATTTCTAGTGACAAAATATGATAAAAAGTCCACAGTACAATTTTGTTTATTGAACTTAGGAAAAAGAAAATTATTTACTAAGTGGGATTAAGAATCGAGTTTGCTACCTTAGAAATATAAAATCTTAGGGTTGTAATTATTCATTCACACGACTAATAAAGAAACTCATTTACACGACTAATAAAAAAATCCAAAATGGGTGTTTGCCTTAGTTTTGTTTTCTCTCTAAGGTTTATGTTCTTCTTCTTGTTTGATTCGACCTATTTACAACAAGTGGTATCCGAGCTCAAGGTTTTCAATAATTTGAGCGATGTCCAAAAGTTCTCTCAAGTTCGATATTCCTAGGTTCGATGGGAATGAAAATTTTGGCCTATGGCAGGGGCGAGTCAATGATCTGTTCACGCAGCAGGGGATGAAGAAAGCATTGTTAGCGAGAAAATCATAAGCGATCACGGCAGAGATTTGGGAACATATGCAGGATCATGTTGTTTTAATGGTTCGTCTGTGTCTCTTCTACGATATTTCCAACTAGGTAATGAACATCACGACTTGTGTGTCGATATGGGAGAAGTTGGAGAAGATGTATATGTCGAATTCTCTGTTCAGCAAGCTTTATCTGAAACATAAGTTGTACGGGTTGAAGATGTCGGAATCATGAGATCTTATTGTGCACGTCAACAACTTCAGTCAAATCATATGTGATCTGGAACATTTGGATGTAAAAATTGAGGATGAAGATATAGTCATAATCTTATTGTGTTCTCTGCTTCCTTAGTATGAGACTTTGTCGACAACGCTTAGTATTAGACTTTGTCGACAGCAACTATAGGGCTGGAGACAGTTTATTCTTCGTTGCAATCTCATTATGAACAACGAAAAAACACTGGTGTCGGGGATAAGTCTCAAGGTTTATGGGTTGTAACTTGTATGTGAGTTAAAATCAGCATAGGGGAAGGAAGAAAGAGAATCAATCGGATGGGAAAAGCATAGACATATCAAAATCTAAGGCTCGAAGGAATTCGATGTAATTTGGTTGTGTCAAGAAGGGTCACTATAGGAGATATTGTCCTACTAAGAAGCATAACGCAGGAAGTTCTGCGAACGTGGTTCTGAAGAAGAAATATTGAGAGGAAGAGGCTGAGAACGACTTGCTTGCAGTGACATCAGGAAGTCACACAGATTCTTGAATTCTAGATACAGGTGCATCATTCCATTTGACTTCTCCAAAGAATGGTTTGAGATGTATAAGGTTGGGAACATGGGTTATGTTCAGTTACAAACGCTATGACATGTACTATAGTTGGTATTGGGCAGATCAAATTCCACATGCACGATGGCATTATCAGAACATTGAAAGATGTCAGGCATGTTCCAGCGGTGAAGAATCTGATCCCCTTAGGTTTACTTCATAGGACCGGATTCAAATTTAGAGCTGGTGAAGATGAAGGTGTTGTGAAGGTTTGCAAAGGAGATATGGTCATGGTGACAGCTAGGAGTGTTTGTCGGTGGTTAGAAAGGATATTTGTAGGCGGAGCTGCAGTTGCGCTGTCTGAATCTGATTGCACATCACTTTGGCATATGCGCATGGGGCATATAGGAGAACATGGCTTGACAAAACTCCAAAAAGGTATTATGGACGGATTAAAGAGCTGCAAGATGTATTTTTGCAGGTTCTGTGTGATGGGAAAACTGTCCACGGTAAGAGTCTTTTAGACTATGTCCATTATGATGTGTGGGGTCCAACTCGAGAATGGTCATGGGAGGATCTAGGTATTTCATCATCTTCATTGATGATTTCTCGAGGAAGGTTTGAGTGTACTTCTTGAAGGAGAAATCTGAAATATTTATGAACTTTAAGATTTGGAAGGCTGAAGTAGAAAACCAAGTAGAGATCAGATAATGGGACATAGTATACTGATGGCGAGTTCCAGAGGTTCTGCGAGGAGCATGGTATTCAAAGGCATTTCACAGTGAGGAAAACACCACCGCAAAATGGGGTCAGTGAAAGGATGAATCGTTTGGTTTTAGAGAAAGCAAGGTGTTTGAGGTTGAATACATGACTTCCAAAGCAGTTCTGGGCAGAGACAGTAAACATGGCAGTCTATCTCTTCAATAGATCATCCATGAGTTCTCTAGAGGGAAAAGTGGCTGAGGAGCAATGGACAGGGATAATTGATATATCTAACTTGAAGATGTTTGGATATCCAGCTTACATGTTAATTCCAAGTGAAGAAAGATTGAAGCTGGATCTGAAGTCAAAGAAGTGCATATTCATAGGGTTCAAAAGGGGTGTGAAAAGCTTCAAGTTATATGATCTTGAGGCTAAGAATAGGGTGTTTAGTCGAGATGTGGTCTTTGATAAGTAGTATATGGTGCAACATGCAAGATCAGAACGAATGCTTGTGACCATTGAGACTTACACATATTTTGATACAGGAAATGAGGGGTCTAAGGAGGTTAGACCAACAGCAGTAAGCGATGAGCAGCCTGTTAGGAGAAGCATGAGGGTGAACAAAAACAAGAAGAGGAGAGTTTGACGCAAAGCAGACCGAAACGTATCACAAAGCCACCAGAAAGATTGGGACCATCTAAGCTATATATATCTAGCCCTGACAAAGATGAATAGATTCGTGCTATGGGAGAGGAAAACAAAATTTTTAAAAAGAATTGAACATGAGATCTTACGCCTTTACCAAAAGGCAAGAAGACGATTGGATGCAAGTGAGTTTTCAAGGTGAAACCAGGGAAATCTGAAAAGGAGGAAGTAAAGTACAAGGCAAGGTTAGTAGCAAAGGGTTACTCGCAAAGGAAGGGAGTAGATTATGACGAGATTTTTCTCTCCCGTTGTTAGACACACTTCTACAAGAGTTGTGCTGGGATTCGTAGCAAGCTGGGACTATCATCTTGAATAAATGGATGTGAAGACAAATGGATCTGGACAAACAGATCTATATGGAGCAACCAAAAGGGTTTATGAAACCAGGTGATGAAAAGCTTGTATGCAGACTTAAAAAGTCATTGTACGAATTGAAGCAAGATCCTAGGCAATGATACAAACGTTTTGACTCCTACATGTTGAGGATTGGCTACAAGAATTGCGAGTACGATTCTTGCATCAATGTAAGGTATATGGATGAACATTTCCCATATTCATACTGCTTTATGTTGATGATATGCTCATTACTGAGCGAAATATGGAGGATGTTGATGAGCTGAAAGGGTTATTGAAGAAAGAGTTCGAAATGAAGGATCTTGGAACTGCAAAGGAGGTTCTTGGGATGAAAATTTGCAGGAAAAAAAGCTTTAAGCGGTTGGATTTTTCAGAAGAGTATATTCAGAAGATTGTAGAGAGGTTTTACATGTCGAATGCAAAACTAGTGTTTACACCTTTGGCGATGCACATATCACTTTCAACGTCACAATGTTATAAGTCTAATGAAGAGATCGAAGATATGACGAAAGTTCATTATGTGTGCAGTTGGTTGTTTGATGTACGCTATGGTTTGCACTAGACAAAACTTAGCGCAACCAGTTAGTTAAGTAAGCAAGTACATGTCTAATCGTAGAAATGCATTCTGGAACGTAGTTAAGTATATTCTCAGGTATTTGAAAGGTACAACTGGACTTGGGCTTATTTTTACAGGTCTAGAGTGTGGCTCAATTATGGAATATGTTGATTCAGATTATTCAGGTGATCTAGACAACAAAAGGTCAACTATATGGTACGACTAATAAAGACTAGACAACAAAAATGGGATAGGATTGTAATTATTTATTCACACGACTAATAAAAAAACTCAAAACAGGTGTTTGCCTCAATTTTATTTTCTCTCTAAGATTTACGTTATTCTTCTTGTTTGATTTGATCTATTCACAACAATGATATCAAATAAGACTAAATGATTTTACCATATCTTTGATTCAAATATCGTGAAAGACCAGCTTGCACCATCCCAAAAAGAACATCATTAATAGTCTAAAAAAGAGGAGACAAAAAAAAATAACATAAAGATTCATCTTTAAAAAAAAACAAACAAAGGAAACTAATTAAGCAAACGTACCATATTCATGGCGTTTTTCACCATTTTGACATCATCCAAACTAATGATGTGATGAATAAACTTATTTGTTGCACGTGGGTTACCCATAATATGAATTGCTTGGTCCCTCGCACAACATAGAAAAATCATAGACTTGATCACTTCAACAAAAGTATGGAACATTAGTCTTACTATGTACCATAACCAAGAAACCACCGACCAACAAACGTTCTTCGCTTTGTTTTTGTTCAGAGCCACAAAAGTAGGCAATGCTTCAGGATCACAAATTTTTCGAGTACAAGCGAGTAAAAGAGACATAAGAGACATACCACCGCCCAAAGAATGATGGAACCTAGCCACGATAACAGATCCTGCATGTGATGTCTTAAGTTTCAGTAGATGCAACTCCCACAAAGGTTTAGACATATCCATTGGAGATAGAGCCATTTTTGATGTATAGTCCTCTAGAAACTCGTCAGGATTTTGGATGTCCGGATCTATATCCGGAACAATCACATGCTCTTCCACTTCTACTTTCGTTGGAATCCATTGAGCTTTTACTTTGTGCTCACCATGACCCGTCAACTACATGTATAATAGGATGTTGGAATCATAAATCTAAAATAAAATGAACTTTAAAATAGTCATAATTAATTGGTCAAATAAAAAATGCAGTGGTGATCCGAATAAATAATTTTATTTTTGGGTTCTTCCATATTTATTATCAAAACCTCAAATAAGATTACACTAGCTTAAAAATGTTTAAAACTGTATTAAATGTTTTCGAAACTATAGTTTTTAGTTTAAAAAAAACCCAATTTACTTTCCGCAAAAATATAACCTTTATTATAAACAAAAAAAGGTGACCCAAATATTTTGAAAAAACGGTTTATTATTTTATATTTTTCGGACAAACATATATCAACCCAATGTTTATTTGAAAATCCCATAAAACTTTTTTTTTTTTAATCCCATAAAATTTGAGATCAGTTTTGGTTTAACTAAGGGGCAAGGAGTGCGACCGTCCAAGGACTATGATATCGGAGGCCTTTTTTAGTATATACAAAATAAAATCAACTTCGACAAAAAGACATTTAAAAATATCTTGAGCTGGTCTTGCTTGAGATATAAGCAATAAAAAATACGTGTATGTGTGTGCATACGAGTCTATGTGTTGTGTATGTTAATTACCGACCAGTATGCTAGAGAAGCGTGGATGATTAATCAAATGTGTTCTTCAAGCCTTCAATAAAGGTTGATGGATTGGCTTCATTTTTGAATCCCATGGTAATGATATTGAAGCAATCGAGACCCGGCAAGCTGCAGAGCCGCGCAAACGGGCTCGCCGGCTCCTCTGCTTCCATTACTTGCTTTTCTATTGCAATTTCTATTATCCGGTTTCAAACAAAAAACAAAATATTCTATTATCCGGTTATATGGAATTATTCCACATAGTGAGTGCATATGTGAATCTATCTATATAAAGAGAGCTTTTCTCTCTTCTCATGCTGCCACCTCAGCATCCAGCTCAGATGGTTTTTTTTTTCAAATTCATCATCCTTCTATTTCGGCCCAAATTTAGAGAGCCCATGTGTTTGTAAATCAAATTTCTCATTCTTCAGATTCTTTATGCTTCTACTCTAATTGGGCCGAATGTTGACTTCCCAAATAAGCTCTCGCAGCCCATCTTCTCTAAATCAATTTAGACGTAAATTGATTTATTGTTTACCCAATAATAGTCAAAACCTAAATGTCGACACCCCCATCTTCTTCTTCAATCGTCATCTCTGAAACCGCTAGCCACCATGAAAGGACTTCTCGACATCCTCCATAAAAGTTCTCTCCTACGTAACGGCTACAAGGTATTACTTTTCCCTTTACTGCATCTCCACTACTCTACCATTAATTGCAATTCACTACATTATTCATACTATATATAGATGGTTCTCTCCAAAACAACTCTATTATCTCTTTCATCACATTCTTCAAACTTTCACACCGATAAAGCACCCGACAATGGAAGGACCGTATGTGCGATTCTCTCTGCTTAAGGCTGGCCGTGGAGTCCAGCGTGTTGTCGCCAGATTGCTCCGTTTCTGGTGTGCTCGGAACATCAAAAAAGGCGGCGAGCTGATGGGCGTCGACATCCTCCTCATAGACGAATCGGTAAGCTCAGTTTTTTAAATTACGCTTCCAAATTAGGAATACCTAAATTCCCACATTCAAATCAATTTCCACTTTTAGTCTACCCTTATGCAAGGAACCATACACGTTCACCACCTTGCAAAATTTGAGCCAATGCTACATGAGGGGTCCATCTATGTTATCACGGGCTTCGAAGTCACGAGGAGTAACCACCGTTTCAAGCTCACTGACTTCCACCTCTCGATATGCTTCAACGAGGGGACGTCCTTCGTCCAACTTGAAGAGTCTTTCTGTAAAATACCAAATGAGCTATTCAGCTTCCGCTCATACGACCACCTTCTCGCCCTGGGGAACACCAACAGTGAGCTTCCAGATATGCCTCCCTCTCTTATCCATTCAGTGCAACTGTCATGAACAAAAGCCGTCTCTTATGCACGTTCGTCAATATCATTGAAAGCAGACATCATTGGCGAAGTGTGCACAACCAAAGCGTATCGCAAAGAGGCGGCAAATGTATTGGAAAGAATCATGGTCCACCTGCGTCTTGAAGGGTTTAGATTCTTATCGGCACAAAGCTTGAGTAACAAAATTTTCTACAATGATTAGCTACTTCTAACTACATCATCCCATCTCCTGCAGGGGTGAGAAGGTTCGTATCAGCGCTTTTGATGCCCATGCAAATTCACTCCACCAGATTTTTAGCAGGAGAGAAGCAGGGACATGTGTCGTGTTAGCCACAAATATCAACCCCAAGTTCTTTGGAGGTCAAGCGCAACACTACCCCACCTATGCTTTCTCATTTAGATTCTGTTCACTCTGAAACAGGTGCACTAAAATATGTGGCACCCTTTTCTCCTTAGGTGAGCTATATTTGAATGCCACATCGAGCACTAGATTCTACTTTGATAGTGATGTTGAGGCTACGAGGTGTTTCGTTCACAGGTTAAGCTCTCACATTCTTTTTATTATTTACTTACCACTACCACTACCTCTTATTATATTATTTACCTCCAAACTAATTGCATTTACTTTTTAAAAGATCGACGATCAACAACAGTGAGGATGGCAAAACAACAGCAAAATACCAAAGTGTCTAGAAGATTGAACATGTAACCATTGCAGAACTCAACGAGTTTTTGACAACATCAAACCTCGAGGTTTTTAAACAATCTCTTAACTGTCTACACTTTTCCCTATCTCACTACCATCTTAGTTTACCACCTACTTAACCCATCCAAAAAAACTAGGATGCTGAATTCTTATGTAGTGCTGCTGTTGTTGGCATTCTCTCCACCAATGGGTGGAGTTACATCTCTTGCTCCAAATGTTCTAAGAAAATGAGCAAAAATGAGACAGCCCTGACATGCAACAACTGCTTCGCCTCAGATGCTGTTGGAGATGTCAAGTAAGTCACTTGTGGGCTCTAACTTCTGACTATCATTTTTTGCTTAGCATGACAATCACACATACACTTGATCGCATCCAATATTCTAATGAATTTATAACTTCTCTTTCTCATGTGACCCAAACAAAACAGATATCGTGTGGAAATGGTTGTCGACGACGGTAGCGGAAGCTCCGTTTTCGTTGCTTTTGACAAAGACATGGTCTGCCTGACAAACATGCAAGCTGGTCATCTTGCCACTGAGATTGTAAGCGCCTATTCCTAATTCCCTTTGACCTTTATTCTAGATATCTGTTCAAAACATTGACTTCCAAAAAATACTAACATGCTTATCCTTCTTTATTGTTATCAGGACGACAGAACAGCTGATCCAGAAAATGACACTCTCATTCCACAGCAAATCCGAGACATTTANATCTGTTCAAAACATTGACTTCCAAAAAATACTAACGTGCTTATCCCTCTTTATTGTTATCAGGACGACAGAACAGCTGATCCAGAAAATGACACTCTCATTCCTCAGCAAATCCGAGACATTGTTGGAAAGAAATTTACATTCCACATCAAACTCAAATCCTTCAACTTCACTTCCCACCATCGGTCATTCACGGTTTCACGCATATTTGACAAACCCCAGGATGTCCCAAAGCCAACATTCGTTGAGGAGGTTTCAATTTTCCCAATAAATAGCTCCCATTATTTAACCATTCCCTCATTGTTGCCATACTCTTTTACTCGCAGGAAAATGTGATTCTGTGGACACCAGCCAATGACTACACACAAGCTTCATCATCAAACAACGACATCAGCCCCAATAGCGCCCCAACAGTCACACAGCCACCGACAAAGAATCCCACAGTTTTCCAAGTCAATGCGAACAAGCACGTCTCAGACACTGACGTCAACAACCTCACCCGCAAGAAAGCCAAACGAAACTAGCCTCATACAATCACTACAACCCCTCCAAAGTCATCCCCCATGATTTCCTATCAAGTTTACGTCCTTTGATTTCTCTCCCTACGAGGAGATTTGTTTCCTGCAGTTTCTTACCTACTTTCCCTACGAAGAGATTTCTGTTTCGTACGCTCTTCTCACATGTTTTTTACTATTAGTGTTTTCACCTTTTATCTAAAGAAAAAAAAAAAAATCTACAGTTTTAAGAAAAGAAATTTCACATTACAAAATAAACCCAACAACATTGACACGTACATGACTATTGTTCCACTTGCTCCAACTTACACAACTCGATGGAAATCAAATTCCTACTCTCAAATTGACATAAAATACAGAAATAATTGCAACTGCTTTAAGGGTTCTTTACATTTTAGAATCTTAGTCTACAGCTAAAGAAACTAATCAAACGAAACGTATACACGAGTAAAGCTAAAATGAGCCAAACTTTTTACGTTATAAAACGGTAAAACAAATAGGAAAATTACACACTTAATATCTCACACCCCTATTCATAAATAGTGTAACGTTACCAACTAAATCAAACACAAAACTCCAATAATCAATGACATTAATTACAAACCATTTTGTATCCGCCCTATCATTACGTATGACCAAACCACGACGTGGGAAAAAACCACCACCTAAATTTAGACTCTCTCCTCCAAGTCTTTGAAGAAGAAAGTCCAAGTTCCAAAGAATGACTGCGCAAAACATTCGAGATGGAAAAACAACACACTCTGGTGAGCGAAGTAGCACGGACGGTAATAAAACAACAAATCAAAGGAAACCCAAAGCTCTACAAGACAATACCAAATTCAAAAGAAGTATGTGCTTTTCTGGCTTTCTATTATCTAAATTCTGCTCTGTATATTTCAATAAAACGTTTACAGGTGGTAAATATGATAATGGAAGCAGACAAATATTGCAACCCAACACTCCAGTTCGAGGCCATCTCAGAAGAGTCAAAACATAAACAAAGTAAAAACCAAATATATCATATTCCATAAGCACATTTAAAAATGCACACATGTATCCAATTATTTATGACCAATATGCAGACTTGTGTGCAAGAGCTCGGCAATTAAGGCGTGCGATCAACTCTGCCAGAAAGAAAGCTAACGCAGACAGAGGTCCAGATTTCTATCTCATCATACTCCAAATGCTACCAACAGTTCGTTCCTGCAACAACATATAATTATAAACAACACTATAACGATAACATCTTAATAATTATTTCTAAAAACAGGGACCCGACCCCGCCCAACACCACCTGCTCACGCCAAATGTATGTACTCATACTTTACGTACTTTACACACTTTCACCCTCACATATGTTGCATCCATTAACTTCTATTAATATGTGTTAGAACTTACAGTTAGTGGAAGGGATAGCAACACCAATGAATGCGAGATTCTCAGGTGCCGCTTCTGTGATGCATTGATATGGAAAGCAGAAACCAAAAACCAATTACTATGTTGCCAGCAAGGCAGAGTCAGACTTCCCAAAGTGCAACCTACACCAGCAGAACTACAGAAGTTATACAACGATTCTCCAGATTTCCCCAGAAAAATACGACTCCTAATCCCTTCTAGCATTCACATAAACGGGTGGTAAAGTGGATCATACAGTGACAGGGACACAAGGACCATTCACATACAGAATCCATGGTCAAAATCATCATAATATTGGGTCTTTGTTACCGACTGATGGTGAGGAACCACATTTTCTGCAACTATACATTTTTGATACAGCAAATGAGATCGACAATCGTTTGAAGACAATCACCAAATCAGCAAACTCCAAACCGGTGGATCAAGAAATGTTGGGCCTCCTCATTAAAATGTTGGATACAAATAACAGCCTTGCAAAGATTTTCAGAACCGCAAGAGATAGACACGAAGATTCTAATGGTTATTCAATATCAGATTGATTAGTCAAAAACATCGGGGAAGACTTTATGATTTACCAACCTCCGACGAAATATCTGGCTTGATAGTTGGGGATTTTTCTAATGCAAGCATAGGACGCGATGTGGTGTTGCAATATAAGTCCTCACAACTACAAAGAATCAATGATCTACACCCATTATTTATGAGCCTACAGTACCCCCTACTCTTTCCTTACGGTGAATATGGTTACCATGAAGAGATACCATACCATACCGCTGAAGGGAGTCAGGTGAAAAGGGCATTCATGACAATGCGAGAATACTATTCATACCAGATTCAAACTAGATTGTCTGAAGGGCTGACAATTATTAAGGGAGGGCGATTACTTCATCAATACATAGTAGACGCATACACAAACACTGAGCAAGAACGACTTCGATTTATCAGCCTGAATCAAAAAAAACTTCGAGCAGATCTGTACAATAATGTCTACGATGCGGTGGGAAAAGGAGATACAGATGCTAAACATCTAGGGACCAGGATAATATTACCTTCGTCTTTCACAGCCGGTCCAAGATACATGATCGAGAAATATCACGACGCAATGGCTATATGTCGATTGTATGGAAATCCAGACCTTTTCATAACGATGACAGCAAATCCAAATTGGCCTGAAATTACAGAGCACCTACAAGCATACACTAGAGAATCTTCAAACTCAAGGCCTGACCTGCAGTGTAGAGTCTTCAAGCTTAAACTGGACCAAATGCTGGCAGATTTTAAGAAAGGCCACTTCTTCCCACCCCCTACTGCAGGTACGTAAAATACATTACATATTTTAAATTTGGGAATTAATATACTTTTACAATAGCAGGGAAACTAAAGTACTACTTACCCATGTGCAGTCGTTTATACCATTGAATTTCAAAAACGCGGTCTACCGCACGCGCACATACTTCTCTGGCTAAGAGGAACAACAACAAACCCAGACCCGACATTGATCGACACGTACATATCTGCAGAAATGCCAGCCAAAGAAGAAGACGAAGAAGGTTACAACTTGGTGAAGCAACATATGATGCATGGGCCCTGTGGCTTGAGCAGGCCTTACTCTCCATGCATGGAAAATGGAGAATGCAGTAAAAATATCCAAGGGAATATATTGAGAGCATCACCGTTGATAAGTCAGGGTTTGTTCTCTATAGGCGCCGAAGAGATGAATCAAAATCTGTAGTCAAAGGTGACACAAAATTAGATAACCGTCATGTAGTCCCACATAACCTGAAGTTATTGAAAAAGTATAAGGCACATATCAACGTGGAGTGGTGCAAAACGAGTGCAATCAAATATCTATTCAAATACATAACGAAACGTGTGGACAAAGCAACAGCTGTGATAGAGAAGACCGTGAAGGGGAAAAAAAGAAAGGGTGATGGCAAAACTAAACAAGCTGAAGATGTCAATGAGATCAGTGATTACCTTGAGTGTCGCTATCTCTCAGCATGTGAGGCAACTTTGAGGATATTCGCTTTCCACATACATTACCATAAACCAGCAGTAATACGGTTGCCAATTCATCTTCCTGGTGAACACAGACTGGTCTTTCAGTAAACTGATAACTTGGAAGTGGTCTTATCAAGAGACGGTGTGGAGAAAACCATGTTTACAGAATGGATGACAACATGCGAGAACGACGTTGATGCCCGCAAGCATACGTATATTGAGTTCCCAAAATATTATGTGTGGAACAACTCAAAAAAGACGTGGAGCAAGAGGAAACAAGGAAAATCAATTGGGAGGGTGGTCAACATTCATCCTTCAGCTGGACAATTGTATTACCTGCGAATTTTAGTGAACGTGATTACAGGACCAAGAAAATATGAGGACATCAAGACTGTGGCAGGAGCGATATATGCAACATTCAAAGAAGCATGTTATGCAAGAGGATTACTAGACGGCGATAAAGAGTGGCATGATGCAATAGAAGAAGCAGCTAATTGGGCAACAGCACGACAATTGCGGTATTTTTTTGTCATGCTACTAATCTACTGTGAGGTTGCAAGACCGGGGAAACTTTGGGACCATTTCTGGAAATATCTATCAGAAGATATTCTGCACAAAAAAAGAAAAGAATTTGGTTTCAAGAAATTACACCTAGAAGATCAACACCTGCAACAGTATACACTCATTGAAGTTGAAGAGCTACTAATGCAGAATGAGAAATCGTTAGGAGATTTTGATGACATGCCAAAGCCTGACAAGGCAATTTTAAAGGACATAGCCAACACCGTCCTTACACAAGAGCTGCAGTTTGATGTTGACAAAGAGAGGGAAGAACACGATAGGCTATTTGGAACAATCAATGAAGACCAAAAGAAAGTCTACATTGCTGTTATGGAATCAATAGAGAACAGTTCAGGGAAAATCTTCTTTGTCAACGGTCCAGGCGGGACAGGAAAGACTTACCTATATAAAACAATAATAGCAAAACTACGGTCTTCCAAAAGAGTGGTTATTCCCGTTGCATCAGCTGGAATCGCAGCACTACTCTTACCTGGAGGGAGAACCGCTCACTCACGTTTTAAGATACCACTGGACATCACAGAGAGCTCAACATGCGATATAAAGCCAGGGACAATATTGGCTGGGTTAATTTCAAAAGCCGATTTGATTATATGGGACGAAGCACCGCTTGCACATCGACACACATTTGAGGCATTAGATCGGACAATCAGAGACTATGTCATTAGAAGATGGATCGGCCATGCACAAACCTTTTGGAGGGAAAACAATCCTACTTAGTCGGGATTTCAGACAAATATTACCTGTTGTGCCTCAAGGGAGTCGTCAAGATACTGTTCAGGCGGCTATTTGCCGCTCATATTTGTGGAAATCATGTGAGGTTTTCATGTTAGCAATTAACATGAGACTGAGACCAACAGATGCAGATTTTGCGGCATGGATTCTAGAAGTGGGCAATGGGACTGCTAAGAAATCAACATTCAACTCCGCAAACACTGACGTAGAACGAATAGCAGTGGAGAAAGACTTTCTACTACCTAATGCAACTGACCAACTACTGGAGATTACATCAGCGGCATATCCTGGATTTGCTCAATCATTCACTGACAATGCTTACTTGACGGAGAGGGCAATTTTAACTCCGCGGAATGAAACGGTTCGTGAATTCAATGCCTACCAACTATCAAAAGTGCCTGGTGACATGAGAGTTTACTTAAGCTCCGACACCGTTCAGAAAGAGGTCACACCAGGTGTTGATTGGAGTGCACTATACACAGTGGAATACTTAAATTCACTAGAGTTTCAAGGTCTACCAAATCATGAGATATGCCTCAAAGTGGGAGTACCAGTTATGTTGATACGCAACCTAAATCAGAAAAATGGTCTGTGCAATGGTACAAGGTTAATCGTCACTAAGCTTGGCAACAACGTGATAGAGGGAGAGATCCTAACGGGCACCCATGTTGGTGAGAAGGTGCTTATTCCAAGGATAGTTTTATCTCCTAACGATAACAAGCACCCATTCAAACTACGGCAACGGCAATTCCCAATAAGAGTATGCTATGCAATGACGATCAACAAGAGCCAAGGACAAAGCCTTAAAAATGTGGCCTTATACCTACCTCAATCAGTATTCAGTCATGGGCAATTGTATGTCGCAATCTCCCGCGTAACTTCTCCATTGGGATTGAAGATCATGGATGCGACATCAAACCTGGAGAATGACGAGGGTGTTGTCAATGTGGTCTATAAAGAGATATTCAAGAAACTAAAATATACTACAGGTAATACCATCATCATTTCATATTATTCAAAACTCTCCTGATCTATAGTTCTATAAGCAGAGAGATAAACGGTCATTGACTAAAGAAATGCTGCATATTATTTGATGATGTGACTCAGTAAACATTGAAGAGGACAAAGCCGTGCCGAAGAACAAAGATTATATGGACATATAATCATAACAACCATTGGGAAAAATGGTATGTGGGAATTTAAGTTAATAATATACATGTCAATTTCTCTACGCAATCGTAGAGCTAACATTAACAACCGCATATATAATATTAACCTTCACTTTGATAAACATACATGACTACAAAGAAGAGGGTGAAGAAATAAACCAACGAATGAAAATGGAAGAGTATGGGAGTTGGCAAAAACAGATACATTTTAAATTGATTAGTGCAAACAGTTGTAAAGATCTTTACCATAAAATCTAGACGACCCTAGAATGAAGGACCACGAATAATAAAATATAACCCGAACCAGAGTTTTTGAAAGCTATATAAAAAACTAAAAACATATTACTTGACTATATATGAATGTAATATGACACGCAAACAAATAACCAAAAAATAACAGCCATTAAGCAAAGTAACCCAAAACAAATATGAAGAAAAAATTTACTGAAATCAACTATAACTAAATTTTTAATTGGGCCGAGAAATCTAGACTACGAATAAGTAACGGAAATACCCACAAATATTGAAAGAGAAAAAGCGCCTTCGTATAGCATTTGCATTTACAATTATTAGAACAAACCCACTAATATGGTTTTAATAAATGGCCACTCACATCATAGTAAAGCCAATTAAAACACATTGAGGTGGGCAATGAAAAGGTGTAACCTCCAATAGAACTCCACTTATAAAAACCCCACAACAACAAACACTAAACCACTCGAACAATAACAAACAAAGCACTAGCAAATGGCTCCAATAAAACCAGTATCATGCCTCGAAGCATTGCCACAAGATCTACTTGGTGATAAAATATCACGAGTAGCTGAATCAGGCCGAAGCAATGTTCGTCAATGCATGCAAGCATCTCTGGGACTAGTAAAAGCAGCAGAAGACAGAAGAGTTCACAAGAAGCTTAACATAAGACCTCTGGCCTTCAATCCATTAGCAACACTACACCGCTATCAGAAACTCATGGAGAAATGTCTAGAGAGTGGAAACGCAGAATCCCACTACATACAAGGCATTAAAGAATACTTCTACTACAACAACATCGATGCGGGATTACAACATCTGCAGGCAGCAGCAGAAGGTTCGTACGATGAAGGTATTTATCTATATGGAATTATCATGTTATGCAGAGGTCGAACACAGGAAGGCCAAAAATATTTAGACCTTCTAGGGTGGAAGAAATGCAGAGCAAAAGCTGATCGCTGCTGGCGGAATATTAGAAGATCCTTGCATGTAGTTCCAGTCATTAATTGGCCAATCTACCACACCAGCTTAAGGAAAAACAAACCGCCAAGGCGATGCAACTTAAATGACATGGACACAAGGTGCAAGAAATGTTACTACTACAAGCAGATGAAAAAATTCATAACACTTCCCTAAAGAAAAGCTGCAAATCAACAAAACCGAAATTCAAATTACGAGAGAAGCTTAAAATACCTTTTCCTTTCTAAGATAGGTTGTTTGCAATATGTTTTGATGTTGTTCCCAAGAAATTAATTAAAAACATTCCATATTAGTTGGATCATCATTAGTTTTTTAAATTGTTGGAAAACAGTTATTTGGTTTAAAAAATCCAACGTAGCACGAAATTAAAATGCCAATGGCCGAAAACGAACATAAGGTCTAGACCGGTAACCCCACAAAAAAGGGTGTACAAAGGTAAAGACTGGGAACAACAACCAGAACAGTTTATTATGACACACAAATGTCTATAAAAAAAACCATTGACACAGGGGTTGAAAATTAAACAATACGAAAAGGGTTAATTCAGTATACAAAACACAGGCAACAACTATTGCCAAAAAATAAAAAACGACCAATATAAGTATAACAAAAAATTAAAATTAAAACCCCATTAGCCTTCCAATACCATTCAATCAGGTGCCAACGCACCATCATAAAAGATAGAGGTATTCATAATGACGAAAAAAATTAAAATGTAATTTTAAACTTAGAAACAGAAATATATAATAATTTAAAATTACAATATCTATCACATATACTAAGAGTAGAAAATAAATAATTAGGGAAAAAAAGTCTACTTAAAGATAATTAGAAACAAATATTTCAAAATAAGGACAATAATAAAAAACAGAAGATCAATAATTTTGTTGAAACAAACTTAGAAAAAATTGCAATGCTACTATCATAAATTTCTTTCAGAAACGGCCACAAACACGTTCAATGTCAATAATAACTCTCCACTAATAGCAATCAAGAGGCATAAATACAATAAATACCATTTACAAACGAAACAAAACGGAAAGAGAAAGACAACCCAATATAAAAGGCAAATAAGAGCTACTGGGAAAAAGAAACAGGAAACAAAATTACAACTCAAAAATGACGCAGCAGCAGCCACTAACACAACTTCAGGATCTACCAAGCGATTTAATTGGAGAAATTTTCTCACGGGTCGCAAGAAGCTCACGCACAGACGTACGCATTGTCATGGCAGCATCACCAAAACTGACAAACGCAGCAAACAACAAAGGTGTTTTCAAGAATATCAACCTACGACCGCTAGCTATGCAGCAATGAACAAATACAAAGACCTAATGGAGAAATGCCTTTCCAATGGAAACCCCGAGGCACACTACATCAAAGGCATACAAGAGTATTTCCAGAAAAACAACACACTCATAGGATTACCGCACATAGAAACTGCAGCCAAAGGAGGCTACGCGAACGGTATTTATCTTTACGGGATTATTATGTTATGCAGTGGAGAATTCGAAGAAGGCCAAACTTACTTGGACAAGCTCGGCTGGAAACAGAGGAAAACAAAAGCAGATCAATGTTGGAGAAACATCAAGAGATCGTTGCATGGAATGAGAGTGACGAGGCTCGCACGTTACATCATCACCTTGAGGAGTGTAAAAACAGCAATAACTTGCAACCGCAGAGATATGGAGAACAGATGCGAAGGCTGCTACTACTACAAGCAAATGGTGAAGTTTGTGTTCATCATTTAACATAACACAATAATAGCCATTGAAAGAATAAACAGTCGCTCAACATTTAAGATTATACTACTTTTATTGTCTCATTGTCACACAAATTCTCGGGAAGTAATTCAAATTAGTCATCATGTTTAGCTTCAAAGAGTTTCAACCCAAAAAGTGAAGAACAGCCACCTACATTAGTAATTAAATAGAACCTTTATTGACAAAAAAAGAACAACAAAATTCAATTAAACAAAGACACCAAACTAAATTGGTGAACGACATTTAGGAAAACATAGTCAAAGGAGAAAAAAAAACACAATTAAGTGAAGAACGGAAATTTTGTAAAATTGTATTTACAACCAAAGTAATGAACAGCCCGTAAGCGAGAATCACAGAAGACTCGGTAACATAATTATTAAATTGAAATCTAAATATACCCCACCTCAATCGGGGAACAAAACCGATGAAAGAGTCTAAGAACCGCATAATTGAACGGGAAACAAGGACAGAAAACAAGGAAAGAAAACATGGAACCTGATTGGAAAAATGAAACACCGAGCCTGAACCAGTGAAGATAGAGCCGACCCGGATCAGCGGAGAGGATGACAACGACAGTAAAAAAACACACGCAACAAAAAAAAAACCTATTTCAAAATTTCAAGCCCGATCATTAACATCTCATGTACCCAGCCCAACATCATTTAATTAACACCAAGCCCACATCTATTATTGCATATCTTCTTATGGTAAAACATGAAGAAATCAGTCTTTACCTCATAATCATTAGCCCAACAACAGCCCAAAAAAAATCCGAGACGATTAAAACCTCATAGTCAACACCTAAGACCATCTAAGGATTTAAATAATAAAATATAATAAAAAGAGATGAGAGCGAGGAAAAATTAGATTATAAAATTAGAAACATATCTTAGTCTATGCTTCTGTTTTATTGGTTCATTTCATTTTTATTTAAAATTTTAATAAATTTTAAATTATATTAATTAAATATAGTTAAAATACCCTTCTAAGAGCATCTCCATTAGTGTAGTTATGGGGTTTTTAAAATGGGATTCTTACTAAAAAAACTAAATCATTATGTGTTTATTAAAATAGAGAGAAAAAACTCTAAAGTATCTTGTGCAAGAAACTTGGGAAGAAATTTTCTTAATTTTAAGAAACTCATACAATATTATATTATTACTTATTTCTTTAATATATATATAGAATTTTTAGAATCTCTCTTAAGATACATGGATGAAGATGCACATCCTTGACTTAAAATCTTTGTGCCATCATGATATCTACCACCAATACCCCTTCAAATAGTAAATATTAAAAAGTACAAAGTTAAGTTGACTGTCTCATGTGCTAACGACCTGCAAACATGGTTATACATATAAAATTATGATACAATAACAATACATAGAAAAAATCATTTTACAAAACTCCCGCGCGAAGCGCGGACCAACCACTAGTGGTTTATATATTTACACAAAGCTATTAATACATCTTGTTGTAGTTAATATAGGGTTGTTGAGAAACTATGAATGTGATTCACGATGAGACACTAAAATATATGTTTAGGTAGATATTTTTAGATATGTTAGGAAACATATATTTACCTATCACGTTACTAGCAACTAGCAAATAGTGGTGGATGGGGCATACATTTTAATTTTCTAAATAGATATTATTATTAAAATATATGTTAGGTTATTTTTAGATATGTTAGGTAGTATTTTTAATTTTACGATTATTTCGTGCTTGAATCGTTGAATTATTTCTCCTCTATGTAGGTACGAGAATTGCGCTAAATAAATGAAAAATGAGGATGCACCATCATAGTTTTTAAGTTTGTTGTCGATAAAATTTTTATCATAGATTTAGCTTGTTGTCGATTCGAATTATTTCAAACCATGAAATAATTCACAAATGCTTGTGCTTATTCATTTACATAGTAAAGTATTTATACACTTCGATGTTTCCGATTCGTGATAAAATCGTATCTACAAAAAATATTTATATGTCTCCTAATACCCCTCAAGTAGGTGGTAGGTATCGCTAACACCTAATATGGACAATAATCTTGTAAACGTCGTTCCAGACAAAGTTTTTGTAAAAATATATGCAACTTGGTCCTTTGTCGAAATATGCTCTGTTTTGATCGGACCATCTTGAACAGCATCTCTAACTTGATGACAATCTGGTTCAATTGATGACAATCTGGTTCGTCTATTCGTGGAAAACTAGATTTGCGACAATGTGAAGAGCTTCTTTACTGCCACAATAGAGAGGCATAGGATGAAGATAAGTAGAGCCGAACGTATGGACAAGCTCCTTGAGCCATGAGTTCGCAGAGCGTGAATGCCATAGCTCGATACTCCGTCTCAGCAGATGAGCATGAAACTGTCTGTTGTTTCTTAGTTTTTCATGAGATGGGAGAGTCTCCCAAGTTAACAATAAAAGCTGATATGGAATCATAGTAGGCGATTATGGTGAGATCACTATCAAAACGAAGAAGGACACCTTCTGATGGTGACCCTTTAAGATAACGAACAACACGCAAAGCGGCTTCCCAATGTGAAAAACGGAGTTTGCATGAACTGGGATAAAATATGAACAATGTAAGCTTAAGTCAGGACATGTGATGGAGAGATAGATCAGACGACCGACCAAGCGACGGTATTGCTCAAGATTCTTAAGTTCAGGAGCCGTAACGGAAGCGAGTTTATTATTGAGTTCAACAGGAACTGTAGATGGTTTGGCGCCCAAGAGACCATCTTCAGTAATAATATCAAGAGCGTATTTACGTTGAGAAAGGCAAATACCATCGGGTCCATGTGAGACTTCAATTCCCAGGAAGTATTTCAATTTGCCAAGATCTTTCATATGAAAGTATTGATTCAAGTACTTGAATTTATGAATTGCGCCGAGATCATTGCCTGCAACAACAAAATCGTCAACGTAGACGAGTACATATAGTATGGTAGTCCCTTAAATCAATGAAAACAAAGAGTAATCCTGATAATTGTGTTTAAAGACAAAAAAATTCAAGGTTGTGGAGAGCTTGACAAACCAACAACGAGGTGCTTGTCGCATACCATTTAATGACTTACGAAGACGACATACTTTGTTTGGATCAGAAGATTGAAACCCAGTGGTAGTTTCATATAAACTTCCTCGTCAAGATCAGCGTGGAGGAATACATTGTGAACATCCATTTGGTGAACCTCCCAGTTCTTAGGAGCAACAACACCAAGGAGATATTGAATTGTAGTCAACTTCGCCACTGGTGCAAACGTTTCAGTATAGTAAGTCCCTTCTTTTTGTTTATTTTCGAGAACAACGAGCTTAGCTTTGTGTGTTCCAATGATCTTCCCCATTTACTACCTATTGCTCGTTTGCCAGGGGGAAGATCAGTGACATCCCAAGTATGATTTGCTTCTAGCGCAACAATCTAGCGATTCATTGCCTTGCACCATTTTTTAATGAGAATCGCGTATTTAAAATGTCTTGGCTCAGTGCTATCAAGAAAGGCACCCATAAATGCAATGTGGTTTGCTGAAAAACCAGAGTCAGACAAGTATTTAGTGTTGGGATAAAGAATTTTACCAGAGACCGAAGAGGAACTTGAATTGGCGGGACGAGGAGCAGGAGTATGAGGAGATATACGTGCTTATTAACATAATCTTTGAGTAGAACAGATAGCTTGTGAGATCGTTGATCCTGAACCAATAACTCTGGTAAACCCGGTGATGGTGGTGTAGAATCCTTAGAATTAACATTCGTAGGACATGTAGGCTGTGGCAAGAATGATTCAGTTGGCGAGGCAATATTATCAGTAGATGGAGAAGCCACATCAGCTGAGTCATCCGGTGGCACGATGGGCTTGAGTAAGAAAGTGTCCCATGGTAATGGTTGCGGCTGAACTCCTTCCAGTTGTACCCAATCGTCATCAAGTAAGTGTGTGGATGGACTATGGACAGAGGTCGAGACAGTTGTTGATTGAGAAAAAGGGAAGACATCTTCGTGAAAGATGACATCTCTACTAACAAAAAAACTGTTCTTTTTCAAGGTAATAAGCACCATCCTTTCTTGCCTTGTGGGTAGCCAACAAATACGCATTTACGACTACACATTATTTTTATCTCGTGGTCGATGATGTGCATATCACAAGTAGCCAAATTTCTGAAGCATAGAGTAAGGAGGTCGTTTGGCAAAGAGTAGATTTGCTGTCGAGAACTTGAGTAGGGGTTCTGTTGATCAAATGAGTAGCCATAAGAATGCTCTTGGCCCATAATTTGATGGGTAAGTGACTTTGAAAGAGACATGTTCGTGGAACATTAGGATGTGTGGATGTTTGCGTTGGACACGACCGTTTTGTTGTGGTGTATCGACGCAAGAGGTCTAGTGGAGGATGTTGTATTCTTAAAAAAACAATGTTAAGCAAATGAATTCAGTGACGTTGTCACTACGAATCGTCTAAACAGCCTTGTCGAATTGGCGCTCAGTCATGGTGCACAAGTTACAAGCTAATCGATGTACTTCAGATTTTTGAGACATGAGAAACGTCCATACGCAGCGCAAAAAATCATCGACAACGGTTAGGAAATAGAGTGATCCATAAGTAGTAGGTGTACGATAAGGGCCTCAAACATCACAGTGAACAAGTTCAAAACATATAGTAGTTTTATTTAAACTCTCAAGAAAAATTTCACGTGTTTGCTTGGCACGTAAACAAATATCACAACTCTTAATCTTCTCAGAGGCACTATGACAATGATCACATTTTGGTAAAGAAAACAAAACACCGGTAGAAAGATGTCTTAGTCTACGATGCCACAAGGCTGTTGAAGAAAACTCTTTTGCAGCATTGTTAACACACGCACAAAGAACACCGTAAAGTAGTACACTTCCTCACGTTCTTCATCCGCACCAATCGACTTCCTCGTGAAACGGTCTTGTAAAAAACATAACGCATCAGTAAATATCACAATGCAGCCGGTGTGGTTTAATAATTTGGCAAATGAGATAAGGGTATAATCAAAGTCAGGAACGTAAAGCACATCCGAGAGCTCGTAAGTTTCATTCGAAACAAGCGTTCCTCGTTTTGTTGCACGAGACACAGTCCCATCTGGGAATGTAACAACGGACGTAATGATATATATTGTATTATTCAGCACAGAAATGTCACCGTCATATGGTGATATGTTCTGGTATCTATAATCACATCAGTGAGATTGGTTTTACCCGATAACTTTGCGGACGAGGTGATTGGTTGTTGAGCTTGGAGTAAGTTGATTAACTGAGCAATCTGATCAGCACCATCATTGTTTTGTGAAGAAGTACGAGCAGAATTGGCTCGACCACGTTCATGGTTGTTATTTGATGGAGGAGGACGACCACCACGGTTGTTGTCGCCAAGTCCTGTGTTCGAGGAGCCCCCTTTCCGAGGAGGTATATGAACCATCGTCGCAATTCTGCTCATACCTCGAGTGAGGATATCCATGAAGCAAGAAACATTCTAAAGCTTCATGATCTTGCCGATTGCAGTGAGTACATGATAGAGATTATCGATCACAGAAGCAAGGTGCGGACAGAACTGCAACCTGAGCTGCAGGTGTGTTCTGGACAGAAAATCCAATAGCCTCTATTTTGACTATGTCTGTTAGACCTAGAGATGTTGAGGTTCCGTTCTTCGCCAATAACACGAGAATATACTTGACTGAGAGTATTAAGAGGATCTTCGCCAGTGATGGTGGAGTGTATGCTGCTGAAGCGAGGTAGATCAAGACCAAAAAGAAACTAATGAATCTGATCATTTTCAAGTTCCTTGAAAATATATCATAAACAGCTTCACAACGGCACACATGACTTGTCATATAGTTTTTCAGCTTTTCCCACAATTTATAAAGTCTCCCGAAATACTCCAAAGATAGATTGCCTGTCTTGCTTGCATACCGCAATTTCATCTTTCAAAACTTGTTTCCAAACTCCATTTCCTACGGAGAAACGAGTAGGAAGACTTTCCCAAAGGACCGAGACTGTAGAAACAAACGATATTGTTGAGAAATTTTTTGGATCTATGGATGTACGTATCCATCAAATGATCATAGAGTTTGCAGCAAGCCACTTGGAAAAATCGGGTTATGTTGCAGGTTTCAGAACAAAACCATCGAGAATGCCAAGCTTTTGTTTGGCTTATAGCGAATTCCTGAGCTCGATAGCTCACTCAGCATATTATCCTCTTTTAAGATGACAGAGGAAATCAAGGCGCCAAGATTATCAGACACATTGAGAACATACGGGGAAGGAGGAGTCGATGTTTCAGAGGTTACTTCAAACATAAGTAATGTGGTGGAGAAGAACGAAGATGTGTTTAAAAGAAGAAAATATGTCGTGGCGGCGACTAGGTTATAAGGATTGCTCTGATACCATGAAATAATTCACAAAGGCCTATGTTTATTCATTGACATAGTAACGTATTTACACATCGATATTTCCTATTCGTGATAGAATCATATCTAAGAGAGAATATTTACTTATATTTCTTATAAACCGCAAATCAGAAACAAACAAAATGATTAAATGAGAAATGAGTCAGGTGTTGTTTCGAACTGTTTCTGTCTTGCTTCTAGTTAGATGGATGCAACCTCCGTATAGTTTACTCTAATAGCGAATAGGGGATTTGATCAAATCCTTCCAAATCGTGAACAAAGTTAGATATCTGAACACAAATCCGTCCAATTATTTACTAAACACAAAATAGAGGATCACGACGTAAGATTTTTAACTGTAGATATGAATTAGATAGAAAAAATAGATTGGACAGATTTGTGATCAAATATCTAAGTTTGGAGGGTTTTTTATCATGACCTTTAAAGTGTGAGAAAAGAGGCAGAACTACTAATTAGACAATCAACTCTGTTATTAATTAAGAACAAAAAAACAATTAAAACAATTTTGACTACCAAAAAGAAAAAGATTCAACAAAACGTGAAAGCAGAGACAATAGACAATTACTAAGAATGTTCTGCAATATATCTTACCAAAGAACAAAAACAAATTTAAGATACTATTTTTTAGAGAAAATGAGCAGAGAACATCTCGAAACAACTCTGATGAGAAGAAGAAGAATTCGAATCAATCTTATTGGTAATGATGCCTACTATCATCAAGCTTCCACACAATTAAAACATCATTATCATCGGTGAAATACATTCTTCAAATATCCATAGTACTCAGAGGCTAAAACCGTGATACAAGTTACAACTCCCCCATCCACAATGAGTTGTGCCTTGTCCCCCCAAGGAGTTAACTTCAACCCATTCTACCAAATTCTCGTCAATCTTGTAAACCTTAAAACCAACAGTCCTGTCGACATTAGCTCTCTTTATGCGAAATATCTCATCGAAACGATGGACAATGCATAGATCTCCACAATATTCCCCGAGTCTCGTGTCTTTGCGACTATCAATGTTGTAGTAGTCTATTGGAGGTTATTAGGTGAAGCTGTGTATTGAAAGATGTTGAGCTTTGGTAAACTAATCCACCAAATTGCTCGGTTTGAGTTTAAGACATAGATTTGTCCTTCGCGATGTATAATGTACGAAAAATACAATTTAATCTAACTCCTTTTTGGATTCTTGCCCAACAACTAGTACTGCATTTCAGATTTAAACGAGCACAATTAGATTCAGTCCATGGATGTAACTAAACACAATCATTCTAATTAAAACCAAACTTCATATATAGCCCAAATATATATCATTAATTCAACTACGTTTGAGACTAGGATACGTCAACATAACCGACCAACGTTTAGTATAGACCTAATATGCGAATCCTTAAATCGACTCAACTAACAAAAATTGACACAGAAGAGCTCAGCATTTAACTTATAACTTTGTTTTCAATTGTTACATGAAGAGCTCACCATTTAACTTGATTGTGTTATAATAATAACTATATGATTTATCGTATAGATAAATATTAATAAAGACAAAAATTTATTACCCGTAAAAGAAGAAAGTACTGGTAAGATAGATAAGAGAGATGTTTGTATTATATTTGAATGTTTTTTGGTGTGTTTACAAATGAACGAAATCGTTCGTTTATATAGAAGAGAAAAAGAGAAATTTACTGTGCGCGCATAGTGATGGTGGGCTCCACTTTCGTTTATATTTGACGCCGCATATTTTGATAAATGTTTTGCACGCCTCCTTCATTTGATGACTTTTTACAACAATCCCCCTTGGAGACCAGCGTCACTATCGCCTTTAGCTTAACGTCTTTGTTGCCTCGTTAAAAACCTTTCTAGGAAAACCCAGTGGGAAAAACCATAGACAGGTAAAAAGAGTACAACCACGCAAGCTCCCCCTCGATTGTGCAAGGAGTCATTTCATGGCTCTTGTTGACGACGCATTCCAATGTTATGGACATGTTTCCTGAACATAGTGGTGGGTAATGATTTTGTGAAGAGGTCGGCTGCATTGTCACATGATCGAACATATCTTACTTCAATTTCCTTATTCTTCTCGAGTTCTTGAGTGTATGAAAAGAACTTCGGAGGGATATGTTTGGTCCTATCGCTTTTGATATAACCTTCCTTCGTTTGGGCAACACATGCAGCGTTGTCTTCATATAAGATAGTTGGCTCCGTATTTATGTGAATCCCGCTGCTTGATCGGATGTGTTGGCTTATTGATCTTAGCCATACACATTCTCTACTTGCTTCATGCAGTGCAATAATCTCAGCATGATTTGAAGAGGTGGCCACAAGCGTCTGTTTTTGAGAACGCCAAGATATAGCAGTGCCTCCGATCGTGAAAACGTATCCTGTTTGAGATCGGGCTTTATGTGGGTCTGATAAATATCCTGCATCTGCAAAACCAATCATTTGACCGTTTGAGTTTTTAGGATAAAACAAACCTAAATCAGTGGTCCCTTGAAGGTAACGAAAGACATGTTTAATCCCATTCCAATGTCTTCGTGTAGGGGACGAACTGAATCTTGCCAGAAGATTAACGGCAAATGATATATCAGGTCGCGTACAATTTGAAAGGTACATAAGGGCTCCAATTGCACTTAGATACGGTACTTCAGGACCAAGTATCTCTTCATTTTTTTCATGTGGTCGGAATGGATCATTTTCAACCTGAAGTGATCTAACGACCATAGGAGTACTTAGAGGAGTTGCTTTATCCATATTAAAGCGTTTTAACACTCTTTTGGTATACGTGGATTGGTGCACAAATATACCATTTTGAGAATGTTCAATTTGTAGGCCAAGACAATACTTTGTCTGTCCGAGATCTTTCATCTCAAATTCTCCTTTTAGATAATTTGATGCCTTTTGTATTTCCTCGTGAGTTCCGATAATATTTAGATCATCAACATATACCGCGATTATTACAAATCCGGATATTGTTTTCTTGATGAAAACACATGGGCATATAGGATTGTTCACATATCCTTCTTTTGTTAAATGCTCACTGAGACGATTGTACCACATACGTCCAGATTGCTTTAGCCCATATAATGATCTTTGCAATTTTATTGCACATAACTCTTTGGGTTTGGAACTCAATGCTGCTGGCAATGTGAATCCATCAGGGATTCTCATATAGATATCACTATCTAATGATCCATATAAATATGCCGTAACAACATCCATAAGACGCATTTCTAGATTTTCAATAGCTGTTAGACTCATGAGGAATCTAAACGTGATTGCATCCATAACAGGAGAATATGTTTCCTCATAATCTATTCCAGGTCTCTGAGAAAAACCTTGGGCAACAAGGCGAGCTTTGTATCTCATAATCTCATTTTTCTCATTTCGTTTACGAACGAAAACCCATTTGTATCCAACCGGTCTCACATCTACAGGTGTGAGCACAATAGGTCCGAATACATCTCGTTTATTAAGCGAATCAAGCTCGACTTGTATAGCATCCTTCCACTTTAACCAATCATGCCTCTTTTGGCATTCATACATGGACTTAGGTTCTGGATCTTCGTTTTCCTCATTTATTTCTTTAGAAACAAGGTATGAGAAAACGTCATCAACATCATCCATTTCAATTCGATTCCATATCTTTCCATTATGGATGTAATTGATAGAGATCTCATGATTTACTTCAGGATCATGATGCTCTATATTGTCATTATTTTCATGACTTGTTTCCTCCAAAATATTTTCGGTTATTTTGGGTATGCTTTGCATTTTAGTTTGCTCTTGCTTTCTAGAATTTTTATTCTTAGAACCGATTGGTCTACCACGCTTCAGACGTGTTCTAGACTCGCGTGTATCATCTGCTTCTCCACGTTCTTGTGGTATTTCAATTCGAGCAGGAGCATTTACAGCCGGTATATGAGATTTAGTTACCGTTTTCGTATCTGCAAATGCATCTGGTAGTTGATTTGCTATACTCTGCAAATGCATAATTCGTCGAACTTCTAGTTCAGACTGTTTAGTGGGAGGATCAAGGTGTAATAATGTTGGTACACTCCATTTTATATCCTTTCCCATTTCTTTATTTTCTCCCCCTAGAACCGGGAATATATTTTCATCAAAATGGCAATCGGCAAATCGTGCCGTAAAGACGTCACCAGTCTGTGGTTCTAGATATCGTATAATTGAAGGAGAATCACAACCAATATATATTCCTAACCTTCTTTGTGGTCCCATCTTTGTGCGTTGTGGTGGTGCTACGGGCACATATACCGCACAACCAAAAATTCTTAGATGAGATATATTGGGCTCCCGGCCAAATGCTAACTGTAGTGGAGAATACTTATGATATGCACTTGGCCTTATCCGAATAAGTGCTTCTGCATGCAAAATGGCATGTCCCCATACAGAGGTTGGAAGTTTTGATCTCATGATCAATGGTCTTGCAATCAATTGCAAACGCTTAATTAATGATTCAGCCAAACCATTTTGCGTATGAACATGAGCTACAGAATGTTCAACTTCAATTCCCGTTACCATACAATAATCATTGAATGCTTGGGATGTGAATTCACCAGCGTTGTCCAATCTAACTTTCTTAATGGGATAATCAGAAAACTGAGCTCGCAGTTTGATTATCTGAGTTAGAAATCTCGCAAAGGCTACATTTCGAGATGACAATAGACAAACATGTGACCATCTACTGGATGCGTCAATTAATACCATAAAATAATGGAATGGTCCACATGGTGGATGTATTGGTCCACAAATATCTCCTTGAATTCGTTCAAGGAACTTTGGTGATTCTTTATCAATTTTGGTTGGCGATGGCCTGATGATCAATTTTCCGAGAGAACATGCAGCACATGTCTTTTTATTCCCCTGATAAATCTCCTGGATTTTCAGTGAATGACCATGTGAGCTCTCTATGATTTTTCGCATCATCGAAGTGCCTGGGTGACCGAGGCGATCATGCCATAGTATGAAATCATCTAGATTTCTTTTGACTACGAGATGTGATTCTATTGCATCTATATACGTATGATGCAAACCCGAAGGGAGTTCTGGGAATTTTTCCAAAATAATCTTTTTGCCTGAAGTATTAGAAGTTACGTACAAGTACTTCTTTCCATCCTCAGTTTCAGACTGAGTATCATATCCTTGAAGATATATGTCTTTGAAACTCAACAAATTCCTTTTAGAACTTGGAGAATACAAAGCGTTATTTATGGAAAATTTTGTCCCATTAGGCAACGTAAAGTTTGCTTTACCAGTTCCTTCAATCAAGTCTGCAGGACCCGAGATTGTATTGACAATTATATTTGCCGGTTTCAAACTAGAGAAAAATCTCTTTTGTCTCAGAATAGTGTGCGTCGTTCCACTATCTGGTATACAAGTTTCTCGAATCCTTTTCTTGGAAATTGTTCCATTCGTGTTGTTATTCATCTCTGTAATTAACATAAACATTAATAAATCCAAAACAAGTTTTATTCATATGAAAGAAACACACAATAATTATACATTATATTGTTTAAAAGCAACATTATTCATTTTAAAACTGAAAATGTAATAATTATACATGGCATTACTGGAGACTATTCAGTAGTCTCACTACAAGCATTTCAGTCGACATTGTCGAAATCATTCGCAAAGTCGGGAGACTCGAGGTACGATGTACCCTCGAGATGTTCCGTGAGGTTCACTTCTTTTCCTTTGCCCTTTGTGGCCTCTTGGTACAACTTACAAAGATGTGGAGGGGTTCGGCATGTTCGGGACCAATGTCCTTTACATCCACATCTGTAACATACTTCCTCACGCTTCTGGGTGGTAGTTACTTGGGTTTCCTTTCCTTTGGAATTCTGCTCAGATCTAACCCATTTGTTTGATCCCCTCCCTCTTGAGTTGTAACTTCTCCCTCGTCCGCGATTAAATCGACGACCACGACCTCGATAGAATTGACTCTTTCGTGGATTTTCCACATCCATTGCATTCACTTCTGGGAATGCTTTGGCTCCTGTGGGTCGTGAGTTGTGGTTTCTTATGAGAAGCTGATTATTTTTCTCAGCGAGCATGAGTGTCACAATTAACTCAGAAAACCTTGTGTATCCGCATTTCCTGTATATCTGTTGTAGGACAAGGTGCTCTTTGTGGAAAGTGAGGTAAGTCTTCTCAAGCATTTCTGCTTCAGTGACTGGTTTACCACAATATTTTAATTGTGAGACTATCCTCAGGATAGCGGAATTGTATTCCTCCACTTTCTCGAAATCTTGAAACCTCAAATTTTTCCACTCTTCTAGAGCGTGAGGGAGGTTGACATCCTTCTGGTTGTCAAACCTTTCTTTCAGAGCTCGCCACAATTCTGCTGGGTTTTTTATGTGTGCATAGTCATGCGTCACATTTTCATCTAAATGCTTCCTCAGGAAGATTATTGCTTCTGCCTTGTCTGGGGCAGGCGATTTGTTTCCTTCTTTTATCGTGTCGGATAATTTTTTCATTTCTAGATAAAGCTCCACATTTGTAACCCATGCTATGTAGTTTGCTCCAGTTATCATGAGAGCTGGGAACTTAAGCTTCTCAATGTTTGCCATTTGATTTTCTAAAATAAAATAAATAATATAATTAGAATGATGATATTATTGAATTTAGAACATGCGGGCTACATGGATGAATAACGAGATTACAAGAAATACCGATGTATAAAACATTAAAATAAAAATCATTACAGATTCTTCTGGAGAAAATTCTCCAAAGAGTAAATTATAAAAGGTAGCGCAGATATAACCGAATACAAAAATTAAAAATAGAAGAAAAATTTTTTTTTTTCTTATGAAAACGAAAGATTTTGTTTGTAGAAGATTTTGCGGAAAGATGAGATGAATGAATGAAATATATGAGTATTTATAGATGAAAAATACTATTAACTAGCCGTTGAGTAGCCGTTTGAAAAGGTAAAATTTATGAAATTTTTCTTTGTTACCGTTGGATGATAAAAATAAAAATCAATCCGAATTTTTAAATAATAGACATAATTAAACATATATTTAACGGTAATATTGTGGTGACGGAATCATCCACATTTAAACAGAAAATAATAAATTATACGGTGGCTCAGCCGTCCAGAATAATGCGAATAATAAATTATGGTGACAGAATCATCCACATGAATTAGTAAATAAATTATACGGTGGCTCAGCCATCCAGAATAAGGCGGCTCAGCCGTCCAGTCAAATATTAACAGTATAAATAATTATGGTGCTTTTAGCATCCATGATATAAAGATAATAATATTAACGAGGCGACAAACCGCCCACAGTAATATTAAGAAAATAGTGGTGCGTTAAACAACCACTTTAAATATAATAAATAATTAAATATGCGATATATCGCCTGCTATATTATAAATATATATTTAGGTGAATCGTAGAGTGATCGTGCTGATAACGTGTTATAATAATAACTATATGATTTATCGTATAGATAAATATTAATAAAGACAAAAATTTATTACCCGTAAAAGAAGAAAGTACTGGTAAGATAGATAAGAGAGATGTTTGTATTATATTTGAATGTTTTTAGGTGATTTACAAATGAACGAAATCGTTTGTTTATATAGAATAGAAAAAGAGAAATTTACTGTGCGCGCATAGTGATGGTGGACTTCACTTTCGTTTATATTTGACGCCGCTTTTGCTGAAGCAGCTTTTGATGACTTCTGTTTGTTGTTATTTTTCACGTTTATAACAGATTGCAAATTTGTCCAAAAATTAAAAACTTTGATTGCTAACAAAGCTGATAGTGGATATAAAAATACACGAGTCCAGAATTAATGGGCCCAAATTAAGAGGCAAAATAAAAAACAGAAGCCCACTACATAATTTACGACGTCGTTTGGAATCTAACAATAAGCAAATCTGAAATCTCTCCTTCGAACGCACAGAGAAAGCTTCTAGGGTTTGTTTTCTTCTTCTTCTTCTGCAACACAGCGATGGCGGCGAGAAATGCTCTGCTTCGACACCTTAGAGTCAACGTCAATCCATCACTTCTAAACCTTAACATCGGCGGCGCCAGAGAATCTGCACTCCCTTTCACCGTTCTTCTACGCCGTTTCTCCGAGGATGTCAGAGGATCGTTTCTCGACAAATCTGATGTCACAGATCGCGTTATCTCCGTCGTCAAAAACTTTCAAAGAGTCGAACCCTCAAAGGTATTCCAGTTATATCTCCTTCGATTCGACCCATTTCTACTCTCAATTTCGCTTTTTTATTGCGATGAAATTGAAATTCGTAGCTTGTTGGGATGTTTGAGTAGACTTAAGAAGTGAATCTTATCTGATTTTTTTTTCTTTTTTTTTGCTGCAACCAACTTGAAATGCATTTCTCTTGATATGATTAGATCAAGGTAAGCTTTGTTTGAAGCTGGGATTTAGTGTTTGTTCGATATTATTCATTTTGCCTTAGTAGAGAGAGCTTAGGTTTCAACAAAGGAAAACAAATGTTGTATTGAGAAATGTGGAGTCTTTTTCTTTTTTTCTTGCCTTTTTTTGGGTGATTGTTGCAATGTGGTACATTTTTGTTGTCCTTTTGGCCATTGTGCACACATATGTGTGTACATGTATTTGAGCATCTACATTGCGACAATCTTGAAACTATATTGCATCAATTTTGGACTGTCTTTTTTTTGCTCATGCTAGATCTCACAGTTGGTCCAATCCATGCCAATTTAAACGACAGTCTTCGAATTTGTCGCGAAGGCCTATGTGTTATTTTTAAGATATGAATACCAGTTGGTCTAGTCCATGCCTTGTTTTGGAGTTTCTGGCTAAAGAAAAGTGCATTTGACTGATTTAGTTCTTTGATTAGGCTGGTTTTGTTTTGCCTCAAGTAAATATGTATTTCTTTCAAAAGTTGTGGTTTGATGAGAATGCAGTATGTGTAATATTATCTAGAAGGTTCTGATTAGCTTAGACGATATCTATTGTAAATCAATTTTTAACTATAACAAAAGTCTCAGGCTGCTATTACATACAAACTAGGCTTAAACTCTGTACTAATGCGTTAGTTACTGTCGTTGCAGGTAACACCAAAAGCCCATTTCCAAAACGATCTCGGGTTAGACAGTTTGGACAGTGTGGAAGTTGTGATGGCGTTGGAGGAAGAATTTGGGTTTGAGATCCCTGATAATGAAGCTGACAAGATCCAGTCCGTTGACCTAGCAGTTGACTTTATCGCTTCTCATCCTCAGGCTAAGTAAAAGAGAAACACATTCTTCTTCAGTGTCATGCTAACTTGCCTCGCTGTGTCTACAGATTTGGTTAGTCCAATAAGAAGAACAGAAACAAACATGTTTTTCTTTTGCTCTACTTTGGTTTCATAAGTGTTAGATGTGTTCCTGCATGATTTTACGTGGTCTTTCAAGAAACTTTGTTTTTCTTGATAACCTTATTAAAATATAATGCATCAGACACTCGTTGCATTGTGAACGATCCTTTTAAGTATCGCAGGCTCGTCTCTCAAAAGTCAGAATGCAAATACATTTTTTTTTCCGAGTTAATCACTCAATTTTCTTGATGTGACAAAATAATGAAACTTTAGAAGCTACAAATTAATGTCATTTTTTAAACCGTGGTACCGTTAGATTGAACTCATTTGACATTGGACAACACTTCTGAATTATCAAGGAAACATTTGAGATTTGTTACATTAAAATTTATTTAGAAAATAGGGAGCTTGTTATGAATATTTTTTTCAAAAGTTCGCTGATGATTTAATCTTTGATGTTTATTAACGAAAAGTCATGTAAGTTTTCTTAAAAAAGTCTTTGAAACGACATGAAAACATATTTTCATTTCAAAAATACCACACACGCTAAACCAAACCTACTCTTTTTACTTCACCATTGTCAATCTCACAGTCCGATCTCCGATCAAGTCTCCAATCAACATCAACTCCGACCATTGGGAGGTGAGATCTCGTTTTTTCCCCCTTTTTTCTCATTCGTTATGTTCCATATCGTCTCCGTCTTCCATATTGCTTCACTTGTCTCCTCATCTTCTCAATCGCACAACAACCTTTGAATAGATCATCTTCTCCAATACAATCTTCTTTCCATCATCTTCTCCAATATAATCTGTCATCTCTCAATTTGAACGGTGTGATTAGCACTGAAGCATGACGAGTGACATATATAATCGACTACATCATATATATTAATGTTTTATCCTCTTTGTTTCTAATTTACTCACTAATTGTTAGTTTCTCTTATCGAATTTTTCAATTAGTCGAAATTTATAATTGCATGAGTTATGTTGACTTTGTTATGATATTCGAAGAGATTGTATATGTAGTCAATACATACGGTATATCCTCTATAAATTAATACTCGATTCATTAATATTTCGATAAATTAATATTTTTTGTCAGTCTCAAAATTAGTTTTTTAACCAAATAATATATCTATAATTAATAACCACTGTAAATTAATAATTTTTTATAAAACCTCATGGTCCCAACATTACTAATTTATAGAGGTTTTACTGTATATATGATGGAGATTTGCGTTTTTTTTTTTTCATACAATTTCTTAGTGGTATAAACGTGTAGTTATTATATGTATGTCAACATTTCCTTTGGACAACAAAGAGAAGAAGTTTTATCTATAGAGGGAGTTTTGAAAGAATTTGGAGAATATATACAAAATGATGTTTTGTAATGCAAACTAACGAGAGTCTTTTCTAGGATCAAATTAGAAGCAGCACAAGATCAGGAGATAAATGGTAATTAAATGGGATTATGATTACTCATGTAGAATCTTTGTCTACATAATATTTTTACTCAATAATTGAGAACTTTTTGTCTATTTATACAACTACTCAAATTAAAGAAGATATTTTACACATTTAGGAAGACTTTCCTAAAACGTTTAAATTATAAGTTTTATGTCTATCAAATAATTACCCAGATTTGGTCAGATATGCTAACGCAATGTAATGTGACAACTAATAATCATTATATGTTTACTTGAATGTTTAGAAATTTTTTAAATGGTGAAATAATTCATCATAAAACGTGTAATGAGAAATTTTGTATTATGCAAAGACATAAATTTAGAAAGCGGTCATACATACTTAGGAAGACCTTCTTGAGCAATGATACAAACATCTTTATACTAGCATAAAAACAACTTATAAGACTAAGGGGGGTGTATTGGATTAGGAATTTTAGAAGATTTGGTGGTTCTTTTAAAATCCCCTGTTATTAAAATAATGATTTCTAAATGTCTTACCAAATCCTATATTATTCAATTAAGAATTTATAAAAAGTAAATCAGATCCTCTGTTATTTGAAATATTTTAAGTAGTAGATTTTAGAGGATTTTAAGTGATTTTAAGTGGTTTTGGTGGGGTTTGTTAGTTAAAAATATAAAAACCCAAATCCCATGGTTTTAGGTGGGATTTCATAGACTTTAATAACAAATCATAAGAAATTAAAAACTTTGACAGTTGCTCACAATCTTCCATATCTGTACCTACAAGAACAAAAAAAAAAGTTTAACAAATCTTTAACGGTTCATGAAGACCTTCTTAAACGATTAGGAATCCTTCCCAAATTTTCAAAAAAGCTTCCTGAATCGTTATGAACATTTCACTTTCTAGTTTAATCCAATCATTATGTGTAATTTAAGCTAAGATAAGCTTCAACTGATTGTCTAAACAACTAAATCTCAAGAATATTTAACAACGAAAAATGAACATATTTTTTTAAGATTCAGGAAGGTCTTCCCAAAATATTATGAAACATTCCTAGAATTTCAAAAATGCTTCATAAATCATTAGAAACATTACACTTTCAAATTTAAACGAATTATTATGTGTTATTTAAGGTAATATAAACTTCATTTGATTGTATAAACAACTAAACCTCAAGAATATTCGACTAAAAAAATCGTTGACCATAATTTTATAAAAATTCAGGAAAGTCTTCATTAAATATTAAGAATACTTCCTGAAATTCCAATTTTTTTTTAAATGTTATTAATACTTTTTAGACCGGTAAGAGCATCTCCAATGAGACTCTATTTTTGCCTCTAAACTCTATTTTTAGAGTAAAACCATCTCAAATGGTACTCTATATCCTACTCTAAAAATAGAGATCTCTATTTCCAACTCCAAATTTGGAGTCACAAATAGAGATCTCTATTTTTTAGAGTTGAATTTTTGTATTTACAAAATAATCCTTTACATTTTGATATGTTTTTATTTTGTGTATAAACAAAAATTATATGTTTTATTTTACACTTAAACAAAATTAAATCAATGATAACTAATTATTTAATTAATTAAAATATGTAAATGCAATATTGAATGATATTAAATTAAAAATAACATGATACACGATTAAAAATTATTTTTGTGGTAAATTTTTAATTTTAGTTAAATCAAAATTTAATGTATTTTTATTAAACATATATGATAAATGGATAAAATTTGTAAACTTGTAAGACAAAAGAACCTATAAAAAATTAATAACTAAAGAAAAATAGAATATAATGGGAATATTCTTTTTTGAGAAAAAAATAGAGGTAACTATTGGAGCAAACCTACTCTCTGTTTATAGAAAACTCTATATTTAGAGTAAAAATTAGAGCTAACCATTGGAGATGGTCTAATACTAATAGATAGTAAGTTACTTTGTATAGGTCTTCTGAAATACGAATTACCCTAAATACATTTAAATTTTGACTTCCTAAATGCTTGCTGAACATTAATAAGCTTTGATAATTTTAAACAATAATACTTTGAAATATTGTATAAATGAATCACATGAGAGCACCAAGAAGATTCTGATTCTAAATCACAATACATAAACCAAACACGAAGAAGATTCTGATTTCCTAAAGAATTCCACTTTCAAAGAGTGACAATGTAAATTGCAAACTTTCCAGAGATAAACAAATAACAAAAGTACATAGAATCAAACACTAGTGATGGTGGAATGTTCAAAACCGGTTTCAAACTTCAAAATGACACATGTAATACATGAAAATTGAAGAATCATGTATTAAATCAAACACGAATATAATCAAACACAAATTTTATCAAAACCCTCAAATTTTTTCATGTATCTTCATCTCATACAAATCACCAATTAGCCTCGTTTCATCAAAAAAACTCAATTGATACGAAATCCTTAAACTAAGAGAGAGAGATCCACATTATGGCAGAATCAAATTGTTGAAAAACAAGGGAAATTTGGCATAAGGTTAGTTGATCGAGAGAGATGAACATTGGGGTAGTTTACCTTGATAGAGAGATCGAAATCGAGATCTTCTATGGAGTTGGGAACGAGATCATGATTCACGAAACTAAGACGACGTCAAAATCGAAAAAGAAGGGAAGCGAAGAGAAGGGAGTGATAGGCGACGGCGACAACAAAATCGGAAGAGAAGAGAAGCGCGTGTGTTCTTTGATTAAAACATGGGCTTGTTGGTCATTGGCTTAATGAAAAATGTTAAAAGTGGAAGTTTGTAGCGTGCGGTATATTTGGTCAAAAACTCATGATAAATAGAAGAATTGCCCTTTTTTTCAGTCTCGTTTCGTTTTAAATTAGTTCATACTTAATAAAATTCATTCTAAATTGTCAGGTTATTCTTTAATAATTCAGATTGCTTTTATTATTAGGGAAAATTCAGATGACTTACGTGCATAGGAACCAGAGATGGAGAAAGAGAGAGACATGAGTTATGTGCATACTAATCAGATAAACGATGCTGTTTAAAGAGAACTCAAAGTATTGTATGGATGATTACATTGATCATAAATTGAGATGAGAAAGAAAAACCAAAAGAAAGGAAGCAGATGAATAAAGGACAAGAATGTTTGGGATAAATACAAACCTTTTTACGTGAACGAATCACCTGTCACCACGTGTTGTCTATGGCTTTTGATCCGAACAAGGGCTTGGGCTTTTGGTCCAACCTAAGTGACCCATGTTAAAATTGGCACCGGGACTCGAATATTTTGAATTTGGGAGTTCCGTCAAGTAGGCCACCTAATTCTATGCTACTAGCGATTGGTGGTGGGGTCACACTGTCGGGGACTAAGCAGTCTGGAGGTGAGTGGTCAGAAAGAATGAGAGTTTGCCTATCCCGAATAAAACAGAGAGGATGAACAACACAAGGCCTTAGAAACGGAGAGCTAACACCCCGACAACCAGACAACCTCGACAGCCCGATTCCTCGTATCAAAGGAATCGAGCCAGGTACCCAACTATTTTAGGCGGAAATAAATTGTTCAATACTTAACAATTTTCTCACAAAATCGACAATCAGAATATATTCAAACTCATTCTCATGTTTTTTACACCCTATGATCATGCATTTAATGCCTTAAGTATACATGTGATATGTGAAAGTGACAACTGATGGCGTCTTGGAAAGAACAAAGGGAGGGGGATTGCGACGCTGCGCCCAATCCCCTGCTTCCAAGTTTGTATACTGAGACGTACATAGATATGCAAAAACATTGTCGAGGAGTTGGCGCAAGCATCCAAAGAAATTAGGTGATGAATAAGTTGAGTACTCGGTACTCGACCCATTCAACGGATCCGATTGCCTACCCGATAACTCGACGACCAAGGATCCAACCTGATATACAAACCAATATCCAACTTGACATACAACCCAATATCCAACCCGACATCATAACGATCAAATATCCGATCCGGTATACTAACCCGTGACAGGTAAAACTCTATAAAATGCTCATTCCCTCAACGGGAAAGGGGTTCGCACATTTATACATCTCTTGCTTACATATTATCTTGTGCTTTTACTTTCTCACTAAACACTTGCTTTTTTTTCACTTCTGAGACTCTAATTCTATTTTCCGACTATTCTCCAGTCACGTCTCCGATTACTCTTTAACTGAAACTTCTTACCCCCAAACTTTTGCATTTCACTTCTCTTTCTACCCAAAAAGCCCACCAATCAAAGCCCATTGTGGATCCATCCTTTTCTTCAGACCCAATAGGCATCTTTTCCTTTTCCCCATTTTCCAATCTTCTTTCCATTCTCCGACGAGCCACTACGTGGTCTTCCTTTTATTGTTTTCTGACTTTGGCATTGGAGAGTCATAAAAAAAAACTCCACCATTGTGTTTTCTGCGGCTTTGACGCTGCGTTCTCTTTTGTAGGAGAATAACCCCCGAGAGGTCGAAAAAACCCCAAAACGATTTGGCGCTAGAAGGAGGAGGCATTCCCTCCAAATGAAATCGGAAAAGAAGGCTCGAGATTTAACATAAGAACCAGATTTAGGTAAAAAACTCCGGAAAAGGGGAAGGCACGCCCGGCTTGTTTGTTGGACAGATCTAAAAGAGATCGATCTAAGATGTAGCGAAAAGCAAAGGTATAAGCCGCACAAGAAAAATTGAGTCATCTCCGGCATAAGACCCGAAGAACAACGCCAAGACGCCATAGCCAAAAACGGAAAAGGCAAGTACAAAAAGAATAAGGGGGCTCGATGGAGACGGTGTGACGCATGAGCAGTGGCAAGCCCAATAAAGGCCCAAGATCAATCATACCTAGATGGAGCGAAGGTAGGCCTAAGATGGGCCACCTGGCAGACGAAGCAGTAGAAAAGTGACTAGGCTCTGCCGAAGCCGCCAGTGGGGAAGCTCCCTAGCCAAGAAACATCTGAAAGGGAACCAATGCCGGTAGATGCTGCTTACAGCATGGAGAAATCTCGTCACAACACCCGAGCGTAGAGTATGTTATAGCGGGTTCAAGACGAAACCCTATGAAAGTCACTGGAAGACTACAAAGCGAATACACCTTCCAAAAACAAAATGAGAGGATCTCGAGATCGACCTAAGCCTCCTTGTAAGCGCAAGCAGTCGCTCCTTGTGAAGGATCCGAGGATTCGTTTCCCGTTTAACGAGAAAAATGAAGGAGCAAGAACCAAACAACAAGAAATACACAAAGGAGGATGATTCAAAGGTCTTTTATTAAAACCGACGACGCGAGTAATGATGCACATGGTTTAGAGCTGGGTTTTGAGTTTTAAATTTACAACCCTAAATGCCTTCAAGTACCGAGTGTGCGATGTAGTCCTTAGGGGTCGAACCACAAAGAATCTACGCCTGTCTACGAGAATCAATAAGATGTTAGAAGTGGGCTAAGACAATGGAGGGGTTTAGGGTTTTGTGTATCATGGTTTGTAGTGAAGTAACAAAAATGGAAACGGAAAGGCAAAGCAAGTAAAAGTAAACTAAACTAAACGAAATTGTAAAAGCACGGAAGTAAGAAAGCAACAAACCAAACTGGAAGGTCAGCATAATGAAATCTAAAAGTGCAGAAAGTAAAGGTGTGATTAAAGACAGTAAAACGAGACATTGGGTTCTTCGGGAGGCTACAAAAATAAGTCCTAAAAGTTAAGTATTTATGGGTCTTCAAGTCTCTTGAGGCGTCACTTAGGGTTCTTTCGAAGAAAATGGCAAATGGGCTTTATCGGGACGTTTTGGGCTCACCAGAAGGTTGAGTACTCAGCTACTGGTGGAAGAGTGTTTCTCCGGCAGCTGGGAAGATGGAGGACCTGTGGGAAGAGCTTTGGCTGGTTGGTGAGCGAGTGTTGCATCTGCTTGACGCGGCCTTCTTGCGCTTCATGTAACTTGAGATCCAACCGACAGATTGTGATCCAAACGTGAGATCGTCCTCAAACCACTTCGGAGTAAAAGGTAGTAGATCAACCTTTCTTTTCTCCAAACATCAGCTTGATCAAGATATGGGAAGCCTTCCATTTCGAAAACGTCTGTTTAACTCCATTTTTCATCTCTTTTGCTAAGTAAACCTAAAAAGAGTCTTGACCATACAAATACTCAAGAACTACTATAAATGCATGTAAATCCAAGTGAAACAGTTATTAAAGTGCTCACTTATGATAGCTAAAAAAGGTAAAATATAGGTGTTATCAACTCCCCCAGATTTAAACAAAACAAAAATCTTAGATATTGAGCTCCCACCTTTAAACCTCTCTCTCGGATTTGTGTTTGTTTGCTTGAGGACAAGCAAAAAGGCAAGTTTGGGGAGTTGATATACTCATATATTTCACTCATTTAGCTTGCATTTAGGACATATTTGCATTCATATTGCATTCATACTTAGAGAAATTGTAAACTTTGTCTCATTTTAGGTCCTAGAGCACTTTGCATTAGCATTTGCATATTTCTTGCATTCTTGCATCATATTCAGGTTGTTTTGGACACTCTGGAGCTGTGGAGGGTGCGTGGATATGCCAAGGAGCGTAAAGGAGCTTATGGACACTTGGGAAAAGCTCGGCTATGCAACAAAGGAACTAAGATCGAGAGGTAGATCGAGCTAGGCAGGTCTATCTAGACGAGATCGATCAGAAGATCGAGACAAGCGGGTCGTTCCAAGAAAGAAGATCGAAGTCAAGATCGACCAAGAGGATCGATCGCGAGTACGAACACGAAAACTGAGTCCGAGAAGAACGAGAGCAAGATCGAGCTCGCGACCCAATCATCCAAGGATCGAGTACACGATTGATAGAAGTACTCGATCCATCCGACTGGATCGAACCGACGATCGAGCAAGGGAAGGCGTTCTGCGCGCACGATCGAGCCAGAGATCGGCGACCGAGCTCGATCTCCAACCTTTACCGAACAGCTTGCATATTTTGGATTTTAGTGAGGGGACCATTTCCTTTTTTGTATAAAAGCATATGACCTATCTTTGGTCACATATCCTCTTGCACACGATTTGTCTCTTCTTCTTTAAGCAAAAACACCATTGTCAGTACTTTAAAGTTTTTGATGTTTTGAAACCTTAATCCTTGAATTAATCATAAGGACTTCTCTTAATCTTTCTTGATTAATCATTTAATCATGCTTAGCTTTCTTTCTTCTACGTTTTCATATGCATTAATCATGTTTACCGAGTAGTAATCTTTTGGGTTTACGGTTTGGGGTGATTAAGGGGTTTTAAAGGTTTAAGCTTTGGTCTTTTTCTTGCTCTTAACTCATTCTCTTCTTGGATTTGGGTGCTTAAGGCATAAGAATCTCGAGAGAGAGCTCTTGGATCTCAGGGATCTCCTCATCTTAGCAGATTTGGGAGATCTCTTAAAACCAAACACAAGAGACTAACTCATCCTTTCCCAAACGCCATGGATGCTTAGGGAGTTAGTTAAGCCACGTTTTGAGATCTATGCTTCATGTTCTTCATTCTTTCTTTCCACCACGAACAATGGTTGAGGAGGAAAGGGTGAGGAAAGGGTTCATTCCAAACACCATGGATGAATCTAGCTTTAGCTTCTCAAGGCTTAGAGAAAGCACAAAATGTGTAGATCTATGTTTTAAAAACCCAAAGTTTAAACCTTGAACCTCCTTAAGTGTGATCCCCAACCGTGAATCCATCTTTAGCATTTGAAAACTTAAAATCATCAATCTTTAGTTCCAAAGTTTGCATCTTTAGCCTTAGCATTTCAAAAAGTCATCTTCTTAGCTTAATACTTGCATTAACTCTTTAAAAATTCATAAAGTTGTGTTTTTGCTCTTGTTAGTATTTTAGAAATTCTCTAGTAGCTTATTTCGCACCTTGGTAACTAATTTGAAATAATTAGAATTTTATTTCTAGTTTTTAAAAATCATTTCCTTAGCTAGAAATTTCCTGTTTTGTCTATCTTTAGATTTCTATTTTATAAAATTAGTAGCTGTCTATTTTAAATCCTTAAAAGTTTTCTGCTAGTTAGTTAACATCCCAGTAGGGATTTTAAAATAGTTTTCATAATTTTGTAGTAGTTGCAATCAGTTTTCACAGATTTTACCCCCAAATATTCGGATTTCACTTAGATTTACAAAGCTTTTGCATTCATAGTATCATTCAACTCCCCAAGTTGGATTGACCCTTAAGTATTGCAATGACATGAGCATGCTGAAGGTTTGATTAAACCAAGGAAAAATCTTGTTATCAAATGGCGCCGTTGCCAAATTGGGGCTAGTTTGAATTTACTAGGATTTAGAGCTAAGTAGGGCTTCTTTTTTACTTTGATTACTAATTCATCTACCTTCCAACTTGTCTTCTCAGGTACATGTATCTGCGGTCTAGAGGTGACAACAACTTAGTACAACCTCTAGACAACATACATCAACTTGGTAGTGCACGGTTAAGAAGGCAGCAAGAACAAGCACAACGGTTTCAAGAGGTACAACCGGATATTGTTGATTTTGAGGGTATGGATGAGCAGGAACAAGCTGAGGCACTACCACACCACGCTGCTGCTGGAAGGGGTAATGGAAACCCCAACCATGCCCAAAGACCACCAAGGATCATAGGTGCGGGTGATGCACCGAACACTAATCACAATCGTTTTGGCATCACCCCACCACCGGTGCAAAACAATAACTTTGAGATAAAGCCGGGTTTTGTCTCAATGGTGCAGAACAGCAAGTTCCACGGACTTGCCATGGAGGATCCTTTGGAGCACTTGGACAACTTTGAGCAAGTGTGCGGCATGATCAAGAGCAATGGGATCTCGGAGGATAGTTTCAAGCTTAGGCTTTTCCCTTTTCACTTGGGGATAAAGCAAGGCATTGGGAGAAGACCCTACCTCAGGGCACTATCACCTCATGGGCTGACTGCAAGAAAGCCTTCCTGTCCAAGTTCTTCTCAAGCACAAGGACAGCTCGGCTAAGGAGTGAGACTAGCGGTTTCACACAAAGGCAGAATGAGACCTTTAGTGAAGCTATGGAGCGGTTCAAGGACTACACTATTGCATGTCCTCATCATGGTTTCACTGAGGAAACACTCTTGAGCACAATCTATAGAGGAGCTCTTCCCAAAATCCGAATGCTTCTAGATACGGCAAGTAAAGGGAACTTTCTCGGCCAAGATGTAGAAGAGGGAATGGAGCTAATTGAAAACCTTGCTTTAAGTGATGGAAACTACAATGAGGACTATGATAGAGCACCTAGAGGGTCTGACCTTGAGGCACACAAAAAGGAGATGAAATCCCTCCATGACAAGATTGACAAGTTGGTACTTGCAAATCAAAGCAAGTACACTTTGTGGGAGAGGCTTCGGATGTGCTAGAAGAGTTGGAGCAGAGCCAAAAAGAAGCGAATTGGGTAGACTACACTAAGCCACAGGTCTATGGACAGAGGTACCAAGGCAACAAGAATCTCTCATATCGAAGTACCAATGTGGAAAACCCCATGGATCAAGTCTATCCTCCACAACAAGGAAAGCCTTTTGTTCCTTTCACCAAAGGTGGGTTTCAACAAAACAGTGGGTACCAAGGGCCAAAGCAACGCAACTTCCAAGGCCCACAGCAGCAAGGCAACAAAGGTTATCCTCCTGGTTTTTTGCCTCCGCAGCAACAAGGGCAACCTCAACATCAAGATCCGGTACAAGCTATGTTCCAACAGTTACTTCAAGGGCAAGCATCTACAAATCTGAAATTTGTGGATATGAACAACAGGCTGGACTCTTCTCTCACTGAGGTATCTACACAAATCACCAACATAAATAACATGATTCGCCAGCTAGAGAAAGGGAAAGCAAGTTCAAGCAGCCAAGGTAGCGTACCGGGCAAGTGTGAGACTAATCCGAAGGAGTATGCGAATGCGATCACTTTGAGGAGTGAGAAAGAGCTAGCACCGCGATCTAAAGCTAAGGAAAATGAGGACATTGTGATTCAAGAGGGGGAGAGTAACCTTTCAAATGATCAAGAGATCACATTCGACAATGTCTATATTGCAAGGCCAAGCAAAGGCAAGGGAGCGGTTTTGGAAAAGAAAGTGGAGGAAGCTAGCAAAGAGAAAGAAGCTTTCATTCCTCCACCTTACAAACCAAAGCTCCCTTTCCCTAGACGTTTCAAGAAGCAGTTTGTTGAGCAGCATAGAGCCTTGTTCGAGAGGCATTTGAGGAATGTTGAGATAAAACTGCCGTTGCTTGACTGTTTGGCCATGGTACCTAAATACGCGAAGTTCTTGAAGGATACTCTTGCTAAGAGGGTGAAATAGAGTGAAGAGGTCTTGGTATTGAGTCAGGAATGTAGCGCAATCATCCACAAGGAGATAGCTCCAAAGAAACTTGGAGATTCGGGGTCATTCACTATCCCATGCGCTCTCGGCCCTTTGAAGTTTGAAAATTGTTTATGCGATCTAGGAGCAAGCATCAATCTCATCCCTCACTCCGTGGCTAAGAAGCTAGGCTTTACCAAGTTCAAGGAATGCAGAATCTCGCTCATTCTTGCTGATCGAAGTATAAGGCTCCCGGTAGGCATGCTTGAAGACCTACCCGTGAGGATTAGCAATGTGAATGTGCCCACAGACTTTGTAGTTCTTGAAATGGATGAGGAACCAAGAGACCCTCTAATCCTTGTAAGACCCTTTCTAGCAACTGCTGGTGCCATCATTGAAGTGAAGAATGACAAAATTTCTCTGCATTTAGGTAAAGACATCAAGCTGAACTTTGATATCAACGAAGTGTTGAAGAAGCCGACGATTGGTGCGCAAGTGTTCTACATAGAAGCTTTGAATGCTTTGGCCGATGAGTTGCTTGAGGAATTGAGACAAGAGGATCACCTGCAGCTAGCTTTGACAAAGGAGAGTGGGGAGTATGGTTTCTTGAGTGGACAAACGCAAGAATATGTGCGCATGCTTGATTCTCGCAAGATTGTGAAAGAAGATGAAGGCCAGTGCCTAGAGATCGACTGGGAGATCGACCAGATGATTCGATCTAAGAGGGCGATCGACACAACGATCGATCAGATTTCTCAATCTCACATTGAGATCGATGAGACGATCTATCAAGGGAACTTGATCTGCTCAAAGAACGACTTGGTGAATCGATCCACTGCTCGATCCATATCCAACCGAGCAAGTGAATCGAGGAAAAACACTCGATCCAGCCTAGATCGAGGAAGCGATCGACTGATTGGCTCGATCTCTGCGGTAGGAACGGTTGAAGAAGGTAGCTTGAAAGTGCATGACACGGGCTCAAGGGAGGCAACTGAGGACAGCAACCTCAGCAAATGTCTAGAGGAGGACTGCAGCGAGCTGCTAGCCCCAAAGGTGGACCTCAAGCAGCTTCCCGCCGGGCTAAGGTACGCTTTCTTAGGACCTAATGAAACCTACCCGGTAATTGTAAATGACAACCTCAATGATGATGAGTTGAACTCACTCCTTAGGGAGTTGAGAAAGTATAGGAGAGCCATTGGGTACTCCTTAGGGGATATCAAAGGCATTTCTCCTATGCTTTGTACTCATAGGATTCATTTGGAAGATGAAAACACCTCATCAATTGAACATTAAAGACGTTTAAACCCTAATTTGAAAGAGGTTGTCAAAAAGGAAATCATAAAACTTTTAGAGGCTAACGTGATATACCCTATAAGTGACATCACGTGGATCTCCCATGTTCATGTGGTGCCTAAAAAGGGTGGTATCACGGTTATAAGAAATGAAAATGATGAACTAATACCATCTAGGACCGTCACGGGTCATAGAATGTGTATAGATTATCGAAAACTGAACAAAGCCACAAGAAAGGATCATTTTCCCCAACCCTTTATTGACCAAATGCTTGAAAGACTAGCTAACCACCCATACTACTGTTTTCTAGATGGCTATAGTGGTTTTTTTCAAATCCCAATTCACCCTAATGACCAAGAAAAAACCACATTCACATGCCCTTATGGTACCTTCACATATCGAAGGATGCCATTTGGGTTATGTAATGCACCAGCAACCTTCCAAAGGTGTATGATGTCTTTTTTCTCTGACCTTCTAGAGGAAATGGTAGAGGTTTTCATGGATGACTTTTCCGTATATGGTGCTTCGTTTGGTGGTTGTTTGTCTAATCTTTGTAGGGTTCTCAAGCGTTGTGAGGAGACAAACTTGGTGCTCAATTGGGAGAAGTGTCATTTCATGGTCAATGGGGGTATTGTCCCTGGTCATAAGATTTCGGGAAAAGGGCTTGAGGTTGACAAGGCCAAGATAGAGGTGATGATGAGTCTAGAGCCTCCGGTGAACGTGAAAGGCATAAGGAGCTTCCTAGGGCATGCTGGCTTTTATAGAAGGTTTATCAAGGATTTTTCGAAGATAGCCCACCCTCTCACAAGGCTATTGTGCAAGGAAACCGAATTTATCTTCGATGGAGAATGCCTCAAAGCTTTCAAGACCATCAAGGAAGCCTTAGTCACCGCCCCTATAGTGCAAGCTCCGGATTGTGATTTGCCTTTTGAAATCATGTGTGACGCGAGTGATTATGCTGTGGGAGCTGTCTTGGGTCAGAGAAGGGATAAGAGGTTGCATGTCATATACTATGCAAGCCGCACCTTGGACGACACTCAAGTCAAATACGCCACAACCGGAAAGGAACTCCTAGCCGTGGTATTTGCGTGTGAGAAGTTCAGAAGCTATTTGGTGGGGTCTAAAGTGGTGGTCTATACAGATCATGCAGCTATGAGATACATATACTCAAAGAAGGACACCAAACCAAGGCTTTTGAGATGGATCCTTCTCTTGCAAGAGTTTGATATGGAGATCAAGGACAAGAAGAGTATAGAGAACGGTGTAGCGGATCATCTTCCAAAGATGACAGTGGATGAAGTCTTGCCTATGGATGACTCACTTCCTGAGGAGCAGCTCATGATGGTTAACAAAGTGGTATGTGCAAGGTTAGAGGAAAAGCTTGAAGAAGTTTTGAGCCTAAAGGAAGATGATTTCCCTTGGTACGCGGACATTGTTAACTACTTGACTTGTGGAGAAGAGCCCACTCACTTGGACAATTACCATAGGAAGAAGTTTATGAGGGACATCTCTCACTACTTTTGGGATGATCCTTACCTATACAAGAGGTGTGTGGATAGCCTATACCAAAGATGTGTCACAAGAGAAGAAGCAAGAGACATTCTTCTTCATTGCCACGGTATGATTTATGGGGGGCATTTTGCATATTTCAAGACGGCTACAAAGGTTCTCCAAGCTGGGTTCTGGTGGCCTACACTCTTCAAGGATGCACACGAATTCATTAAGTCTTGTGAAGCTTGCCAAAGAGCCGGAAACATAACCAAGAGAAACGAGATGCCACAAGTGCCTATCTTTGAAGTGGAAGTTTTTGACGCTTGGGTTATTGACTTTATGGGTCCATTTCCATCGTCCTATGGCAACAAGTACATTCTTGTGGCAGTAGACTATGTGTCTAAGTGGGTGGAAGCCATAGCATCACCAACCAATAATTCAAGGGTCGTAATCAAGTTCTTCAAATCAATCATTTTTCCGCGGTTTGGGGTTCCTAAGGTAGTGATTAGTGATGGAGGCAACCACTTTATCAACAAGGTGTTTGAGAGCCTTTTGAGGAAGCACGGAGTTAAACACAAGGTAGCTACGCCTTATCACCCTCAAACCAGTGGCCAAGTGGAGGTTTCTAATCGGCAAATCAAGACCATCCTAGAGAGAAACGCGGGTGTAACAAGAAAAGATTGGTCTAGCAAATTGGATGAAGCTCTTTGGGCTTATCAGACAGCTTACAAGACTCCCATTGGTACCACGCCTTTCAACCTCCTCTATGGAAATTCTTGCCACCTTCCTGTGGAGTTAGAGCACAAAGCTCTTTGGGCTGTGAAGCAAGTAAATTACACTCTCAAGACGGCACAAGAGAAAAGGCTAGTGCAACTTAATGAGCTTGACGAGTTGAGGTTGGATGCTTACGAAAGCGCCAAGATCTACAAGGAGAGGACCAAGGCTTTTCATGACAAGAAGCTGGTAGTTAAGGAGCTCAAGGAGGGAAGTCTGGTTCTGCTCTACAACTCACGTTTGAAGTTGTTTTCCGGGAAGCTAAAGTCTAGATGGTGTGGACCGTTTGAGATTAAAGAGGTGCTACCGTATGGTGCAGTCACTTTGATTGGTACGGGAGGAGAAAGCTTCACAGTGAATGGGCATAGGGTAAAGCCCTACATGGCAAGTGATTGCAACAAGGAGAGCACGACACTGCTTCTCCAAGATCCCCCTCCTGCCTAACCAAGTAAAGTCGAGCTAGACGACGTTAAACAAGCGCACTTGGGAGGCATTCCCATGACTATCATTGTACATATTTTTGATTTATTTTTGTTTCACTTTTATGCTTTTTAGTTTAAGTGTGTAGGTACAAGGAGTTGGAGACCAGGGGTCATGATCTTGGATTTACCAAAGGTAAAGGAAAGGAGAACAGAGGCAACAGATCGATCAGATTTCTCGATCTCTATACAGAGATCGATGTGACGATCGATCGGCTCATTCGATCTAGACGGGATCGAGTGAAACGATCGAGTGAGTCAGTCGATTGCGAGAGGATGACCCACCCACGCGTCTAGCTTGAAATACGAACGAGGTGTGGATCGACTGACCTAACTCGATCTTCAACCATAGATCGATAGCAAGATCGATCAGATTTCTCGATCTCTATACAGAAATCGATGAGACGATCGATCGGCTCACTCGATTTTGGCCAAACGACCTCACGATCGACCTAGGATCTCGATCTAAGACGAGTAATTCCAGCCTCGAGGAATTCCGGATCAAAGGAGAGACTCGATCTAAGGTTCGATTCAATTCAGATCGAGCCTCCGATCGAGTAAGACAAGCGGTCTCAGATATTTCAGGCATGAGATCGAGATCAAGATCGACCAATTTGACTCGATCTCATGCCAAGGTTGGTTTTCGAATTTTCCTCTCTTTCTCTTTTCCTCCCATTTTGAATTTGAATTCTGGTCAAGGCTGACACCTTTGACCTTGGTGGGTGTGCTTTGACCACAATTCACGAGAACTCTTGCATGCATAGGTCCAAAATTCTTGTCTTTATAAGATCTTGCCTCACATTGTCCATTTACTTGCATACAAATTTTTAAAAAAAAAAATAAAGAGGGAGTGTGAGTTTCGGTTTTTCAAAGCAAGAGCATCTAGCATCCATCTTATTTCAAAGGTATTTTGAATTTTTGAATAGTATATTTGAATTTTCAAAAATCCCCTTTTCATTGAAAAAAAGATAGGTGTCATTTGATTTGGGATTGTGTTTTTAATTTTTTAGAAATATCTAAGACTGGGGGAAAACTCTGAAACCTTCCACAATTAATACAAAATCTCCCCTAGATCTAAAGATATCTTTTAATTTAATCCCAAATTTTTTGGAATTATTGCATATGGTTTACAATATTGATCACATTGTTTGCCTCGGTCCTCTAGCAAATCGCTGTCTCCCCATTCTTTTTCCGAGCTCTTGTATCTCAGGTACAATGGCGTCGAGGTTTGGATATTCACTACAAGCATGACTGTTGGTATAGACTGAAGAAGAAAGAAGGACCCCCATGAGACTCAAAAATAGGAGCATTGAGCCTACAAGCCGAGCCTTCTTGCAAAAGGTCGGACTGCTTGATTCCTTTAATGAGCTGCTCGGCAATATGGAGCTCGGCATTCTAGCAACCTTGGATTGTCCTACTTACCCGTAGGTGACATTGCACTTCCTATCCACGATGGATTTTTCCTACGACAATCCAAGATCGCCGACGCCATCAACAGGGCGCATGACATTCAAAGTTAGGGGGAACGTGTTTAACTTGACCACGGAGGACATATGTGAGGCATACCAATTCAATGCCGAAGCTCTTTTAATTGAGTTCCCACAGTTTGAGTCGGCAAGCGCACTGTGGAACTTGATTGGTGAAGGCTCCTTCGAGAGCAACGAGTCCAAGATTGAAGAGGTTAGGAATCCATTGCTTCGGTACGTGCTGAAGCTTCTTGCTAACACTACCTCGGGGAAGACCTCATACTCTACTGTGGAAGAGAGCGAGCTGAGCTTTCTTTTCCAAGGCTTAAAGGAGATTTTGTGTGACGAAGGTTGGCTCGCGGGTAATGAAGAAGAACCCGTGGATGACAATTTTGGGGAGGATGTCAACTATGGATGCATCCTAGCTGCCTTATTGGTCAAATACAAGAAGTGGGTCCGTAGAGCAACATCACACTCCATCTCCATAGGAGGATTTCTAACTCCTCTCTTTGAGAAGGCGGGAGTGGACCTTACATTTTTTCAAGCATGCACGGAGAGAGCTTACATGGACCACGATTACATGCTAGCAATGGATTTCTTCGAACCCCCACCTACCCCCAACACGTTTGCTTACTACTTCAAGAATAAGCAAAACGAGCAGAAAGCTTACATCCTCCCAAGCCCCAACGGTGTGATGATAGATTGCCTTGAAGGACTCGAATTCTTGCCACCGGATGAAGCATGCTACAAGGCATTTGGGAGCACGACATCGATTCCAATCTCCATAGACTCCTCACCCACCTCCTCCTCCTCTTCACAGTACTAAGGTACCAAACAACAACCATTGTAAATATCATGCATCTTTTTATTTTTGCTTTGAATTTTAATCTCCTCTTGAATTTGTTTGACACCGAGACGGTGTCATCCAAGTTTGGGGGAGAATGTGTGCTTTAACATGTTTTATTTGGATCTTATTTTATGTTTGCATTTTTGAGTCTCATGCATCCATCTAACTGCATAGAAAAATACAAAAAAAAATCAGAAAAATTTGAAAAATTTCAAAAAAAAATCCATGTAGCTTGAATTTGCATTTTAGAACATGTTAGGATTGAATCTAGAATTTTTCTCATTTAGATTGTTTGCATATGCATTGGGAGCAATGATGAGCTTATCCTTGTAGATTTTTAACTCTTGTAATCAATTCAATACCCTAGTTAGTAATTCTTTGATGCTTGTGAATAAATTTGAAAGTAAGGAAGAACCATGCTTGGACCACCTCATTTGTCACTAGCCTTTGGTTAAAATAAGTCTTGAAATTGATAAGCCAACTCTACTCACTTAAACCGAATCTTGACATTTAATTATCATGCTTGCATTGAAAGTAAATTCATGGATTTAAAATACTTGAGCTTTCTTATCCACTTTGCCACCCTTTTGCTAGCTCAAGTAGCACCCCTACCAAAAACCAACCTCCTTTGAAGCCAAATGTTCTTGTGTGATTATTTATGAGGTCTTTATTTCGATTGAACTTAGCATAAAGTGTTAGGTTTGGGACGACAAGTATAGACTTTCATGTAGATTCTAGCCTCGCATTTTGGGGCTAGCCTTAGGCTTAGGATTTGGGGGTTTGTTGGCCGTGGTACTATTTATTGCTTGGTGGAAAAGTTTGGAAAGGAAGAGATGTGAATAAAGGGCTTGATGAAAATAAGGGGAAACATTGGTTTTGAAATGGAGAGTCTTGGGTATAAAGAAGAATAGCTCATGGTAAAAAGGAAAATACTAGGTGGTCTTAAGGAATAGAAAAGAGCCAAAAATGGCCAAATTAAAAAAAAATATATATATAAAGGCTACCTAGAGTTAAAAAGAAGAGCTAAATGAATAAGTTAAGACTACTCCATTCGCCGAGAATAATAGGTTGAAGAAGTTCCCCTTAGAGCCTTAAAAGGAAGAAAAGTGTTTTGAAATTCAAAAGGTTTAGCAAGGCACAAAAAGCCTTGGGAGAAAAGGTAGATTCTAGAGGGTTAAGTGAGCAAAAAAAATGAATGAGAAGGGTTTAGGACCATTGATAGCATTTCGGGTAGTCTATTCTTGTATGCATCACTTGTTTCTTACCTTTAGCATTATGCATTTAGTTCAATCTTTTTGAGTGTTACCCTTACTTAAAAGCAAAACCGGATGAATTGAGATCATTTTTATCTCAAAACCCAGTCCCTTAGTCAAATGAATTTACTTGCCTTGCAATGTCATGATTCACCGTTTCATACTTAATGAATGTTAAGGAGTTGGTTTGATAGGGAGACTTGTTTTGAATAAATTCTTAGTGGACTTGAACGTTGAGATGGGCATGGCTAACTCTTTTGGAGTAGGAAGTATTCACATGCATTCTAGAATTAAGAACTAGGATATTGAGTTGATCATTATTGTTAATTATCTTGGATATTGAGCTCCCACCTTTAAACCTGTCTCTCAGATTTGTGTTTGTTTGCTTGAGGACAAGCAAAAAGGCAAGTTTGGGGAGTTGATATACTCATATATTTCACTCATTTAGCTTGCATTTAGGACATATTTGCATTCATATTGCATTCATACTTAGAGAAATTGTAAACTTTGTCTCATTTTAGGACCTAGAGCACTTTGAATTAGCATTTGCATATTTCTTGCATTCTTGCATCATATTCAGGTTGTTTTGGACACTCTGGAGCTGTGGAGGGTGCGTGGATATGCCAAGGAGCGTAAAGGAGCTTATGGACACTTGGGAAAAGCTCGGCTATGCAACAAAGGAACCGAGATCGAGAGGTAGATCGAGCTAGGCAGGTCGATCTAGACGAGATCGATCAGAAGATCGAGACAAGCGGGTCGTTCCAAGAAAGAAGATCGAAGTCAAGATCGACCAAGGGGATCGATCGCGAGTACGGACACGAAAACTGAGTCCGAGAAGAACGAGAGCAAGATCGAGCTCGCGACCCGATCATCCAAGGATCGACTACACGATCGATAGAAGTACTCGATCCATCCGACTGGATCGACCCGACGATCGAGCAAGGGAAGGCGTTCTGCGCGCACGATCGAGCCAGAGATCGGCGACCGAACTCGATCTCCAACCTTTACCGAACTGCTTGCATATTTTGGATTTTAGTGAGGGGACCATTTCCTCTTTGGTATAAAAGCAATATGACCTATTTTTGGTCACATATCCTCTTGTACACGATTTGTCTCTTCTTCTTTAAGCAAAAACACCATTGTTAGTACTTTTAAGCTTTTAATGTTTTGAAACCTTAATCCTTGAATTAATCATAAGGACTTCTCTTAATCTTTCTTGTTTAATCGTATAATCATGCTTAGTTTTCTTTCCTCTACGTTTTCATATGCATTAATCATGTTTACCGAGTAGTAATCTTTTGGGTTTACGGTTTGGGGTGATTAAGGGGTTTTAAAGGTTTAAGCTTTGGTCTTTTTCTTGCTCTTAACTTATTCTCTTCTTGGATTTGGGTGCTTAAGGCATAGAGGATCTCGAGAGAGACCACTTGGATCTCAGGGATCTCCTCATCTTAGCAGATTTGGGAGATCTCTTAAAACCAAATCCAAGAGACTAACTCATCCTTTCCCAAACGCCATGGATGCTTAGAGAGTTAGTTAAGCCACATTTCTAGATCTATGCTTCATGTTCTTCATCCTTTCTTTCCACCACGAACAATGGGTTAGGAGGAAAGGGTGAGGAAAGGGTTCATTCCAAACACCATGGATGAATCTAGCTTTAGCTTCTCAAGGCTTAGAGAAAGCACAAAATGTGTAGATCTATGTTTTAAAAACCCAAAGTTTAAACCTTGAACCTCCTTAAGCGTGATCCCCAACCGTGAATCCATCTTTAGCATTTGAACACTTAAAATCATCAATCTTTAGTTCCAAAGTTTGCTTCTTTAGCCTTAGCATTTCAAAAAGTCATCTTCTTAGCTTAATACTTGCATTAACTCTTTAAAAATTCATAAAGTTGTGTTTTTGGTCTTGTTAGTATTTTAGAAATTCCTTAGTAGCTTATTTCGCACCTTGGTAAATAGTTTGAAATAATTAGAATTTAATTTCTAGTTTTTAAAATTCGTTTCCTTAGCTAGAAATTTCCTGTTTTGTCTGTCTTTAGATTTCTATTTTATAAAATTATTAGCTGTCTCTTTTAAATCCTTAAAAGTTTTCTGCTAGTTAGTTAACATCCCAGTAGGGATTTTAAAATAGTTTTCATAATTCTTTAGTAGTTGCAATCAGTTTTCACAGATTTTACCTCTAAATATTCGGATTTCACTTAGATTTACAAAGCTTTTGCATTCTTAGTACCATTCAACTCCCCAAGTTGGATTGACCCTTAAGTATTGCAATGACTGAGCATGCTGAAGGTTTGATTAAACCAAAGAAAAATATTGTTATCAAATCTCCATAAAACAAGCGTCTAACCTCCTTGTTGATCAATCGCCTACCTTGAGATCTATCATTGTTTTGACAACTTATGTAAACTCGGGATCCCATTAATACCATACCAAAAATGTACTTACAAGTCAGTGGTTGGAAAACTGTGTCGTTTCTTTCTCTTCGACGTTATTGCACATAACTGCAAATCAAATCATAAGAATCGAGAGTGTAAAAAGTTCGAAAAGAGGTAAGGTAAATGGTAGGATACCAACTAAAAATGAATTGGCCATTCAAGATCAACATAGAGTGGTGAAATGAAAAAGAAGTACTAAATTTATGTTTTGTTTCCTAAATTCAGAACCTTCTAGTGATAAAAGATTTTTAAATTTGGTTATAAGTCTGATAGTTCAGAGCTAGTATATTCCATCCAACATAATCACTGTAAACCAAAATCCTTGGAGAAATTCGAGTCACCATATTTCTGGATATTAAACGCTATAAGCAAATCATGAAAAAACACATATGGTTTGAAAACTCATCATAGGATTTCGTCCTAATTCCCGACTAAATTTTGACACAAATAATTGGTTTTGACATAATAGTATTTCATCCTAATTGACTTGGATGGGTCGATCGACTGGTCGATAAAAAAATTTCAGAAAAGCTCATGTCCGTGTCTAACCAACCCACTGATTGTCCTGATTGGGTCGATCAAGTGATCATTTGAGCATCGATCGATCGATCCATGCATTGATTGATCCATCCTTGTTTGAATCGACCTGTTTTGGTCGAACACACATTCGGGAAATCTGCTTTTTTCAACTTTTGACTGAACACTCAAAATAATTTTATTCAACATCAAAGTATTGAATTGAAAAAACATAAATAAAACTTACCAGTTGATTGCCTCCTCCTCATCGCTTGTTTTTGAAAGTCGTTTAGCTTGACTTGTCCCCCTTCTTAGGCTTTGAAGGTGACATCCAAGGAGACTTTGTTCTCCTTTGTTTTCTCTGTCTTCATGTGCTACTTCTCTTCTTATTCCTTGTTGGTTGCAAAGTATCCTTCTCTTATGCCCATCTTCGCAGGAATCACTTCGTACTTAGTCAATGTATCAACATAAGTGAATGTGAACTTCTTCCTTGGCGAATCAATCACTGCGCCAACTGTTACTAGGAATGGTCTTCCAAAAAGTACATAGACTTCTTGCTCTCATTGTTGTTCAAGACCAGAAAATCAGTAGGGATGAGCAACTTCCAATCTGGACATTCAAGTTTCTAGCAATTCCAAGGACTCCCACAGTAGAGCCATCAACTAGCTTCATTGTTGTCGAAGATGGTCCAAATTTGTATAATCCAAATCGATCAGCATCTCTCCTGACATCAGACTCAAATAGGTTCCTATATCACAGATAACATCGTTGAATTCGTGTCCTTAAATACCGAATAAGATTTTAAAGACCTCCGTGTCTTCTTTCTTGTCAAGCATCTTCAAGGCTGGTTGAATCTTGCTCCTTATGTATTCAAATATCATCCCAATTTCGTCTCTGGATTCAATGCAATTATCAAAGTAATATGCAAGTGAATACCACTCCCAAGCCTCGTCAAAATCATAGGTCGGAGGGATCCTCATCGCTTGAGCTTCGAACTTGATGTAGCTTTTTGCAGAAATCGTCTTTCTCTTATGATAAGGAATGAACGTGGTGCTTTGCCTTGATTTTGGTACCTCAAAACCCAACTCTTTTTTAGCGACCCATTCGATCATATTCATCTCCACTTCTTGCTTCTCTGGTTCCCCCCACAGAGTAGAAAGTGCATCAACTGCTCTAGCAGTGGTGTGAGCTTGCTCCTCAAGCTTGTCTTTACGTTCTATGATTTCATTGATCTTCTTGGCCAGCGTGTTCATCTTCTCCTGATTCTCGCAGTCAAAGTAATCCACCTTAAAATCAAGGCGTTGGAACTCTCAATTATTCTTATTAACTATATATTCGATGATATGAATTATGCCTCTTAGGTGAGTTACAATTACATCTTGCGGCTCAAGCTTAGCTTGAAGGTGATCAAAGCCTTGGTTTGAAGTCCTTTGCATCTTGTACGTGTCCCTTATGCCATCTTCAATCCTCCTTTCATTTTTGTTCACTCTCTCCTCAATGGACTGCAACTGTGCATCCACTCTTCTTACTAGATGATAACACTCATATTTTACTCCTAAAACCTATCATTTCAACATTCTTTACAAGTGTTTTAACCCGGGTTTCAAAGGTTTCAAAGTGATTTCCACATTTCCTAGTCTCAAGAGTAATTTCAAGGAAATTGGATAAAAAGCATACATTTTGGAGCAAAACGGGTGTTTTCAGGACAAGTGCTCGGGGACATAAGTTTAACATCAAATGACGACCTTCCCACCACAAGATCAAGCTCATATTTGGAGACAAGATAGCATTATCAGCTGTCTTTCACCTCAAGGTGGTTTGATTTCAATCCCACGGTTGGATCCCAAGTTACGAAGGAAGAAAAAAGGTTTGTCAAGCACAGAAAAGAGCACGCTGGCCTCGCCACAACTTACTCAAAAGACCAGTGGCCGCACCACGCACGGTCACTCGCGAGGCAGGAAATTTTGGCCCATCCCAAGTTCGTTTGCACTTATTCGATATTTTCTGAAGTTAAAAAGGGAAGCCCACTTAATGGAGACAGGAAGGCCTATATAAGGAGACCCCTAGGGCTTCACAAAAGGATGAACTTTTCACAAGAGCTTTTCACAAGTGTTTTCACGCCGCCGGAGAATGAGAGAGAGAGAGAGATCGACGGTGCCAGAGACAAAGACCCTGAGAGAGATTTCTTCAGCAGCCGCCACCTTTCCTTCCTTCTCTTTTCATATTCTGTTCTTAGTTCTTTGCTTTTGAATACTTTAAGAAGATCTCTCCAACTGAATTTCCTTTGGAGTAGTTTTCAAACTCCGTTTCTTATTCCGAAAGATGTCTCTCGTTCCTATGAACGAGTAACCGTCTAGTTGGGTTTAAACGGGTTTCAAAGGGGTTTAACCATGGATCGATTTCGCTAGGTTGATAGAGATAAATCTTCTATTAGGTATCTTCGTTGATGTCTTGCGCTTATTGCATGTTTGCTTTTCTAATCAATTAGCGAATGATCCCATGACTTATAGATACACGAACGTGTGGCCTATTGTCTGGATCTTGAGGTTTACGAGCGCACCGTAGGATGTTAAGGCATATCGACGGATCGCACCGCGAGTGTTTATAAATAGGTGAATCATATGTTTACGCGTTTGATTCACAACATGGGATAACAATTCATATCATAGTCGACCGTTTCAGCTTAAGAATTTAACCAACTAAGTCGTTGAAAACCTAATCTATTACTTCTTAGATCCGATCCATGAACCCCGAAGAACACCCTTGAGCCCAACGCCTTTTATCTATTGATTTACAACCATTTAATTCCCATTCTCTGCTCGAAAACAGTACTACAAACCGTGACACAACCATTTAATTCCCATTCTCTGCTCGAAAACAGTACTACAAACAGTACTACAAACCGTGACAAACTGGGTGGAATGCAAATCCGCCTTTTTTAATCACTTCTACACGAAGTTACGATCCAATCTGTTGAGAAACAAGATCCAAGATTATCAACAAGGACCAGTCGAGTCATTCTTTGAAGCATGAGAGCGATTCAAAGACTACGAACGTGATTTCCCTCACCATGGTTTCTCTGGAGCCAGCTTGTTGAACACATTCTACTGTGGACTGCAAGCTAAGTACCAACTTTCACTCCACACAGTCAGCAATGGAGATTTCACCACAAAGACAGAGCTATAAGGAAGCGCACTCATCGAGAACCTCGCTGTAAGCAATAACAATAGCTGTCCCGATTATGATAGAAATCCACGAACCGGAGCTTCCGACTCCAAGCAGATAGTCGAGCTGAAGAACATGATGAGCCAACTACTCAAAGGACAACAACGCAGCGTCAATGCGTGTGAAGCCGTGGGTGAAAGAGAAGATTTCAACCCATGGGATGAAGGAGACGACTCTTACTCGAGAGAAGAAGAAGTGAACTTTATAGGAGGCCATAATTCGTATCGAAACCGGAACTTCAACAACGGATTCAACAACAACTTCAGGAAAAACAACAACCTCTCTTATCGAAACCCGAACGTGGAGAACCCGCGAGACCAAGTTTACTCGTCTCAAGGAAGACCTTTGCAAAACAAGTTCCAAAGCTTGAACTACGGGAGTAACGAAAGCTATCAACCAAAACCATCCTTCAATACTGAGCCCAAATCTAATCCCTTAAACCTCCCTTAAACCCCTCGGCCTCAAACCTTAATGGGTTTACTCACTACGCATGATTAAAGAAGATGAAAACGTAGAAGAAGAAGAGATAAACATGATTAGATTACTAAGCAAGAAAGATTAAGAGAAGTACTTAAGATTAAAACAAGATTAAGGTTTTACAAAAACAAGAAAAGCTTGAAACTAACAATGGTGGCTTAAGACTCAAAGAAGAAGGAAACAGATCGTAAAATCTAGATGTTACACCCAAAAATAGGGTAAAAACATTTTATACCAAAAGGGAAATGGTCCCATGGTCCCCTCACTAAATCCAAAACGTGAGCTGTCCGGATAAGGTTAGAGATCGACCTCGGTCGTCGATCTCTCGCTCGATGTTCTGCTGAGAACGTCTTCTTTTGCACGATCGTCGGGTCGATTAAGTGGGTGAATCGAGTGCTTCACTTGATCTTCTGCTCGATCTACAGACGATTGAGTCGGGGCCTCGATCTGGCCCTCGTTCGTCCCAGACTTAGCTTCCACGTCCGTACACCCGATCGATCGTCTTGGTCGATCTAAAACCCGTTCGTCTTCCTTGAAACGACCCGAGTCTCTCGATCTCCTGGTCGTTCTCATCTAGATCGACCTGCCTAGCTCGATCTTCTCCTCGATCTCAATGCGTGTTTGCTTGTCTGAGTCTTTCAAAGTACCCACAGGTTCCTTTTTGATCCTTGGCATATCCACGCACCCTCCATAGGTCGAGTGTATCCAAAACAACCTGAATGTGATGCAAATTTGCAAGAAATATGCAAATGGTAATGCAACATGTCCTAAAACCTAAAATGGAACAAAAGCTACAATTAATCTAATTATGAATGCAATAGTGAATGAAAAACTATCCAAAATGAGTGCTAAAATATGCTAAATTATGTGTCTATCAATTCCCCCAAAATTGCCTTTTTGCTTGTCTTCAAGCAAAGAAAGACAAATCCGAGAGAGATGTTTTAAAGTGGGAGCTCATTATCCAAGATTGTTAACAATAATAATCAACTCAATATCCTAGTTCTTAATTCTAAAATGCATGTGAGTCCATCCTACTCCAAAAGAGTTAGCCATGCCCATTTCAACAATCAAATGCACTAAGATTTCAATCTAGATAAGTCTCCCTATCAAGCCAACTCTTTAACATTCATTAAGTTTCAAAACCGTGAATCATGACATTGCAAAGCAAGTGAATACATTTGGCTAAGGGACTGGGTTTTGAGATAAAAGTGATCTCAATTCATCCGGTTTCGCATTTAAACAAGGGTAACACTCAAAGAAGATTGAACTATATGCATAATGCTAAAGGTAAGAGACAAGAGATGCATACAAGAATAGCCTCTCACCTACCCGATATGCTATCAATGATCCTAAACCCTTCTCATTCATTTTTTCTTTAGCTCACTCAACCCTCTAGAATCTACCTTTTTTCTCAAGGGTCTTTGTGCCTTGCCCAAACCGTGAATTTCAAACACCCTTCTTTCCTTTTTAAAGCTCTTAGGGAGAACTTCTTCAACCTATTACTCATGGCGAATGGTGTAATCTCTTCTTATTACCTTAGCTCTTCTTTTTATCTCTAGGTAGTCTTTCTTTTCTTTGGCCCCTTTTTGGCTATTTTGATTTTCTTTTCTTCTTTTTTTCTAAGACTACCTAGCACTTTTGACCTTGAGCTATACCTTTTTAACCACAAGATTCACCATTTCAAACTATGCTTCCCCTTATTTTTACCACGCCCTCATTCATCACCTCTTCTTTCCAAACTTTTACACAACTCATCAAGGATCACCACGGCCAACAAACCCTCAAATCCTAAGCCTAAAGCTAGCCACAAAATGCGAGGCTAGAATCTACATGAAAGCCTAGACTTGTCGTCTCAAACCTAACACTTTATGCTAAGTTCAATCGAAATAAAGGCCTCACAAGTATTCACACAAAAACAATTGGCTTCAAAGGAGGTAAGGTATGGTAGGAGTTCTACTTGAGCTAGCAAGAGGGTGGCAAAGTGAGTAAGAAAGCTCAAGTATCTTCAATCCATGAATTCACTTTCAATGCAAGCATGATATTTAAATGTCAAGATTCGGTTTAAGTGAGTAGAGTTGGCTATCAATTACAAGACTATATTTCGACCAAAATTTAGTAACAAATGAGGTGGTCCAAACATGGTTCTTCCTTACTTTCAAATGTATTCACAAGTATCAAAGAACTACTAACTAGGGTATTTAATTGATTACAAGAGTTAAAAATCTACAAGTATTAGCTCATCATTGCTCCCAATGCATATGAATGCAATTCTAAATGATAAAAATTCTAGACTCAATCCTAAAATATTTTACAATGCAAATGCAAGCAATATGAATTTTTTTTGAAATTTTTGTACTTTTCTATGCAAATATATGTGTGCATGAAGACTTAAAGATGTGAACACAAAATAAGATCCAAATAAAACATGTCAAAACACAAATTATCCCCCAAACTTGAATGACAACGTCTCGGTGTCAAACAACCCCAAGAGGAGACCAAAAATCCAAGAGAAAAAAAATAAAAATGCATGGTATGTACAAGGTTGTGAATTGGTACCTCAGAGCTAGGCATGGCCGGAGCTTGAGGTTGCTCCGGTTTTCCTGCTCTTTCATGGGGAGTCTTGTAGTATCCCCTTGTCCTTTCTCCTGGTTGGGCCTTCTTGTAGAGAGAGACGCCTTGCTTGATCCTCTTCTTGAGGCTCACGGATTTCTATTCCCCCGGTTGAGTGTCTTCCCATTGTCTCGCCCGTGCGTTCAACTTCATTACTCAAGGTCATCTCCGATGAGCTGTCTTGTTGAAGGACTTTGATCTTCTTCACTAGCTTTTTGATCATCTTGCCTTGCCACTTGTTGACTTTCCGTTGGTATTCTACAACCGAGGCAAGGAATTTCTCTGCTTTGGTCTGTGGCTCATAGTCTAGCTTGGGGAGATCAAAGCTTGACGGCATCTCAGCATTTGAGGGAGGAGATTCCGAAGGTAAACGGGTGGGCTGAGGTGGTAGTGCTGTTCTTCCAAGAGGTGCATAACACTCTTCGTCGGTCAGCAAGAATTCAATGGTGCCGACGAAATCAACTAGAGTCTCTTCCGGATTGGGCAGGATTCAAGTTTTCTTCTCACGGTTCTCATTGTAGAACAAGTATGCATAGTAGCTTGGAGCTGGAGTAGGTCCCAAGGAATCGGTGTTGCTCATGTAGGCCTGATCCATGTATGCACGCTTAACTCAAGGCTCAAAATCTGCAAGAGTTACTCCCGCTTGTACGAACAATGGCGTGAGGAAGCCACAAATGAGTGCAGAAGTCGCCTTACACCTAACAGCCCAAGCTTTGTACTTGACCAGGGAAGAAGCCAAGATGCACCCGCAATTCACATCTTCTCCAAGATCGTCCACCATTGGGTCATCATTCACTTCACTATCGCACAATATATTTTTAACCCCTTGGAAAAGGAAGCACAGCTCGTTCCTGGTCACTGTTGCGGTTGTGGATCTCCCACTGAATGTGTTGGCCAACAGCTTGAGGTGTACCTTAGCAAAGGGTTTCGCACCTTCTTGATCTTTGCGGTATTGGACTTGTAGTCTCCATCGCTAATCAAATCCCATAGATCACTTGCTGATTTGAACCGTGGTAATTCCACTAGCTTGGCTGCAGGATTGAGACTGTAAGCTTGGCATAGATCAGAGATAGAGAGGTGGTAAGCTTGTTTCCTGATCTTGAACGTGACGTGACCCGCAGATAGGGTTTGGATGCTCGGATCTTCATATGAGAAGTCCAAGGTGGAGAGGAAATGGAGGGTTGCTTCGGGGTATGTGGGGCAATCCATGCGTGCTAGACACGCCAGCCCCATGTTCTTGAGTAGCTCATCGAAACCCTCCAACAATCCGAGCTTTTGCAAGAGTTCTCTACTAGCAAACCGAGTTGGCTCAAAGCGCAACCTTTCTAGCCTTTTTCTCGTCTTCTTCTCCTCCTTACTCCACTTGACTGTCTCTTCCACCACTTGCTGTGTCTCCTCTTGCATCGCCAAGTCTCTGCTTCTCTTCCTTGGTGCCATGGTACCTTTGAAATTGGTTGGGTACTAGATGCTTTCTCTCTTTGCAAAACCGAAACTCACACTCTCTCTTTAGTTTTCACAAAAATAAGTTTGTATGCAATTGAATGGAGAGTGTAGAGGTAAGGTTTTAAAAAGAAAAAAAAAAATTTGGAGTAATGCATGCATGTGGTTTCGAAAAATGTGGTCAAGGCACGCTTTTTCATGGTCAAAGGTGCTAAGCCTTTACCAAAATTCAAATTCAAAAAGAGAGGGAAGGAGAAAGAAGGGGGAAAATTTAAACTACCCTTGTCATGAGATCGAGTCAAACAGGTCGATCTTGACCTCGATCTCATGCCCATTCAGTCCGAAATCGCGTGGTTTGCCCGATCGTTGGCTCGATCTGATTTGGATCGAGCCTCACATCGACTATTCTACTCGTTTCAGGATTCCTTGTGGTCGGGGACACACTTCTTGGATCGAGCTCCTAGATCGATCTCCAGGTCGTTTCGGTGAAGATCGAGTGAGTTGATCGATCCAGCTATCGATCTAATATCTCCGATCCAGTGAGCCCGGTCGATCCACACCCCATTTGCAATGCGAGTTAAGCTCATGGGTGGGTCATCCTCTCAAAATCGACTGGTTCACTCGATCATCAGCTCGATCTGATATAGATCGGGTAACATTATTCGATTCACTAGCTCGATCTAGTAAAGATCGATCCAGGTCTGGTCGATCTATACCTCGATCTTTTGCCTACTTTTCTCCCTTCTTTACTTTGTTAACTTCAAGATCGTGATCTCTGGTTCCCATCTCCTTGTTCCTACACACTTAAATTAAAAGCATAAAATTGAAATAAAAATATGTACAACGATTGTCATGGGATTGCCTCCCAAGTGCGCTCTTGTTTAACGTCTGATAGTAGGATTTTTCCACTTCAATTAATCTCTACTACTTATGTCATTGTAGTATTTGAGATGTCAATCCATAAGGGTTAAGATTAACAACACTGGGAATACATGAAACTATTTAAGCTAAGCCAAATTCGAAATTTAGGAGACAAGGAACTATTAAAAACAAACCACAAGCTAAAAGAGACACTACAAGACTAACTATATGAGAAAAAGCCTTAATGATCACTAATTAAGCACTAATCAAGCAATTAACTACTAATCAAGATCACTAATTAACTAAAAACGAAACCTAGGGATGGAATCATTGATTTGGGCAATCAAATGGACAACCTTACAATCATTTAAGCAACTAAACAAGCCATCTCTATGCCTAGAACACTTAATAAAGACTAATCCATGATGTGTGGTAATAATCCCTTTACTAATCACCCTAATGAACTAATGATGTTTTAGCATTAAAATGATTAGCAAGCATTAAACACAAGTCTAAATAGCATGATAAACACCCTAGGCAACTAATGTCTTAGGCTAGGAATGTAAATCTCTTAGAAAGTTGGTTCAAGCATTTCATCAAACACTTGGTGGGTGTGTGAAATGCTTATGATCCAAAAATAGCAAAGATTAGCTATTTGGCTTTAAGAACTACTTTATAAGAAGAGAGATGAAAGAATCTAACCTAGATTGCAAGATTGAACCATTAGAAAACCATAAATCTAACCCATCCCCAAGTTCCTAAGGAACTACTCACTAATCATCATCAAGCCCATCAAATCAAAGATAAGCGATAAGCTAAACATGATTAGAGAAATGATAATAAGAAATTCAAGAGAGATATTGCATTAAACTTAAAAGAAATCTCAAAATCTCCTCCAAACCACAAAGGGGCATTTTTCTGTTCAAAAACAAGAGAGGATCCATAAAAATTACGTTTTTAAGTATTTATAGGGAAGGAGGTCAAACCGGGTCAACCCGGAACAAACCGGGTTTTGACCCATGGTAGCAGTCTTGCGGAAATCGCCATATCTCCCTAACCACAGCTCATAATGACATGAAACCACTTCCAGATGAAAGATGATTCAATTACCTACAACTTTGATATAGAGCTCGAAGGCTGAATCGGAACGGAAAGTCTTCGTTTGATCTGATTTGTACCCGGAAAAACATCTGTATTCGGATCGACCAGGCTCGTCGATCCAACTGGTCGATTCGAACCTCTGGTTATCTGGATCGACCACCTTCGTCGATCCAACACGTCGAACCCAACCCCTGGATGTTTGGTTCGAGCAGCTCGTCGATCCAACACGTCGATCCGAACAAAAATCGATGTAACTTTCTAACCACAGGTCCGAATGACTTGATTCCAACGGCACTAGAAAGCTCATTGGATCGTCTACAACTCTTAAGAAGGCTTCAGAGTCTGATTCTAAGTGCAAGGCCTTCTTCCGGACACATACATTTTGCACCACCAAATGCTTGATAGGCTTCTACAAGACTTTTGCTTCTCATTTAGCTGCTTGTCTTCCTCCTCTTGATGATTTCTTGCCCTTCCTTTGCTATGCCATCCTTCTCCAACTCCATTCATGCCTCCATAGCATCCAAATCACCTGATCAAGACTCAAAATGCACAAAAATATGCAAAGACTATGCAAATACACCCTAGAACTCTAAATGATCAAAATGCAACACAATGATGCTTAATTAGGTTCCTAAATGATAAGAAACTTACACTAAATGGAGGGAAATATGATGCAAAATATAGACTTATCAACTCACCCAAACTTGCCTTTTGCTTGTCCCCAAGCAAATGAAACACAAGCCAAGGAGAGAGGTTTGAAGGTGGGGACTCAAATCCAAAGGTGTCAAGCAAATAAATCAATTCAATGGTCCTTGTTCTTAATCCTAGGATGCAGTACACAAATTCTACTCCAAAGAACTTAGCCATACTCATCACACATTGAATCTCAAATCAAGACTTGTCTATTCCAAACAATCCAAGAATCCTAAACTTTAACATTTATTAAAGCTCAAACCGTGGATCTCACTTATGCATTTAAAACCGAATACATTTGGCTAAGGACAAGGTTATGAGATAAAAATGATCTCATCCATGTGGGTATTCCAAGCTAGGGTTTATCTAAAAAAAGATTGAACTTATGCATAATGCTAAAGGTAAAAGGCAATGTATGCATACATGAATAGACTCTTATCTATCCATATAAACTAACAATGAACCTAATTCCCCTTTCATTCATTTTTTTTTTAGCTCACTCACCCTCTAGAGATACCCATAGTCAAGCAAATAAAACTCCAAGTACAAACCCACAAGAACTTTATCAATCACATTTGCCTTAGGGATACTTCTTCAACCTTTCTTATAGCTAGTGGTATGACCATACAAAAATTAGCTCTTCTCTTTTCAATGGATAGCTCTCCTCTTATATATTTTTTTTTTCTTTTTGCATTTGGCCTTTTGGCTCTTTTCTTTTTATTTTGCAAGAGAGCTATCACTTTTTTTCTTTTTAACTTGAGCTTTACACAAAACAATTCAAGGTCAACCACTTAAAACTATGTACCCCTTTCATTACTTCTTGCACCAACTTCTTCTCAAAGCCTAATCAAAATTCAGATTTTTAGTTACAACACCCATGAATCAAACCCCAATTCTAGCCTAAAACTAGCTTCAATATGCAAAGCTAGCATCAATATGAGAGCCTAGACATGTCGCCCTAAACCTAACACTTTATGCCAAGTTCAATCAAAAATAGGGCCTCACAAATTGCAATCACACAATAATTTTGGCTTGAAAGGAGGGTAAGGGTTAAGGTGTGGTGTTCTATTTATGCTTACTAGAGAGTGGTGAAGAGAATAATAAAGCCTAAATATTTTTTTGTAATCCATGTATCCTTTTCCAAATGCACAAGTATGATAATTCAAAATCCATATTAAGGTTTCACTTGATAGGAAATGATTCAATTCATGCTCTTTTCAACTTTAAGCCAAGAAAATTAAAACAAATGATCCAAGTATGGTTAGAACTTACTTTCAAAGTTTGCACAAAGCATCAAAGGACTACTAACTAGGGCCTTGAACCAATTCATGAGCTTAACACCTTACAAGGAAGGTCTATCATTGTCCCCTATGCAAGAATGCAATCCTATATGAAAGCTAGACGCAATCTTACTTATGTGACAAATGCAAATGCAACTACATGTTATTTTTAAAAAAAATTCGAAATTTTTCCAATTTTTTTTTTTGGTTTTTTTTTTCTATGCCATAGATGAATGCATGAGACTCAAAGATGCATGAAAAAGAAAAATAAGATCACAAAACACAAGATTAAATCTCTCAACCTCTCCCCCAAACTTAAATTACACAGTCCCTTGTGTAATAAAAGTTCAAGAGAGACCAAATCAACAAAAGCAAAATAAAAACAAAATGGTATATACAATGAAATAGAAAGAGGACCATACCTTGGCCCTAGCCTTTGTCTTGAGGGAGTTGGAGAGGAGCAGTAGTGGGACTCCTTGTTGAGGTGGTCATGGTGAGATGAGTTGCAAAGGATGGATCCAAGCTTGTGCCATGTGTGAGATTAAGCTTGAGAACCTTGGAGAGTAGCTCTTCAGCCCTTTCCTTGTCATTCTCCTTCATTGTTGAATGGCAAAGGACTTTGACACTTGCAAAGGGTTTAGGAATACCCTTGCACTTCACATTGTACTCAATGGCTCCATCTATGAGTCTAAAAGGGTGTAGACTCATAGTGTGAGAGGATGGAGAAAGAGTAGGATGGTTGTAGTGGTTTGGCTTCTTCTTGGCCATATTGCCTTTAC
>JAHZTW010000003.1:58328075-58342531 GCA_020283515.1 Alliaria petiolata | reverse complement strand
CACTTTCAAACCTCTCTCCTTAGCTTGTGTTTCATTTGCTTGTGGACAAGCAAAAGGCAAGTTTGGGGGAGTTAATATGTCTATATTTTGCATCATATTTCTCTCCATTTAGTGTAAGTTTGTCATCATTTAGGATCCTTATTTAGCATCATTGTATTGTATTTCGATCATTTAGAGTCTAGGATCTCTTTGCATATTCTTTTGCATGTTTTGGTGCATTTGGAGTCTTGATCAGGTGAAAAGGACACTATGGAGGCGTGGATGGAGCTGGAGAAGGATTGCATAGCACTTGGAGGAGAAAGGAGTCACCAAGATGAAGGAGAAAATTTCTCGCGCTAGTTCGACGTGTTGGATCGACGAGTACGCCGATCCAGACTTCCAGGACAATGGATCGAGCAAACGGATCGACGTAGCTCGTCGAACCACAAGTCCAGGGGTTCGGATCGATGAAACGGATCGACGTACCTCGTCGAACCACAAGTTCTTCGAACCACAAGTCCAGGGGTTCGGATCGATGACACCGATCGACGTAGCTCGTCGAACCGAACCAAGACATCAAGAAGAAGCCGAACGACCAGAGCTCGGATCGACGACACGGATCGACGTAAGTCGTCGATCCACATTTCCAGATGTTCGGATCGATGAGTTGGATCGACGAACCTGGTCGATCCGAACACAAACGAATCCTCCTTGTCACTCTTATGGGTCCCTCCTATAAATACTCTTTAGACCTAATTTTTATGAAAACTTTTATTCTCTCTGTCTTGTCATAAACTTTTAGCCTCTTTGAGAGAAAACCTTATATTTGCTTTGGATTTTTAAGTTTTATGCAATATCTATCTTGAACTTCTATTAATCTTTTCTCTAATCATGTTTAACCTTTCTCTTATCTTTGATTTGATGGGTTTAACTATGATTAGTGAGTAGTTCTTTAGGAACTTGGGGATGGGTTAGATTTAGGGATTTCTAATGGTTAAATCTTGCAATCTATGATAGATTCTTTCATCTCTCTTCTTAAAAAGTAGTTTCTAATGCCAAATAGCTAATCTTTGCTATTTTGGATCATAGGCATTCATACACCCACCAAGTGTTTGATGAAATGCTTGAACCAACTTTATAAGAGATTTACATACCTAGCCTAAAACATCATTAGTTGTCTAGGGGGTTTGTCATGCTATTTAGACTTGTGATTAATGCTTGCTAATCATTTTAATGCTAAAACATCATTAGTTCATTAGGGTGATTAGTAAAGGGATTATTGCCACACATCATGGATTAGTCTTTAATTAGTGTTCTAGGCATAGAGATGGCTTAATTAGTTGCTTAAATGATTGCAAGATTGTCCATTTAGTTTCCAAAATCAATGATTTCATCCCTAGGTTTCGCTTTTAGTATTTTGTCAATCTTGATTAGTAGTTAATTGCGTCATTAGTACTTGATTAGTAGTAATTAAGGCTTAGTTTCATATTATTGAACTTGTAGTGTCCCTCTTAGGTTGTGGTTGCTTTTTAATTGTTGTTTGTCACCTTAAACCTTTTAATTTAGCTTAGCTTAAACAAAATTTTGTATTCTTAGTGAATCAAATTCCCAAGATGGATTGATACCTCAAATATTGCAATGATATGAGAAATTAAGGAATTGCTAGCAAGACTAAAAAGTCTTGTTTCAGTGGCCACGGTAAGACACATGAGTATCACATGCTCTAAAACCCTTTTTCTTAGTTACTAAGGCATTCTAGATGGTCAAACACCTCAGCCACTAAGCAAAGACCCTTCTCCACCTTCCTAGAACCTTTCTTTAAACTTGGTGACCAAGTAAGTTTTACTTTTCCAACCAATCACATTTCGAGTCTTTTTCACCAAGCTACTTAGCCATTAAGCACCTTCCTCACTAAGTAGCTTTGTCACCAAGTTTTCTCCTCTATAAATAAAACCTCTCCCTTACTTCATTCTACAATTCCTCACTTACCAAAAATTTCTTTAGAAAATATTTCTCTCTTTGTTTGCTCTTTGTTCCTTTTATTCCTCTTCATTTTTTCACATCCCACCCTCACCAAAACTCGTTAGAAAAGTTACATAGTTAGAGAGAGATAAGTAATTAGTTTGTCAAGGAATCCGAGATCTTCTCAGCCGATAGCACTGTGAGTTATGGTGATGATTGTTTGGTTAAGAATTATTTGCTATTTTGCATGATTATTATTTTGCATATTTATGTTTATTTTTGGTTGAGGTTATGTCGTTAGTTTTACTTTTTGTTGCTTGGTAAGCAGCAACTTCTTGCTTGAGATTTTGTGATAAACTCTGGTTTAGATTTTTACTTGGGTAATACGAGTGGTTGCGGTTTGATATTTCCTTCCGACCTCTCACTTGATCAAAAGGACGGGATGAGTGAGACCCCACTCGATCGAAAGGACAGGATGAGTGGGAAGACTCGGAGAGACGAGATTGCAGCCTATGGCCAAATACTATCCAACGGGATAGGCGGGATTGCCGTGTTGAGACGGAACCCGAATGTGAAGTTCTATGTTGTGAACCAGTGTGGTTGCAACATAGGTATTCACGGAAGGAAGGAGAGATCAAATTCGCGGGGCCGTGAGGGCGGAATATTATAGATATTTATTTATTACGTTTTGTTTGGTTATTCCATGTTACATGTTAATTTGGGGGTTTTTGAGGAATTATTATGCTGGTTAGAGGAGTGCTAACTCGCTGAGTGATTAGCACTTAGTTCTAATTTTATTTTGCAGGAATAAAAACCGTTAGAAGCAAGGAACGTTAGGCCGCCAGTTCGGATTTCTGTTGTCTTTGCGAATAATATTTTCAAGTATTTTTCATAATTATTTTGGGCATTAGACTTTCGCTTATAAGTCTATAAGTACCTTTTCTTATTTGTGTTATGTTTTCAAACCTAGTTTAAATGAAAGCGTATTTTATTTTATTTTAACTGGGTTGTGTCTGATATTAGCTTAGCCCAAGCTAACACAACTCTCGTCCAAGGTCCGGGTTGCAAAGCCTATGGTTTTGGTCGAGAGGGTCGGATTTGCGGAGAGACTGGACCTGGCCCCTGATTAGTTGTTAGGGTCGAGACCGGACAGTCTGCAACCTCTGACATTGTTGCATCTTTGGGCCGTCTATGTCTAGATCGGTTCGGGGGTGTTACAAATGGTGGTATCAGAGCATGGTTTCGGATCATCCTATACGGGACCCAGGTTTTTCAAAATATTTTATCGAGTCGCAAAGGCAACTAAGAACTGGCGCGTTCTTTGCATTTTAGTTCCAAGCACAGGTAAGTATGGGTACTAACTTATCTCTCTATTTGTGTGGTTAGGATTGCTATTTTCTTTTTGCAGATAAGATTAGGTGTAGGAAATAGTAAATAAGTTCGTCCTAACCTTGGGAATTCGAGGACGAATTCTTTTAAGGGGGGGGGGAGGAGAATGTAATGCCCCTCATCAGAGATAAACACGCCCAGCCATACCAAAGTGGCGTCTCGACCAACCGGCCGGCCAATGCAATGACCTTTACAGCGGCCAAGCTTTTCAAACTGAATTTTCAAGGGAAAACCTCAAGAAATCGAAAGAGGAGATAAGGAGCCGCATACCAGTCAAGACAGTCTCAAGAAAACTCGAGTGCACTATCGACTTTTTCAAGAAACCAATTTGAACCATTCGAGGGGCCGAATCGACAAACCGAAGGTCCGAAGTGCATAAAATAAGGGCTGAATGATTTCGACCACTTAGAAGGGTCACTCAACCATAGTGGCTAAAGAATACCAAAGAATGGGACGGAGGAACGCTTTAAAACAATATTCGATCTTCCGATCAACGCACCGTCAAAGTGCAACAGGAGCTTTAACGGGGAAACCGGCAACTCCACCACGGCCAAGCCTGAATTACCGACAAACCACCATGGAAATCTAACTAAGAAACCCCAGAAAACCCTAACCAATCACGTGGAAACACCTCACCGCCGAAACACAAGGTCCAAAACGCGATGCATCATTCCGAAAGGTTTGTGGCCACGGTAAGACACATGAGTATCACATGCTCTAAAACCCTTTTTCTTTGTTACTTAGGCATTCTAGATGGTCAAACACCTTAGCCACTAAGCAAAGACCCTTCTCCACCTTCCTAGAACCTTCCTTTAAATTTGGTGACCAAGTAAGTTTTACTTTTCCAACCAATCACATTTCGAGTCTTTTTCACCAAGCTACTTAGCAATTAAGCACCTTCCTCACTAAGTAGCTTTGTCACCAAGTTTTCTCCTCTATAAATAAAACCTCTCCCTTACTTCATTCTACAATTCCTCACTTACCAAAAATTTCTTTAGAAAATATTTCTCTCTTTATTTGCTCTTTGTTCCTTTTATTCCTCTTCATTTTTTCACATCCCACCCTCACCAAAACTCGTTAGAAAAGTTACATAGTTAGAGAGAGATAAGTAATTAGTTTGTCAAGGAATCCGAGATCTTCTCAGCCGATAGCACTGTGAGTTATGGTGATGATTGTTTGGTTAAGAATTATTTGCTATTTTGCATGATTATTATTTTGCATATTTATGTTTATTTTTGGTTGAGGTTATGTCGTTAGTTTTACTTTTTGTTGCTTGGTAAGCAGCAACTTCTTGCTTGAGATTTTGTGATAAACTCTGGTTTAGATTTTTACTTGGGTAATACGAGTGGTTGCGGTTTGATATTTCCTTCCGACCTCTCACTTGATCAAAAGGACGGGATGAGTGAGACCCCACTCGATCGAAAGGACAGGATGAGTGGGAAGACTCGGAGAGACGAGATTGCAGCCTATGGCCAAATACTATCCAACGGGATAGGCGGGATTGCCGTGTTGAGACGGAACCCGAATGTGAAGTTCTATGTTGTGAACCAGTGTGGTTGCAACATAGGTATTCACGGAAGGAAGGAGAGATCAAATTCGCGGGGCCGTGAGGGCGGAATATTATAGATATTTATTTATTACGTTTTGTTTGGTTATTCCATGTTACATGTTAATTTGGGGGTTTTTGAGGAATTATTATGCTGGTTAGAGGAGTGCTAACTCGCTGAGTGATTAGCACTTAGTTCTAATTTTATTTTGCAGGAATAAAAACCGTTAGAAGCAAGGAACGTTAGGCCGCCAGTTCGGATTTCTGTTGTCTTTGCGAATAATATTTTCAAGTATTTTTCATAATTATTTTGGGCATTAGACTTTCGCTTATAAGTCTATAAGTACCTTTTCTTATTTGTGTTATGTTTTCAAACCTAGTTTAAATGAAAGCGTATTTTATTTTATTTTAACTGGGTTGTGTCTGATATTAGCTTAGCCCAAGCTAACACAACTCTCGTCCAAGGTCCGGGTTGCAAAGCCTATGGTTTTGGTCGAGAGGGTCGGATTTGCGGAGAGACTGGACCTGGCCCCTGATTAGTTGTTAGGGTCGAGACCGGACAGTCTGCAACCTCTGACATTGTTGCATCTTTGGGCCGTCTATGTCTAGATCGGTTCGGGGGTGTTACAAATGGTGGTATCAGAGCATGGTTTCGGATCATCCTATACGGGACCCAGGTTTTTCAAAATATTTTATCGAGTCGCAAAGGCAACTAAGAACTGGCGCGTTCTTTGCATTTTAGTTCCAAGCACAGGTAAGTATGGGTACTAACTTATCTCTCTATTTGTGTGGTTAGGATTGCTATTTTCTTTTTGCAGATAAGATTAGGTGTAGGAAATAGTAAATAAGTTCGTCCTAACCTTGGGAATTCGAGGACGAATTCTTTTAAGGGGGGGGGGAGGAGAATGTAATGCCCCTCATCAGAGATAAACACGCCCAGCCATACCAAAGTGGCGTCTCGACCAACCGGCCGGCCAATGCAATGACCTTTACAGCGGCCAAGCTTTTCAAACTGAATTTTCAAGGGAAAACCTCAAGAAATCGAAAGAGGAGATAAGGAGCCGCATACCAGTCAAGACAGTCTCAAGAAAACTCGAGTGCACTATCGACTTTTTCAAGAAACCAATTTGAACCATTCGAGGGGCCGAATCGACAAACCGAAGGTCCGAAGTGCATAAAATAAGGGCTGAATGATTTCGACCACTTAGAAGGGTCACTCAACCATAGTGGCTAAAGAATACCAAAGAATGGGACGGAGGAACGCTTTAAAACAATATTCGATCTTCCGATCANTAATTATTTTGGGCATTAGACTTTCGTTTATAAGTCTATAAGTACCTTTTCTTATTTGTGTTATGTTTTCAAACCTAGTTTAAATGAAAGCGTATTTTATTTTATTTTAACTGGGTTGTGTCTGATATTAGCTTAGCCCAAGCTAACACAACTCTCGTCTAAGGTCCGGGTTGCAAAGCCTATGGCTTTGGTCGAGAGGGTCGGATTTGCGGATAGACTAGACCTGGCCCCTGATTAGTTGTTAGGGTCGAGACCGGACTGTCTGCAACCTCCGACATTGTTGCATCTTCGGGTCGTCTATGTCTAGATCGGTTCGGGGGTGTTACACGAGACAGATCGTAAAATCTAGATGCCACACCCAAAAATAGAGTAAAAAAGTTTTATACCAAAAGGGAAATGGTCCCCTCACTAAAATCCAAAACGTGAGCTGTCCGGATAAGGTTAGAGATCGACCTCGGTCGTCGATTTCTCGCTCGATCTTCTGCAGAGAACGTCTTCTTTTGCCCGATCGTCGGGTTGATTCAGTGGGTGAATCGAGTGCTTCCTTCGATATTCTGCTCGATCTACAGACGATCGAGTCGAGACCTCGATCTGGCCCTCGTTCGTCCCGGACTTGCCTTCCACGTCCGTACACCTGATCGATCGTCTTAGTCGATCTAAAACCCGTTCTTCTTCCTTGAAACGACCCGAGTCTCTCGATCTTCTGGTCGATCTCGTCTAGATCGACCTGCCTAGCTCGATCTTCTCCGCGATCCCAATGCGTGTTTGCTTGTCCGTGTCTTTCAAAGTACCCACATGTTCCTTTTTTTATTTTTGGCATATCCACGCACCCTCCATAGCTCCAGTGTATCCAAAAAACCCTGAATGTGATGCAAATTTGCAAAAAATATGCAAATGCTAATGCAACATGTCCTAAAACCTAAAATGGAACAAAAGCTACCATTAATCTAATTATGAATGCAATAGTGAATGAAAAACTATCCTTAATGAGTGCTAAAATATGCTAAATTATGAGTCTATCACTTCACAACCCTTTTCTATGAGTCGTTCCGCTTGAATCGGAGACACCACCAAACTGCCCGAGGTTGGCCTAACTCCTTGATAAACAAAGACCCCTCCGTCTTTCTCGAACGCACCCTTCCCCGATGACAGTCCAGATGCGCTTTGTACTTGCCTAGCTAGTCCATACCCAATATCACACCGTATGACTTTACGTTGCAAACAATCAAATCCGCCGGCATGTTCACTTCACCGACCCAAACAGAAACGTCCATAACCGTTCCTAGAGAGTACATCACTTGGCCTCCGGCCGCCCTCACTAATCTGAAGTCCTCTCCAGGTTCCTTCTGGAACTTTCCTTTCCCAACCAGCTCTGGATTGACAAAGCAATGACTCGCTCCCGAGTCGAACCAAACATGGGTTTCCACCTCACCCATTAGCAAGGTCCCTACACATTAGTTCTCTAGAATGCTAAAATACTCTACTAACACGCAAGGCACAAAACAATCGCAGAAAACCATAAGTACAGTACTTACCAGTAATCGGAATGGACGTGCTTGGTTCGTCGGTTGCTACCGTGGTTGCCGCGTACACTCTTGGCATGATGGCCTGTCTCTTGGCTGGTGGCGCAAGCGTATCCCCTGCTCGCTTCCCTTGCGACACGGCCTGCTCTACCACACTTGCCTTAGGACACTCACGCTTGAAATGCCCCGGCTCTCCATAACCATAACACATTCGAACCGCACTCTCACTGCCGGACACACGGACCACTCGCAGGTCCTTCTCCGGACAATCTCGAACTCGGTCCTCAAAAATTTGACACCTATGGCATCCTCCTGTGCCACTCTTGCACTCCCCAACGTGAGCCTTGCCACACTTACGGCACACGCTACGACCTCCGGTTCCCTTGCTCTCTGCATTCTTCCCGAACTTCCGGTTATGTCCACTAGACTGGCCGCCTTGGCCACGGTTGAAACTGCCTTGGTCCTCATCGAAGCTTCTTCTGCCTGTCCTGACTCCAGCAGTGCCGCCTTCTCCACTAGCTCGGCCACCGTCCTGAAATCCCGAACCAGACATCTGTTCCGCAGCTCCACTCGTAGTCTGCTCATGAACCTACGAATCAGCTTCTCCTCGGTGTCGAACTAATGAGCCACGTACTTCCTCAGCTGATTAAACTGAGTCCCGTACTGCCTCACAATCAACGCCCCTTGGTGAACGTACAGAAACGCCTTCTCCAATTCGTTATAAGCTTCCTGGGGGAAGTACTTACTCCAAAACATATCTGAGAATGTCTCATACGAACCATCTGTGTTCACCAACCTCCCAATGATCCCATTTCACCACGTGTGTGCATCTCCTTCCAAGTAGTGCACGGCTATGTCCCTCTTCTAGCCCTCTGGACATCGTATAGACTCAAAGTTCCGTTCCAGTCTCATCCTCCACTCGTCCGCTTCAATAGGCGTGGAACAGCAGAATAAAACTTGGTTCCTAACCTTGACATATGGTCCAAAACCTTGAGGTAAGACGAGATCACCACGACCTGATCCGCTCCCTCCATAGCCATGTTCCCAGCCACCGGTTCCACCACCCGTGGTGCCACTGCCGGTACCACTTCTGGAACAGGCGCAACCGCCGGTAGACGTTCTAACACCTAAGCTAGCAAACCCAACACGACCTCTAACCCTACTGGTGCAGCATTCGCAACAACTCCAACCGCGTTCCCAGCGACCCCAGCTGCTACACCCACGGCATTCCCAGCCACGTTCCCTGCCATGACCGCAGCCGCATCCGCCGCAGCCACGTTCGTAGCAGTCACGTTCGCAGCAGCAACAGCCGCAACATTCGCAGCCATAGCCGCATCCGCATGCTCCTGCAGGTTCTCAACCCCATTCCCTGAACTCTCCGAGTTCGCACCACCATTCACTCTTGCAGCCCTTGTCCTTCTAAGAGCCATCTGCAATTCAGAAACCATGGTTAGCCCGAGCTAACCAAACCAGAGTTCACAAACTCGACAGAAAACCTTACAGCGAGACCTGGCAGTGAAGAATGGATCGGACCCCCTTAACCCCACACAAAGACAACAGAAAACACTAACCAGTCCTACAAACATGAATTCTCTGATACCAACTTGTGGTGACCCGACCCAGCTATCTGACCGCGGCCGTGCCTCCCACCGAACATCCTATCGGCCAATTCTAAACTTAGTCAAATTTCGCGTTTTTAATTCTTCTTAGCTATTCCGTTTAACAAGTGATTCAAACAACAATGCCTTTCATTAAACTTTGAATAAAAACACTTGACAAGATTCGGGGTTTATAAATCATAAAACACAGTTTGCTAAACAATTCACAATCATCTAGCTTTCAACCTAAACGGTAAACACCAAAGCCCATAAAACCAACAACAAGTCTTTAACGAGTAAATAATAAAACCCCTAATCCATCCATGTCCATCACTGCCGCCGGTCTCGCTCCACTTACTTCTTACCTCATGCACACTCAACACATAAGAGAGGCATAAGTATTACATAAATACTTAGTGAGTACAGTCATCCTGTAACACCTAGCTAGAACCAATCAACACATTCACCTAAACGCTTAAGCAAGTAAACAACAACTCATGTTCGGCCTTGATAATCTATCCTAACCCACGGTCAATCCCTTCTTAAGACTCACGTCTATTATAGCGAGAATACAACATCCCCTAAGCTAGCACATGATTCGGATTACCCTGCAGTTAGCTAGACATAGACTGACTTAGCCACGGTAAACACCTCACATTCGTCTATCATGCAACACGCTAACCTTGCTAAGCACACAAACAACCAAACACACAAAATCACGCAAGCAATCATGATAAACATAAAACCCTAGCAATCCCTCGATCCATGGACACTAGCTACAGTCACGCACACACCTTGACACGCGTAGAACAGGCTAGTTGGAAGGAACTCGGTGAAACTCGCTCGGAACAAAGATAGTCGAACGCTCTAGGGTTTCTCCGGCTATTGTTACGGCTAGAACTCCCTCTTCTCGGCTATCTCTCGATCCGTTCACTTTCCCTCGAACTAGACTCTGTATTCCCTCGGAAATACCCCAAAATACTTCGATTAATCCGATGTTATCCTACAGAAACTCGGCCCTAAAAGAAATATTTGATCGCTTACCAGATTCTCCTCGGCGATAGTCGGATCTGTACGGCTAAGTCTCGATCTCTCTCGGCTAACTCTCGGGACACTCGTGCTATTAGGGTTTTCTCTCGACTAATCTCTCTCTCACGCTCTATTTCTTCCAAATAATGCGGCAGGCGCGAGAAAAGTCTCAAAACACCTTATATACTCGCAAAACCCTAGGTTACTCGGCTATAACCGACGTTTCTTGGTTCTAGTAGGATTTTTCCCGGTTAGTTCCGACTTTTACTCGACTATAGTCCATACCGGCTTGACCACAATCGCGACAATCTGATTTAAGCCGACATCAGTCACGGCCCATGGCCCAGCTTCCTTTCTCTCGGCCATTTTCCTTTTTCCTTCGGCTAAACCAAACCGCCGCGATCCTTATCGCAATATTTCCTTTTACTTTTAGGAAAACCACAATTCTCATCAATAGACTCAAAGCCCATGGGCCTACCCACTTCCTTTGACACTTAGTCGTTTTTTCTCGACTATGTTCGAGTCCTCACTCGATTACGTCCAGTCATCCTCCGGCTACGTCCAGTCATCACCCAACTACGTTCGGTCCTGATGAGGACATCAAGTCATCATCAGCCAAGGAGCACGGAACCAGGAATCATGAGGAGGAGAGCATGAAGCTGAGAATGGCTAAAGAGACCAGCGAGCTAAATTCAGCTCAAAAGGAGGCCAAAACCAAAGATTCAAACTCAAATAACACTTGGAGTGTATACTCAACTCATATAAAGTTCCCCACGAAGAAGAATCAGCTAAAAAGGAGTTCATATGAAGACGATATTGAAGATACAATTTGGAAGATTTTCAATGGACCCGATGGAGACCTACGACCACTAATCAGATCATTCCGGCCAAACCAAGATGAACCAAGCAACAAATCCAATTGTTGTGGATGTACAACTCATCAGAGGTCCAGGGAGAATTGGACTCATGAGCAAATTCATTTTGGTTTAAGAATTATTAATTTTACAAGTTGGGTAATCCGGAACTTTCCCGGTTTGGACGTAGGAGCGCTAATTGGAGGATTGCGACCAAATTAGAAGGTGTTAAGCCATAACTCGACTTGTTATAGAATCTTGACTCAACCGGGGAGCTCGTTGAATAGGTTTCATACGAAACCCGGTTCTTACGTTAAAGTTATTCAAGTTTTAAAACAGAGGATCCTCGACTTGCCTTATATGGAAACATTCACACTTGGGTCAATAACTCTCCAAACTCCAACGGCTCTTTCCCTTCTTGATCCGAGACAAGAACGACTTTGGGATATTAATCACCATCAGGAGACTCTCCTTACATGGATATATCATCCAGCTCTCAAGATACAAGGCGTCCCTCAAGCTGTCTAGATACAAAACTCAAGACATTTCCTTTCTTGGCTAGATTTCATCATCAAAACTCCAAATGGCCATATTCTTTAAATTTTGTGATTTCTTTCTTGTTTTATACTATAGGACCGTTGATTATTGAGCCTATAAAAGCTCAGTTTCGTTTTCATTGTAAAGGACCCCTTGATCATATATTAATACAAAAGTATTGTTTTCTTTTCAAAGACTTGTTTTCTTTGAGTTACTTTTCATTTGAGCTTAGTGTGTGATACACCATCCTCTAGTGAAGCCACGAACCTATTTGTTGTGTGATTCAACAGATTGTTTTCGTCCCATTGATTGAGTGAGTCAGTCAACTTTCCCTTCCATCTCTACCATCATTTCCACCTTCCGCAAGTTTAAGCTTGGAATCTCTTGATCATCGAGTGATCTTAAGTTGGAGTGATTCCAATCTTATATCATTTTGGTATCAGAGCTTCAAAATCTCATATCAATCAGGTTGTGTTAATCCAACCCTTATCTTTTATTTTCTGTTGTTATTTCATTTTCTACATATCAAAAAAAAAAACCATTAAAAATTGCTTTTGTTTTATTTTGTTTCTGTTTATTTTAATTCTTTTTATAAAATCTAAAATCCATAAACAGCGTTTTGTTTTAATTTCTGAATGTTTTGTTTCATCTAAAAGTAAAAATAATATATATAAAAAGTTGTTTGCAATATATTTCTATTTTATTTTCAAAGAAAACCCAAAAAAAAATCTGAAAAAGTTGTTTCTTACTTTGTTTTGTTTCCATAAAAAAAAAATCAAAATAAAAATTTTCTTTGTGTTAGTTTCTGAATTTATTTCGTCCATCTATCATAAAAAGAAAAGAAATATTTGTTCTTTTTAATTTTTTTTCCATTTGTGTGAATTAAAACAAAAAAAAAAAGAAGAAGGAATTTTCCATTTATTTGCTTTTGCTTTAACTCTTTACTTCCTTTTGTGTTGATCCAAGTTTAATCACGTCATCTTCCTTTTGTATCTTTTACGAGGTACCAAAATAAAGAGACAGAAGAGAATACATTGCTGACATTGAAGAAGACGACTCTTACTTATCTGAAGAAGATACATGGAGCCAAGGAGAAGAAAGCCTAGACTTTTCCGATGAGGGGGCTGACTATGAGGCACCACCATGGCCAGGAGATGACTACTCAAGCTCTGACTTTGAAGAAGAGCCTGAGGGTGAAAACTTTGAACCAGAACCGCCAGATTATAGCCATGACAACATAAGCTATCGAAGTTGGTCTAGAGAAGAAGAAGCTGATCAAGAAGAAGGACATAAAGAGACTGATTCTCAATTCAGTCTAGGAAAAGGAAACCACGACCCTGAAGCTGAACATGGAGAATTCAATGATGAAGACCATTTCGTGGAGCCTTATTCACATGAGGAAGAAATCAGCTCTTACCATGAACACAAGCCATGGTGTGCAGAAACTGATTCTCAAATCAGTTTTGAAGAAACTGAGCAGAATGGTGAAGAATTAGAATACCAAGATGAGCATGCTCATGAGAGTGAGGATATCAATGAGGTTGAGAGATGGGAAGAAGGTGAACCAGGACGTGGTGACATGGAGCCAAAACCGCCAGACCACACTTCACCATGTTACACCTACCAAATAGAAAGCAACCAAGGTAATAGTTGTGAAAATTTTGATTTTCAACTCATAACCTTTTCAGGTCATAAGCAAGGGCCAGAAGCTTATATAAATTGGGAGAGGGAACTTGAGTATTGGTTTCGGTTCCACAACATCCCAAAGGAAGAGAGACTAGCCAAAGCTGTTAACACTGTTTGATTTTGTGATTTTGAGCAAGAAACTAAAAATTGTTCTCAGAATATCAAAAGAAAGAAATATTGAATCAATATTCTGAAAAACTTGTTTATTGCTCTGTTTAATCGGAATGAGCTTTTGCCTTCGCAAGCATACATACTTATAGAAAAAATCCTAACATTATTCTAAAACAAACATTGCCTATTCTCTGTAAAACATAAAAAAGGATAAATCTAATATGTTAATTATCTATTTTATTTTGAGTTTCCTTTTATTAATTGACCATGTGTTGGTCACGTGATTCTATCTTCTTCTTCTTCCTCTTCAATCGTGACCTCCTCTTTTTCATTTCTCAGATTCGCCATTACTTACTCAATTGTTTCTTCGTCTTCTTCCTCTTCAATCAGATGAGACAAGCTTATCCCAACACTCCCTCTAAGCTTGTATTCCGTGATTCCAAGCTGCTGTCTTAAACTTTCGAATTGTGCTGTCCCAAGAGCTTTGGTAAGAATATCAGCTCTTTGTTCCTGCCTTGAACAATGCTGTAAATTGATTACTCCGTCTGATTGCGCATCTCTCACCACGTGATATTTGATTTGCATGTGCTTTGTTCGCTTATGATGCACTGGATTCCGACCAATTGCAATTGCGGAGGTGTTATCGCAAATCAAAGGTACCGGTCCTTTCTCTTCGAATCCCAACTCGGTTAGTAGCCTTCTTAGCCATACCACTTGATTTGTTGCTGCACTTAAAGCCATATATTCTGCTTCTGCTGTTGATTGTGCTATTGTTCCTTGTTTTTGTGTTTGCCATGAAAACACTGCACTTCCAAGACTAAAACAATAACCTGTCGTGCTTTTCATATCTTCCTTGCATCCTGCCCAATCTGAGTCCGAGAATCCGACTAGCTTTGCCTCTGCAACTTTCTGAAAACTTAGACCATAACCACTTGTTCCTTTGATATAA
>JAHZTW010000003.1:58296865-58309472 GCA_020283515.1 Alliaria petiolata | reverse complement strand
TTTTGTGAACAATTGAACCTGAACTTTAATGCTTGTTTGAATCGATAGGATTTGCAAAGAGATTTGGAATTCTAGGGTTTAGACATAGATAATCTTCGCAGCGAGAGTTGGTTGATTTTACATTAGTGTTTCGAGTTCTAGAACAGTTCTTCATAATTCCTAACATTCTGTCTAGACCTGCAATTTAGATCACCTGAGAATTTCCCTGAACCTAGCGTTTCGTCTCCTGAATTTACTAAGTTTTAAATTGCTTTCTGTTTCTAGTTTTACATTCTCACTTAGCCTAATTCGAAATTAGAAATTCGCTGTGTGACTATCCCTTCTCTGTGGATTCGATCCCTAAGTACTACAACTGATCTCTTAATTTGAGAGAGTTGCTTAGGGTAAATTTGACCCATATCAGACCCGCGACTTGCTGGCCAAAGAAAAGACCCGAGGGTCGATCACCTGGACGCAGAGGTCGAGCAAACCCACCAGCTTGACGAACTCATAGACTCGATCACTGATATGGTAGTGTATCAAGCGGGCTGCACTGAAGCTGTCTATGGGCATATAGACGAAATTCAAGTCGAACTTCTCGCCAAGATGGAAGCTCTGTCTAGTGAGGTGAAGCTGCATAAGGAGCAAGCAGCCAGCAACGCAGTCCAGCTGAAGAATATCTCTGATGCACTCAAATATCGCAGGCCTATCCTCGAGCAAAGCATGGAAGACATTTGCGCCTTAAATGAAAAGCTTGAAGAGACAAATGACTCTATCCATGTCAATAGAGATCGAGCCGAAGCTGACATCCTTCAACTCATAGAAGACCAAAGACGATCTGAGGACAAAGCAGAGGAGACCGACGATAGGCTCGAAAGCATCTTCAACTGCCTGAAAAGGAAGACGGCGGCAATAAAGAGGCTGACCAAGGAACAACAGAGAATTGGCAAGGCAGTCTCTGCGATGAACATTGGCAGAACCAGGGAAATAACTCGGAAAGGCACACCGGACCGGAGCCCGAACCCAGCCGCGTTTGCACCATGCAACGCGGTCGAACCCATCGCCGAAACAAGGTTCTCAAGTCCTGAAACGAGCTTCACTACTAGCTGCTCGAGTGATTCAAACTACGAGTTCGAAGAGACATATTCGACCGAGCCGTCGAGGTATTCGTCTCAAGAACTTCTCGAGGAAGAGACCTCCTTCCGATCGACCGTTGGGAACAATGTCAGCCACGCAAGACCAATCACAACGCACATTCGGAGGGAGAAGCTTATGGAGGAAGCCTGGAAAGATCAGGGCTTGGCAGACTTCTTTCAGGATAGCTTGGAAAACAAGATCGATATTGAAGTCTACTTTAATCAAGCGAGACATTCAGCCGCCAAGGACGCTATCAGAATGCCTCCAACGAAGAAGTATTAGTGGCACCAGAGCCGAATCGAGCCGTTGGCACTCAAAGAATTCAACAAGGTGGTGCGAGAACTCCCTCCTGAAATGGATTTCGTGGAAGCCTGGAGAGATCACCTGATCGGACATTTCTTCTGCGAAAGCAGGGAGACAGTGTCTGACATCCAAAACCTTTTCAATCTCGCTAGAACCGGAATCCAAATTAGAAACCTACACAAGATCCAAGGCCACAAACAGTACCTGACAACTTGGAACATCTGAGGTGACACTTTCAGCAATGCCTTATGCGATTCAGGATCATGCATAAACATTATGTCGGCCAGTGTAGTGCGGAAACTCGGCGTGAAATGCGTTTTCCCAACCGAGATCAAGATTGGATTTGCGGACCAATCCTTTACAACCCCGAGAGGAGTCATTTATGATGTCCCGGTCATCATTGACAATTGTAGGATCCCGGTAGACTTCTACATAGTCAAAACTCGCCAAGAAGAAGCTGAACCTCTCATCTTGGGATGGCCTTTCTTAGCCACTGCAGGAGCCATCATGGATTGGCCAAACAGACGAGTTTCGTTCGCCAACATTGACGGGAAGAAGTTTTATCCCGCGGTACCTTACACCATGGAGAAACGTCTTCTTGAGAAGGATGAAGATGCTATCATGGAGAAACTTGAGGAGCCCTTATCAGAAGAGGCCGCGCAGAAGGCAAAGAGACCTTGACTAAGGTCGAACTCCACCTCCAACTAAGCTCCCAAACTACCAAAGTCTAGCTAAAAGACTTTAAACAAGAGCGGCTCAATGGGAGACAACCCATTTTAGGTATTCTCTTTCTCATCTCTTTAACCATACTAATCTTTAGTTTTTGTTTCTTCTTAGTTTACAACATTTACATAAACCCCAAAAGCACAAACAAAATCAGAAAAATCAGAAAAGACCAAAAACATGAAGAGGGAGACCCGAAGAACACTCACCGGGCGACAAACCGTCCGTGGGCCGGCCAGAAGGAGCCTGGCCGCGCCAGGAGCCAACGATGGCGCGGAGGCAAGATGCTCAGCCGCGGCCGGGATAACCCGTCGCGCGGCCGGCCGTTCTCTGCAGGCTTCTCCATCCGAACTTCACCAAACCGGATCTCCTTCAACCTGTTTCAAGCCTTTCAAGCTTCCTCCTTGATTCAATGGCCTGAACACGTCCTAAAGACCGCAAAGACCACTTCCACAACTGCGGCACATTGCTGTTGCATCAAAGACTGCAAGACAAGACAAGACTCCATCCAAGTCGAGTTAAGTCAATGATCCATCTCTCTCATTCTACCCCATCTTGCACGATCAACGGACCTGTATCCACGAAGATGAAGAAGAATACCATGGTTCTAGAGGAAGAAAACCGTAGTGCAAGCTCCAGAAGGAAGAAGATGCAACTTCCTTCACCAAACCGCGAAGAGGAAAGTTCCCGAAGACTAGCTTCTCTCTTTCACGACCGTGATCTTTACCAAAGCCAAGTAAGGCGGGATCCCGAACAGATCACTGGATAGGCCAGCATAGACCCAAACTTCAAGTCAAGTTTCTGAGGTGACGTAATCTTCAAGACGCAAGGACAAAAGATTTTCCATCTCTCATTCACGGTGTTTCACAAAGGTCAAGGAACCAAGACGAGTACTCAACAACCGGAGTACCTGCTCTTCTCAACATAGGCGTGCCCCAATCATAATGATCATCATCATCAGCCGCCAACAACAACATCACACCATCACGACCACCACCACAATCTGAAGCAAGGAAGCTCAACCGCACAATACATTTCCTTTCGAGCTAAGTTTTTGATTTCTTTTGTTCAATCAAATCGATTCTAAGCAGGGACATACAGAGAATGATCAAGTCCTTAGCTCAAATCATACCACACACCCATCCACCCATACCAAACCCAACGCCACTTTCAAGTAAGTCTTCACAAGCTTGTACTTGAATTTACCTATCTTTTTCACCTCAACTCGATTTAAACAAACTGGGGACAGTTTGATTTAAGTCTGGGGGGGTTTCTTATATTACTAATTATGCTTTTATTTGATGAGTCTTATGCATACTTACATCATTTATCGAGTCGTTTTATAGAGTCAAAACTTTTTTTTTTTTTAGTCGGAAACTATGAACTTTGCTAGGTACAAGTCACTTTGAACAAGGAACCTTAATGACCATTCTCACGGATTTAGAAGCAAGGTTTACTAAGTTGAACACGGCGAGTGGATCATTCCAGCGGAGAAAGTTCTAATCTCTAGAGTACTCGAAGGATCTTGCGTTGACTCCGCACCTAATGAATCAAATCTTCTCGTCAAGGGGCTTGAGGTACTTCGAACTTTGCTCCTCTTTTAGACTCTAGCATGACTAAGTATATGCAATGCAATCTCTCCTTGATCTTCCCTTGTTATAGAAAAGAAAAAAAATATAGAAAGAAAAGTCTTAGTTTGAGAATGGCAACCCGAGTTCCTCAAAGGATCATGACGGTTCACAGACATCATGAAAGCTTCGAAGAAGTGATCATTCTCAAGTTAAGAAAAAGAAAAAAAATATATAGAATAAGGAAGTCGATAGAAAAAAATGATACCCTAGAAAAGTAGGGAGAAATCGACTAAGGGAAGAGAAAATAGGAGAGTTGTGTCTAAAATGTCTTTGTCTAGATGTTTGGGAGAGAAGAGTATAATGTCTCGTCGACCAACACTCCCTCGATAGAGACCGCACGCCTAAATGAATAAAGGGGTCAACAAGAGAGAGCTAGAAATACTCAAAGGGACCATGAAGCGTACCCGTGAAGGATGAAAATCTCAAGGTAACTAGACCCAAACGCCTTGAAGCTGAATCCCGAGTTATGTGGCTCAAAGAGGTCGATTGCTAGACTTGATGAGTTCCCAAGTATTGGTGAGTTTCCACGATTTCAAACCTCTTTTCCTTACTTAGATTTCTGTTTTGTTTGAGGACAAACAAAGTTTAAGTCTGGTGGAGTTGATAACATGCATATTTTACCCGTTTTTACTATCATAAGTGAGTGCTTTAATAAGCATTTCACTAAGGTTTTGATGCATAAACACTAGATTTCGAGTATTTGGTTGTTCAAGACTTTTTTCAGGTAAATTTAGCAAAAGACGCATATTTTGGAGCAAAATGGACAATTCCGGAAACAGTGCTCGAGGACAGAAGTTCAACATCAAACGAAGGCCTTTACACCACGAGATCAAGCTAATATTTGGAGACAAGGAAGCCTTATCAGCTGTCTTTCGCCACGAATTGATTTGAGGACAATCCCACGGTTGGATCTCACGTTATGGAAGAAGCAAGAAGCCCCGTCAAGCACCCGGAAGAACAAGCTGGCCGCGCCACGGCCGACCCAGACGACCAGTGGCCGCGCCACGGCCGGTCGTTCGAGCGGCCAGGCCATTTGCATTTCCCGAGCCCATTTGAAGCCCAACATGAACTCGCAGCCGTCTTATGCAAGCCTAGACCTAATCCACGACCTAGGACACTTGAAGAGCTATATATACTCGTTGTTTAGGGTTTTTTCAAAGGAGCAACTTATCACGAAATACTCTAAGTCATAGATTTCTTTTGGTGGCCGCGAGTCTCTGATTCGCGGTTTGCCTTTGTTCTTCAAGGGAGATTGATTTATTCTTGAACCCTTTTTGTTTCTCATCGATTTATACAAGTTATGCATTCATCAATCACGTTTTCTGTCTCTACTTTCATGTCTGAGTAGTTTACTTGCGTTGGGTGTTCTTTAAGGGGATCTATGTGGAATTTCATTAACTGTTGTTGAACCGATTGTTTAGGCCGTAGACTAGGATTTTCTGTCTCACTTTATTCGTTTTTATTGCATGAGTCTAGCGTCATGAACTATATTATGATCGCAGGATCTTGAGAGCGACCAACGTCCTGAATCTCAGATCTAGACCAAAATAGGGTAGAGAGCATCCTTTAAAAGATGTCTGAATGTTTATCGTCCCGATCTTATTGCGTGATCGTCTAGGACGCAGGATATGAGAATATACCTGCGGACTAGAGGTTCGCAGATCGACCTTTCTTGATAAAGTTAGGTTGTTAAAACCAGTGAATCAGTTTGGGGAAAAATCGCCTAGTCTCGTTTGCTTAGCTTTTGCGTGTTTGATTCCTAGTTAGAACCCCATAGATTTCCCGAGAAGATTCCCAACGTATCGCTTCCCATCTGCTTTTACATTGAGATTTACGCACTCAATATTTACTTTTCCTGCACTGCTTGCCTGATTTCCTTTTTACAAGTCTTTAAGTTTATTTTCCTTTTCCCGTTGGTTATAGAAGAGATTGACAACCTTCTCTATATAAGATGTGATATTGTTTTCTTTTATTTCTGCAAAAAAACCGTGACACTTACCCCAAAACCCCATTTCCCTGAGTCTTTGGTTGCCCTTATTCTTCTGTTTTGCAGTTGACCTCCTCCCTGTGGATCGATACCCTAAGTACTACAACGCACGCTGTGCATTGGCAGCTTAGGGTCCTACAAATTCAAAGCTCGACGAGTCCCCAAAGAAATCCTCCAATCTCGGACGACTATTTAGACCCCATCAGTCCTAGAACAGAGACTCATGCTAGTGAAGCACGATGTTACCACACCTAGGTGCGAGGCTGCCTTCACGACTTACAGAGGCATTATCACAACGATTATGGAGGTTTCTGGAGTAGACACTAGCATTGAGGCACCACTAGATGAGGCTTAGTTTGATTTGATCCAATTTCAGACGGACAGAAACATAACAGGCGCAACCATGGATCCAGATAGGTTCGGATTCCGATACCGGCTAGGGAAGGGAGAAAACCGCACAGTCTATCTACCGTCTCTCACAGTCATGCGCCTTTAAGAAGGTTCACCACAGTGGATCTCGAAACACAAAAAGTTCTGTACCGACTTCTCACGCCTCCCGCTTACTATTGGAGAGTACATAGCCGCTAAGGCTAGGAGAGAGGCGATCCGTCAGAGAGTCCACCACACATAATCTTCCTCCACACACAGCACCTCGCGATCCGCTACACCGTCCACCTCAGCTGATCCCGCGATCACCGCCCTTCAGGAGCAACAGGCACGCTAGAACGAGATGCTTGAGAAGATGGGACACATAGTTGGCGACTTTTAGACCCTTAGTTCAAATGCCTTGAAGACTTTGCGTCTCGGCCGAAACTCTTTCCCCTTATGAGCCTAGTTCCATCTATTTCACCCTTATCTTTTACTTCTGCTTTATTTTTCATATTTTGAGTCAGTCACAACCTTTCACCACTTTTTACACTAGGACAGTGCGATTTAAGTCTGTGTGGGGGAGGGGGGGGGGGGTAATCTGTACTAATGATCTCTCATTGGTTCTGATTTTTGAGTCGTTTTAATGATTTTTTTTTTACTTTGAGAACTAAGATGATGTATCTCGATATATATGATATGGTTTTAGGGACTATGACGCAAAACTAAGGATGATAAACGACCTGTGTGCTTCTACGCTATTTGATATGCTCAAGTTTGCCCTGAGCTACTCTCTCAAATTAAGAGATCACTGTAGTACTTAGGTGTCGAATTCCACAGAGAATCGATGTAACTAGACAAATTCTAATTCAGATTTAAGCTAAGAGTAAAATAGGAAAGCAGTAAAAAGCAATAAAATAAAGAAGGCGAGTTCGAATTATGGTTCTTAAAATCAGGGAGACAATGCGCTAGGTAGTGAGGTATCTCAGGAAGACTAAGGTTGAAGGTTTAACTACTATTGGGATTAATTGTTCTAGAACTCGAAACACAGAAAACAAACAAATCAACTTCGCTGCAGATGTTATCAATATCTAAATCTAGAAATCCAACTTTCGCTGTGACTTTAAAGATAGAAACATGCATTAATTTCAGGTTCGATATTGTTCACAAAGACCTAAACCAACTGTCGCTGCGAATAGATTCAATGCTCATCTAAAGATCTGGTCGCTAGGTGATTAATAACACTTTCGTATCTGTTTAATTACCTAGGGTTTCGAAATCTAGGTGATCAATCCTAAATTTCAGAGTTAAAACAATCTAAAATGAAGAACAAGAAGATAATCCCAACAGAAAATCAATTCTAACAACCTATCATCAATCTCTTGAAAACCCCACAACCTAACTATGAAACTACTCAGACATGGATGCAGCAAACATCATAGAATAAGTAATTTGCATAAAAAGAATAGAAGAAAAGATACAAGGGTTCCAAATCTCTCAAGAACAGATTTTTCTCCCTAAAAGCTCTCAAAACCTAAACTCTCTCTTTTATCTCTCTAAATTATAAAGTATATATCTAAACAATGGGATAAAAGCTCTATTTATAGGTCAAGGCACGAATCCTCAATTCCCTGGAAGATTAGGAAAAGTCTTGGAGATTTCATTTTCTTCAAGATAATGGAAACTTCTTGTCTTTGGAATCGGGAAACTCGGGTGTCGATCGACACCAGCTAGTGTCGATCGACACTCATCGTGCATCTTCAATCCAACTTCGTGACTTCATTCCATTATGCTCCAAAATGTATCCAAACCTCCAGTTCAGCTCCAATTGTACCTGAACCTGCATAGACTCTAAATAGACTCGAAAATAACACTAAGACTCAATAAAAACACTTATATCATGGTCCAAAAATGGGTAAAAACCATGATATATCAACTCCCCCAGACTTAGGCTTTGCTTGCCCTCAAGCAAACAGAAACTTAGAATGGAGTCGAGGTTTGAAAACAGAAATATCCAGCTAACCTTCAGAACGCCACATTGAACTAACACTTCTTGAATCCACATACCATAGAGCCAACCTTAGGTAGTATTTCAGTGTACTTACCACAAGCTTAGCAATATCCCAGTTTGAATCCAGATCCTTTCCTTGGTAATATTTTGAACTCTAACAGTGGTATTTCCACATAACTTTAGAGATTCTTTTCCCTTCCTTAGTGCATGAACAAGTCATTCTCATGCAACTCCCCTATTTTCTCTTCCCTTAGTCAACTTATGCCCATTTTCAGGGTGTTCTAAGATCTTTTCATTGACTCTTCTTTTCTTGTGAAATCTCTGGAAATAGTGCTACTCTCTACTTGTCTTCCTTGTGAGGAGACATGTTCAACAGCATCACTAATATTGTTCCTTGTGGGGAGACAGGCTCATGACAAAGGCACTATTCCCAGACTTAAACTTTTTTTTTTTCTTTTTTTTCTCAAGGGAAAATCAAGGAGAGACTGCAATTGACTATCTGTTTGGACTGAAAGGGGGAATCAAGTTCTGCGCATACCTAGTTCTTATAAGGGGATCTGAACTCGTCCTGTTAGACTGATTCCACTTGCAGCTTTCTACTTAGTAAAACCTGCAATCAACTGCTGTGGCAATGGTCCTTCAAGTGTCAATCTTATGTGGTTAGTTCTTCTGAAAGCTAAAAATTTCACTGATTTTGACTCGATAAAACAAAGTTTTGACTGACTCTTAATAACCAAAATAAAAGCAAAATACATCAGTATTTTCCTCCCCAGACTTGAACAACACTGTCCCCAGTGTTATTAAGCCTGAAGTTGGAAGAATAAATGAAAAGGAACCATGAAATGAGCATGGAGAAAGGCACTTACCTGTGTTCGCGAGGGGTGTCGATCGACACAGAAGTGGTGTCGATCGACACTGTGTCTGCAGTCGAATTCTGACTTCCCAAAATCGTAATTGGGGCCTGTCAAAGTGTAAATCCGAGTTCTCCAAAGCTTGCACTGTCAGAGTACTCACATAACACGATTAAAAGCACCAATATATAGTCCAATCTCATAACTCAACCAAGGTTCCAAATCAAACTGAAAACTGACTCAAAAATGGAAGAAAAATTGACTCAAAAACTAATTTACCAGTGGGTTGCCTCCCACTAAGCGCTTTTTTACAGTCATTAGCTCGACTTTGGCAGGTGATCAGGCGATGAGTACATCAGCCAGAGGCACAATTTGCGCTTCTGGGATCTCGGCTTGTGCCCAATAATGTTTCACCCTTTGACCATTGACTGCAAACTCTTTGCCTTTTGGATCAATCAGGACAATGGCTCCATATGGTCTGACAGCTTTGATGGTGAAAGGACCTGACCAACGAGAGCGCAATTTACCAGGAAACAATTGTAAACGAGAGTTATATAGGAGTACCTGGTCATTTGGTTCGAATTGCCTGGATATGATCTTCTTGTCATGATAGGCTTTAGTTCTCTCCTTGTACAGCTTTGAATTCTCATAAGCATGATATTTGAGTTCATCCAATTCATTCAGTTGTATCAGGCGCCTTTCTGCAGCAGCCTTGCTGTCGAAATTCAGTAATTTTACTGCCCATGCTGCCTTGTATTCGAGCTCCACTGGAAGATGGCAAGCTTTCCCATAAAGCAGATGGAATGGTGTAGTACCAAGTGGTGTTTTGAAAGCTGTTCTGTAAGCCCATAGTGCATAGTCTGAACCATGGCAGTGAAACAACATGTCATGCACCTCAGCTTCTGCAATACATCTTCTATAGACTCCATCTGAGCAATGCCTGTAAAGATAAGGCTCATCCCAATAATACCTCCTAAGTTCTCTGTAGAACTTCTTCTTCTCATAGTCCTTAAGACCAGTAGGTGCATCCTCTGCAGCAAGGTAATTGGCAATATCAGCATACCACGGTCTCTGGCAAGTGGAAACAACCATCATAGGTGTGGAAAATGCGTCACTCATAGCCTTGAGAATCTGTGTTGCGATCTGCAGGGAGTGTCGATCGATGCTCCTGGTGTCGATCGACACAGGAGTTTTCGCGTCGGGGCCAACTTCTTCGATTTGGGGTGTCGATCGACACCCATAGTCAGTGTCGATCGACACTGACTCTGATTCTGCAGAAAGTTGCAGGTTTCCTGTATCTCTCTTGTCCAATGCTACCTCAATCGAATTTACAGCTTCTTCCGGTAAGAAATCATCAATTGGCACGCCATCTTCTACCTTGATTCTGGATAGATGATCAACAACTCCATTTTCAACTCCTTTCTTGTCCTTTACCTCAATATCAAACTCTTGAAGAAGTAGAATCCATCTCAGCAATCTGGGTTTTGCATCCTTCTTCTGCATCAAGTATTTGAGTGCAGAATGATCAGTATGAACCACTACCTTGGACCCAACAAGGTATGGTCGAAATTTCTCAAAAGCAAACACCACAGCTAACAATTCCTTCTCAGTTGTTGCATAATTTCGCTGTGCTTCATCAAGTGTTCTGCTTGCATAATAGATAGCATGAAGTTGCTTGTCCTTCCTTTGCCCAAGTACATCGCCTACTGCGAAATCACTAGCATCACACATCACTTCAAAAGGCAAATCCCAGTCTGGTGGTTGCACAATTGGGGCGCTCACCAAATCCTTCTTAATCTGCTCAAAAGCTGAAAGACATTCCGCAGAAAACTCAAACATCACATCCTTGCAAAGTAGAGCAGTAAGAGGTTTTACAATCTTGCTGAAGTCTTTGATGAATCTTCTGTAAAACCCAGCATGGCCTACAAAACTTCTCACTGTCTTCACTGAATTTGGTGCCTGCAGACTTGTCATCACTTCGATCTTGGCGCGATCTACCTCAATTCCAGCAGCTGAAACTCTATGGCCAAGTACAATGCCATCTTGAACCATGAAGTGACACTTCTCCCAATTCAAAACCAAGTGCTTCTCTTCACATCTTGCTAGCACCTTGCAGAGATTGTCTAGACAGCTTTTGAAGGAGGATCCATAGACAGAGAAATCATCCATAAAGACTTCCATACAATCTTCAATCATGTCTGTGAAGATAGACATCATGCAGCGCTGGAATGTCGCATGAGCATTACAAAGTCCAAATGGCATTCTGCGATATGCAAATGTACCATAAGGACATGTAAAGGTGGTCTTCTCCTGGTCATCTGGATGAATGGGAATCTGAAAGAAACCAGAATACCCATCTAGGAAGCAGTAATAAGGATGATTCGCCAGTCTTTCCAGCATCTGATCAATGAAGGACAATGGAAAGTGATCCTTCCTTGTGGCTGCGTTTAGCTTCCTGTAGTCGATGCACATCCGGTGTCCAGTCACAGTTCTTGTAGGAATCAGCTCATCTTTCTCATTCTTCACCACTGTGACACCTCCTTTCTTATGAACCACATGAACTGGGCTGATCCAGGCACTATCTGAGATGGGATAAATGATCCCTACGGCCAATAGCTTGAGAATCTCCTTCTTCACGACCTCCTTGAGGTTTGGATTCAGCCTCCTCTGATGCTCCACTGATGTCTTGGTTTCATCCTCAAGGTGAATGCGATGCATACACAAGTCTGGAGATATTCCTGAAATGTCATCAAGAGAATAGCCAAGAGCTTTGCGAAATTTGCGCAGCTTGCTTAGCAGCAACGTGAGCTCTGCATTGTTCAAAGTAGCATTGACAATAACAGGATAAGTGGAATTAGGACCAAGAAAAGCATACCTTAGCCCTGTTGGAAGCTGTTTGAGTTCGATTTTGGGGGCTTTCTCTTCACTCCATTCGCCCAAAGTTGCGTCTTTGGCTGATTTCGCAGGGTGTCGATCGACGCTACATGGTGTCGATCGGCACAAGTCTTCTTGTGCGACTAGCTGCAGCACTTGTTGGCTCGTTTTCAGCATTTTGTTGAATCCTTTAGAATTCTCATCGAGATGTTGTATCTCTGCTGTGGAGTTGGCCAGTATATTCTCCAAAGGATCCTCATGACTCATCTCATGAAAAATTTCTTCAGCTAGATTGGTGAGTGAATCCACATAGAAAGTTTGCCCATCTATGGTTGGCCTCTTCATCAGCTTGTCCATGTCGAATTTCATGACTAAATCGCCTACATTCAGTGCAATGCGTCCTCTTTTGACATCAATGATAGCTCCTGCTGTGACTAGGAAAGGTCTACCCAAGATAAGAGGATCTTTGGGTTCTTCTCCATATTTCAGCACCACAAAATCAGTTGGAATCATGCAATCACCAACTTGATTGGAACATCCTCCAAGACACCTTCTGGAATTCGAGTGGTCCTGTCTGCAAGGATTAGAGAAATCTTTGTTGGCTTGAAATCAGTCATCCCAAGACTTTTAGCAACTGAGAGTGGCATGAGGTTGACACTAGCTCCCAAATCACAAAGAGACCTCTCAAATCTCTCTGTAAAGATAGCACAATCCAACACAAAACTTCCAGGATCCTTGAGCTTCT
>JAHZTW010000003.1:58258823-58283380 GCA_020283515.1 Alliaria petiolata | reverse complement strand
CCAACAGAAAATCAATTCTAACAACCTATCATCAATCCCTTGAAAACCCCACAACCTAACTATGAAACTACTCAGACATGGATGCAGCAAACATCATAGAATAAGTAATTTGCATAAAAAGAATAGAAGAAAAGATACAAGGGTTCCAAATCTCTCTGATATATCATGGTTTTTACCCGTTTTTAAGCCATAATATAAGTCTTTTTATAGAGTCTTTTGCTAGTTTTGGAGTCTTTTTAGAGTCTTTACAGGATGGAGAGCATTTGGAGCTAAATGGAAGAAACTGAGACGTTTTGGAGCATTTTGGAGAAGCAGCCGAAGTGATGGAGTCAAAAGGCTGGATTTACGAGCAGAGTGTCGATCGACACCATCAGTGTCGATCGACACCAAGGATGGACGGCGAAGCTTGACGGTTTCCAATCAGGAAAAGGAAAGAAGAGCAAGTTTGAAGAATTACAAGTTTACCCCTGGACGAAAAATCCCCTTCTATAAATAATTTTCAGGCATTGTTTAGCCAAAGAACTTGATCATTATTTTCTGTTTTTGAGACTTAGAGGAGAGATTGATCCTGAGCTTTTAGGGAGACAATTCTAACTCATCTGAGCCAGATTTCGAACCCCTGTATCATTCTCTATTCTTTTATGCAATATTATTCAGCCATGTTTTGTGTTTGCATTATTATGTCTGAGTAGTTTGTTAGTTAGGTTAGGGTGATTTAGGGTTTGATGAAGAATTTGTAGAATCACTAGAATTATTAGGGAAATCAATTGGATCTTCACCTTGATTTGTGCTTAACTTGATTCTCTGAATTGATCACTTAGAAATCAAACCTTAGGTTGTTTAATAGATGCGAGAGCATTATTAATAACTTGAACTAATCTTAGGTGAGCAAATTATCTATTCGCAAAGAGATTTGGTTTAGGTAATTTGTGAACAAATCGAACCTGTTCTTATTGCTTGCCTTAATTGTTTAAATTCGCAAAGAGATTTGGAATTTAGGGATTTAGGCATAGATAACTTCTGCAACGAGAGTTGATTGGTTTTAACTTAGAGTTTCGAGTTCTAGACGGTTCTTAATAAAATCCCTAATAAACTTAGATTCTGGATTCTTGGATTCAAACCTGATAATTATCCTTGCCTAGCGCCTTTGTCTCTGAACTTACATCGCTTTATAAAATCGTTTGCTTATTTCTGCATTGCTTTAGACTACTTTAAATTAATCGCCTAGCATAATCTAAACTTAGAAACCATAAGTGTAGCTTTAACTTCCCTGAGGATTCGATACCCCTTATACTTCAACTGCATTGCTGTGCACTTGCAGTAGTTGATTATTTGGGTAAAACCTGAGCCATATCACTCTCAAGAACAAATTTTTCTCCCTAAAAGCTCTCAAAACCTAAACTCTCTCTTTTTCTCTCTAAAATAATAAGTGATGAATGCCTAAACAATGGCATAAAACCTCTATTTATAGGCCTAGGTACGAATCTTCACTTCCCTTTAAGATTAGGAAAAGTCTTGGAATTTTCTTTTTCTTCAAAAACTCTGGAATCTTCACGTCTTTGATTTCGGGAAAGTAGGTGTCGATCGACACTAATGTGTGTCGATCGACACCCATCGTGCATCTTCAATCCGACTTCAACACTTCGTGACTTCATTCCATTATGCTCCAAAATGTATCCAAATCTCCAGTTTAGCTCCAATTGTACCTGAACCTGCATAGACTCTATATAGACTCGAAAATGATACTAAGACTCAATAAAAACACTTATATCATGGTCCTAAAATGGGTAAAAACCATGATATATCACTATTTCTAGTAACAGATCTTTCAAGCTTTAGTGCTAGACTAGGCGGTAGCTAGAAAGCCGGCAATTTGAAATCCTGGAGAACTTCGATCTATAGAGATTTCAGAGGAAGAAATATACTAGCTCTACTTTAATTGGACCTTAACCTGACGTCTTATTTCCTTGTCAACAGATTTAAGCATTCAACGAGAAAGCCAGAACGTTCGGGGCTTCTTTTCCATTTTAAAAAACTACCCTTTGTTGTTCCCGAACGGCCAACACATCAAGAGTTGGTACCATACCCGAAACTTTTACCATATTTTCATACCTCATGAACTCTCTTGTTTTCACAATATGCAGATATGTGCAAACGCCGGAGAGGGAGGAACGACACGATTTCTAGTCACTCAAGACGAAGGATCAAATGATTAAGGGATGGAAGTACCAACTGCAAGAGTAGACGACTCATGCCTTTGAAAACTCGAAAGAATGGTAACATTTTTGTGCTACTTAAGACCCTTACACTAAGGCACTTCCCCTATTCAAAAAAAAAAAAAAAAAAAATACAAGAAAAAAAAAAAAAAAAAAAAAAAAGAGAAAAATAACTCGAAGAAAGTACCTGAATTCCTTGGAATGATGATGGTACTTATCCGTAAAAAAAAAAAGAGAAAAGAGAGTTACACGAATATAAAAGAAACGGGAATAAAATGCCTAATAGCCTTAAGAGACCGAAACATTTAAAGAGGCAGAGTCTGGTCGATATAGTGACAATTTTTAGACGCCATCTGATTCAAACCCGAAGCAAGAAACCAAGTCTGCGGGAATGGCGACATCAATGAGAACTTGCGGATGTGTACGTGCGAAGAGTGATTGAAAATCGTGGATCCCAACAGTTCCACCTTCTCATGTTGTTTTGCATAATATCTCGCACCTCCCAGAGATACATACGATAACCCGAAACACTTTAAAGACCTCACTAATAAAGGGCTTTATGTACCTAACATCGTTGAACCTAGTTTAATATCTCTTGACAAGGTTCACGCCAATTTTAATATTACTTAGAGAGCTGGTTGATCAGAACTTGGGATTTAGATAGTGAAAGCTTCGTAAGGGACTAGTGTTGAAGGAACTATAGTGAGAATTTTCTAGGCTGAGTTTGGAAGATTAGTTCGATGACTTATGGTTTAAAAGGACGGTCGCTGAGATTTTTCTAGTTCCCATATTTTCAAACCTTTTTGCGAGCTTTTAAGTCTGAGGACAAACAAAGGTTTAAGTCTGGGAGAGTTGATAACACTCATATTTTACTCCTAAAACCTACCATTTAAAGATACTTTACAAGTGTTTTAACCCGGTTTTCAAAAGTTTCAAAGTGATTTCCACGTTTCATAGTCTCAAGAGTCATTTCAGGGAAATTGGACAAAAAACATATATTTTGGAGCAAAACAGGTGTTTTCAGGACAAGTGATCGGGGACATAAGTTTAACATAAAATGACGACCTTCCCACCACAAGATCAAGCTCATATATGGAGACAAGATAGCCTTATCAGCTGTCTTTCATCTCGAGGTGGTTTGATTTCAATCCCACGGTTGGATCCCAAGTTACAAAGGAAGCAAGAAGGTCCACCAAGCACAGAAAAGAGCATGATGGCCGTGCCACAACTTACTCAGAAGACCAGTGGCCACGCCACGCCTGGTCGTTCGCGCGGCCAGGACATTTCAGCCCATCCCGAGCCCGTTTGCACTTATTCGATATTTCCCAAGGACAAAATGCGAAGCCCACTTAATGGAGACAAGAAGGCCTATATAAGGAGACTCCTAGGGCTTCAGAAAAGGAGGGACTTTTCATAACAGCTTTTCCAAAAACACTTTTCACGCCGCCGGAGAGAGAGAGAGAGAGAGAGATCGACGGCGCCACAGACGAAGACCTCGAGAGAGATTTCTTCAGCAGCCGCCACCTTTCCTTCCTTCTCTTTTCATCTTCTGTTTTTATTTCTTTGCTTTTGAATACTTTAAGAAGATCTCTCCAACTGGATTTCCTTTGGAGAAGTTTTCAAACCTCGTTTCTTATTCAATACAAATCACATTTTCTTATATCCCGAAAGATGTCTCTCATTCCTATGAATGAGTAGTCGTCTAGTTGGGTTTAAAAGGGGTTTAACCATGGATCGATTTCGCTAGGTTGATAGAGATAAAGTTTCTATTAGGTATCTTCGTTTATGTCTTGCGCTTATTACATGTTTGCTTTTCTGAGCAATTAGCAACTGATCCCATGACTTATAGATACGCAAACGTGTGGTTTATTGTCTGGATCTAGAGGTTTACGAGCAGACCACACCGTAGGATGCTAAGCCATATCGACGGACCGCACCGCTAGTGCTTATAAATAGGTGAATGATATGTTTGCGCGTTTGATTCGCAACGTAGGATGACAATTCATATCCGCGAAGTGAAGCAAACGTAGGTGGTTAGATCCACGAACGCTGGGTAATCATAGTCGACCGTTTCACCTTAAAAACCTAACCAACTAGATCGTTTACAACCTAATATATTGCTTGTTAAATCTGATCCATGAACCCCGGAGAACATCTGTGAGCCCAACGCCTTTTATCTATTGATTTACAACTGTTAAATTCCCATTCACTGCTCGAAAACGATACTACAAACTGTGACACACAAACCTTTATTTTTTGTTTAAAAAGTTAGAAATCCTAAGACTTTCTCTAAACAACAATCTATGTGGATTCGGTCCCTTAATATACTACTGTGATTGATGTGCACTTGCAGCTATCTTAGGGGTAAAACTTGGATTAAAAACCCCACGCATTACTAGACAAGTTACTACATTGATTTTCTTGGACAGACCCGACTGCATTATGTCCATCTTAGCTTTGATTTCAGCATACATCTGAACTCCCTTATGCCATCTCTAATCTCCCTCTCATTATTCTTCACTCTCTCCTCAATGGACTGCAACTGTGCATCCACTCTTCTGACTTGACAAGGCACATCATCAATCTTTTTGGACAGATCCGACTGCATTCTGTCCATATTAGCATTGATTTCAGCATAGATCACCTTCTACGCCTAAAGGTACTCGCCTATCATCTGATTAACCCACTGCTTATGTGGAGGCATTCGCATAGGTGCTTGATGATGATCATGTCGAACCTGATATGGTGCATGATGCACATAACTAGCAACTCGGTTCAGCTTCAATCGAAAAAGTCAAATTTTGGGGTATTCATCTTGAACGACCTTGCTGCAATATGTGGCATGCAAATGCAACTTGAGTTCCTTAAATCTCCCATTTTTCAATTCTTGAAACGCAAGTAAACAAAAAAAAATTTCCAAAATAAGTAAATAGACTTAGTCTAAAACTTCAAATTGAAAACCAACGGCATTGCAAAGACTCCACAACAACAATGCCAAAATTTTGACGCAATGCGTAAAGTTTTCCTAAAATAAAAGCAAATGTGAGGGCTGCAAGTGCACATCAACCAATTGTAGTACTATAGGTATGAAATCCATAGAGAGTTTTGAGTGCACAATGGTCCTCAAAACTAAACGAAAGTTAAGAAGATATATGGTTTTGGGTTTTGATGCAAATGAAAATAAAAAGACCGGAATTAAATGAAAGCAAATAATAAATTCTAGAGATGTAAAACTTATGATTTAAAATGACGGAATGAAAGGAAATCCTTAGGGGTCATGGTTTAGATTATTCTGACTTACGAAACTAGAGGAAAACACTAGTTTTTTTTATTTTAGAGTCAAAACACATCCTAGTTCGATAATTTTCATGTAGTGGTGGCTAAAAGTGGACTTACATCTAACAACCTAGATCACATGTGTCACATGTAACATAGGCAAAATGATGCAGAGATTAATGAACAAGTTCGATTCTCACTAATACCGCTAAGAGACAGCGCTGAAGATGAAGGCGGATGAGGCGAGGGGTATGATCAAAATCGGATAAAGCTCCATTGACAGACATACTCCCACTTGGATTTTTAGTTTGGTAATCCTCAATTAGTTCTGCCTTAACTTCTAGATTTTGAGCCAATGATGATCCAGCGACTTCAGGAACTCCGACAATGGTTCGGGAGGCGGAGGTGGAAGTAGCAGTTGAGGAGGAAGCACAAGGTTGGGAATTCGGCAGAAGATTAAGTTCTGGAAATGGGACGAGAGTATAAATTCTTCCAAGCGAACCAAAGTCAAAAAAATAATGTGCGCTTCAAAGCCAGTAACGATCCAGGCTCAGGGCTGCTTTCATGTTTGTTGGAAAAATCTAACAAACATTTAGTTATGAAGTAATTATTGAAACATTTAATTATTTTTAAGATTTAATTACATTCAAAATTATGATATTTTTATTATTGTAAATATGTTTCATGGAAAAATGTTTATAACAAAAAACAAAATCAAATATATGTTATAAACTGGATATCAAAGAATCAAATTACAATATTCAGAATAATGAAAAAACATTGTTGCAGCTCCATGCAACTGGTAAGAGATGAAGATTCCTTAAAATTTCATGATCCTATGTAAAGACATTTTTATATGTGAGTTATAAAATTCATATCTGATTGTTATTAGCGTATGTTGTTGCAGCTTCATGCAACTGGTAAGAAATGAATATTCAATAGTTCTCATATCTGTGAGACAATCCTTCTGGAAATGGGCGAACATAATCCAACAAAATCAGTATTTATAGGTAAGACTAGGAAATGTGGTATACATATCTGGATTTTGCAATGGATGTTTCAAAGATGAGATAATACGGGTGAACATAATCTGGCTCTACCAGATATATATCACCCTAGTTCCTCTATTTTTATGGGGAAAGATCCTGATGGACCAAATTATCCTCCCGATTCATTGACATTGTCATGACTTGATCACTTGTGAGAGAAGTACCAGCAAATTCGCAAATGAAAGCAGCGGCGTGAACTATATCCAGTCTCTAGAAAGTCCAACTGGTCTCCCTCGATCTGAAAGCCTCCAGCATGTTCCTCAATCCCTTCTCTATCACACGGTCCTTATAGCTCGGACTGCACTTACATGATATCCCATATTCAAATATCATAGATTTTCTTCTCCGCAGATTCCTGTTATGGTCATTAGCAAACTCACCAGCATAAGGAAGTCTCCTCAACTTTATAAAAATAAAAACTTTTGGTTACTGGAAATACATTGCCATTATTGGTTGTTATGTCTTTCTGCATTTCTCTCTTCTCCTATCTTGTCCCTCATCAGCTCTTCTCAATGCATCAGAGATTAGCAATTACCCAGAATGTTGAACCCTAAAAACTTATTTTTTTCCATTTCGATTTCTTTTTCTAAATAAAAGAATATATGATTTGGATTTTTGTCAGTTTAAACCCTCTATCTCATTAAGATTTATATTTTTTGGTTGAGTTAGTCAATTGGATTTGGATTTAGTTTTAGGATCTATCTAATTATCGTTTATAAAACGCTATTTACGACTAAGTAAACAAAATTTGTATTTTTGATTGTAGTGTATATGTGAAATTACGTAAGTCAAATAGTTAGGGCTGTTTAGTGATGAAAATTTATTGTTCGTGTTGTATTCCTAAGAACTAAAAACTCTAGGAAGAATTAGTTTAGGATACATTAGTTGGGGTGGTCTAGCGAGGTCAACCTAAAAAACAAAGTTATAGAATACTTTTTTAGCTAGTTAAGTCGTCGACCTTTTTGGTAGATGTACACGTAAACCAATGAGAAACGACTGCAAATTAATGGGAAACATTAAATATTAGAACAAATTGTTTCCGAATTTCTAATTTGGCCATTGTCATGATGTTGCTTGATTAAAATCTGACAATATCCCTTTAAAGATGATCCACATGTGACCCGAGAATCCGAGACCATGTATTTGCATTACATTAAGAACCGGCAACCGTTAATTGGAGTCCTTATTGATGTGTGTGATTCTCTTAATTTGGTGGAACCTCATCATTTTGATACTCTATTAGCATTGTGTATATAGTAGTATAATCCAGCAATCATGTCGATTTCGGGTGTTTGAAGGATATAACTTGCGTAGTAGGAATGAAACACTTAAAATATCATGGAAACCATTAATGTTAAAACAAATCTTTTCCAAATTGGTAATTCGCCAATTGCTTGATGTTGCTTGATTAAAATATGATAATTCATTCAAAGATGATCCACAGGTAACCCGAGAGTCTGAGATCATATCATTTGCATCTATTACTAATAAAAGTTGATGCCATAGGCCTCTAAGGGTGTCCACATAGGATTTAAAAAACTCAATTATATTGGTACACGTCATCGTATATAATTAATTACATCATCTATAATTAATTAATTAATCAAATTAAGTATAATTTAACAACTATAACAAAAAAAAGTCACTTTTAAAGTAAAAAGAAAAATTCAATACCATTAGAGCAACATTATTTATTGTTTTCATAAATGTAACACTAAAATGGAAAAAGGAAAAAACAGGAAAACTCAATACCATTAGAGTAATTGCTTATTGTTTTTATATATGTAACACTAAAATGGAAAAACAATAATATGAAAAAGGTAAACTAATTAAAAAAATGCATTTTTTTAATTTCCTATTAACATAAAACGAAATTTATAATTATTTACATCATCTATAATTAATTAATTAATCAAATTATGTATAATTTTGCTTCTATAACAAAGAATAGTTACTTTTAAAGTAAAAAGGAAAATTCAATACCATTAGAGCAACATTACTTACTGTTTCGTAAATGTAACACTAAAATGAAAAAAAAAACAGGAAAATTCAATACAGTTAGTGCAATTACTTATTATTTTTATATATGTAACACTAAAATGGAAAAACAATAATATGAAAAAGCTAAACTAATAACAAAAAAGTGTGTTTTTAATTTCCTATCAACATAAAACAAAATTTTCCATTTAAGGTATTGGTATTGCTTATAAATAAGCACATCTGTAAAATTTAATAGGTCATACAACTTGCTAAATAATTCTTAAAGAGATAGAGAAAAGTTATTGAAACAATGACTGTGTCAGACGCTTCTTCTTCCGCCAAATCAATTATTAAAACTCTATAATAGAAAAAAATTGAAATCCAAAACTTTATAATTGAACCTTCAGCTAACCGAATAGGTTCCTATGAGCCAAACCTCAAGGCTCACACAACTTTTAATTTCAAATACAAACTTCATACACTAACAATCCTTTATGGCTTTTTTTACCAATCCTTTATGGCTTTTTTTAATCAGCGGGCCAATTGTATCAATTTAGCAATTGATTTGGCTATGCGCGGTTTTATGTAATTTTTAAACTTTATCAAATGTTTAGAACTCTTTTTATGTAATATTTTTTTTTAAAATACGAAATATTAGTTTAACCTCATCAAATATTTACTGTGAAATACCAAATTCAAAATCTGATATATAAAGCTATCTTAATACAAAGCAAAATTGAACACTATGCAAACAAATTAATCTTTCATGTCATTCAAGTAAAAATATAGCTAAAATGTATAATAAACACATCAAAAATAGTGTATTGGCAGTTTATATGCAGAAAAAAAGTAAGTATTATTTGAAAATACTACACAAGTAACAATCCACTTAAAACACAACAAGTAGAAAAGTCTAATTTTATATAAATAGATACTAACGATATTTGAACCCACACAAACAACACATGAGTAACATATTCTAAAATTCCATTTAAATAATAAAGTATAGCAGTGTTATGAATCAAACGCAAATTGACAAACCTAGACAGGCTACTCAAAATCAAAACGTGAAGAAAACATATAGAAGTTAATCAATGATAAATCATTCAAAGACTACACACCATCCTAAAGGTTTGGAAAAAAAAAACATATAATAGCATGTTGGAAATAAAACTCACATGAATGATAAAAATGAAGAAAAATATAAGATAAAACTTGTGGAAGACCTGGTGGAGAAGCAAGAAGCTGCCTTGCACGATCATTGCAAATTCCCAACAAAGTTATAAGCAGTCTTATGTTATTCGCGATATCTCACTCCCATTCTTTAATTGTCTCAAATACATTTGTACAAAGCTCAGTCGGCATATTAGCAACTGAATGATCAGTCATCTGCATGTTGTCGGAGTTATCCGGGTTTTAACAAAAAATATTAAATTTATGAAAAAGATGTTGAAAGATACGATATAAACAGTAATTTGTTTTTTTCGAGTTTTCTAAAATGTCAAACAATTCTTCTTCTAATCTTATTTATACACACATGACATATAACTGAAACATGTTGGAAAAAAATATTAGTATTTTAGATAAATTAGTTATTTAATTAGGTAAAAATAAGTTGAATAAATTAGTATTTTAATTAGGTAAAAAGAAATTGAATAAATTGAATATATTGAATATATCTTATAAAAAATATAAGTTGGAGAAAACGACACATCATCTTTTAAATATATTTTTATATAAAAATTCTTTAAATCTCTTATGCGTTTGACAATTTTAAAATTACTAACCAAAACAAAACTAAACCAAATTATTAACACAAATCAGCGCGTAGCGCGGATAAAAGACCTAGTTACTTTTAAGAATCTGCAGTCGTTTAAGCCTTTAACAATTAATATACTAAATAGATTTTATTTTTCAATTAATACAGTAAATTAATAGAGTTAAAAACAGATTTTTGTTCAAAGTATTATACTGTAAATACAAAAAGAAATATTTTATAAAACAAATAATAATAAAAAAACTTTGGAATAGTATTATTTTTGTAAAGCGAAGGAAAGTCGTATCTATTTAATACGTTTCACTTAGTTTTCTTGAGACTAAAGTTTCACTTTGCCACATCTGTAGCTTTTGAAATTTGACTAATCTCTTTTGGGGGAATTACTAAAAATAACCTAAAATTTGATTCTTTTTCCAAAACTAGACCACCTATTGCATGTTTGGCAAAAGTAACCCACAAGGGTAGTGAAATTACAACCCTCACCCTTATGACCAAACAAAAAACGTTCGCGATAATGACGGTTTTACCCTAGAGAAGTCTACTACGAGAGAGTAGACTTCCTGCGTAGATTTTTTGACCTCTCCAAGAAGTCTACTTTCTTCTAAAGTAGACTTCTCGAGTAGACTTCCAAAGTAGACTTATCACTGTAGAGAAGACTTCTCTCAAATAATTTACTTAGAATTAATTTAAAAAATTATAAAAAATTAATGTTATAAACAAACTCTGATAAATAACCTAAACATATGAATTTTCCATCTATTAAAAATAAAATTTCAAAAAAAATGAATCAATTTAAATCAACATAGCCAAATTAGGTTAGAAACTAATACATCTAGAGAAGTCTACTAGAGAAGTCTACTAGAGAAGTCTACTAAATCACTAAATCTCAAATTTTAATAATAAAAATTATAAAAAATAATTTGGTAAAACAATTATGAACACAATTAAAACATAGACAATTGGCATATATATAAAATAAAATTTCATGAATATGAATCAATTTATAAGTTTCATGTGTATTCGATTTAAAAGGGTTAGGGTTAAGGTTTAAAGTATAGGGTATAAGGGTGTAATTGTTAGGGTAAGAAATTTTTTTATATGAATTCATAATTTATGGTTTGGTTAATAGTTTAACGTTGATATCTTTATTATTTTAACTGTAATTTATGAATATGTTAAGTAAATTAATGTTTTGATATAAGTTTTAATCGAAGATATTTTATTTAGGGTTTAGGGTAAGTAGACTTCTCAAGTAGACTTCTCTAGTAGACTTCTCGAGTAAATTTCCAAAGTAGACTTCTCTCGTGTAACTAATGCTGCATAATAGACTTCTAGAGTAGACTTCTCGAGTAGAATTCTCTCAAATAATTTTTTGAGAATTAATTAAAAAAAATTATAAAAACTTTATTTTATAAACTTAGATAAATAACCAAAACATATAAATTTTCCATCTATTAAAAATAAAATTTCAAAAAAATGAATCAATTTAAATCAACATAACCAAATTAGGTTAGAAAATGTTTTTTTATAAATTCATAATTTGTGGTTTGGTTAATGATTTAGCGTTGATATCTTTATTATTTTAACTGTAATTTGTGAATATGTTAAGCAAATTAATGTTTTGATATAAGTTTTAATCAAAAATATTTTATTTAGGGTTTAGGGTAAGTAGACTTCTCGAGTAGACTTCGCCAGTAGACTTCTCTCGAATAGAATTATACTACACAGTAGACTTCAATAGTAGACTTCTCTAGTAAACTTCTCGAGTAGACTTCATAAAATACAGCGGGAAATCGAAATTATTTAACAAATTGGGCGGGAACTTTAATAAATTGGGCGGGAACTTTAACAAATTGGGCGGGAACTGAATTTTACTGGTTAAGTAGACTTCTCGAGTAGACTTCTAAAGTAGACTTCTCTCGAGTACACTTATATTACATAGTAGACTTCTCGAGTAGACTTCTAAAGTACACTTCTCTCAAATAGACTTATTAGTCATAGAAGACTTCTTTAGCAGACTTCTCGAGTAGACTTCTCTCGAATAGACTTATACCACATAGCAGACTTCTTGAGTAGACTTCTCGAGTAGACTTCTCTCGAAAATTTTCCTAAATATATAAAGAGAGTTTAACATAATTGTGTTAAAAATAAAGTGCCTCTCTCTCTGTCTAAAATAACATCTCCTCTCCTCTCCCTCCTCTCTGGCCATGAATCTCTTCTCCTTTATTTCTTGTTGTCATTCTCATCTCTATCATATCTATCTCACCTTCAATCTCCTCTCACTTGTTGGTTATGGTAGTGGTAAGCAAATATGTGCTTATGTGTTCCTCTTTTTCTTTGCTTTGTGTTCATATTACAAATTTAAGCTTATTATTACAGATTTTAAATTATTATTGTAGATTTGGGTTTATTGTTGCAGATCTAAACTTATTATTGTATAAATTTTGTAGATTTTGTTGCAGATCTGAAATTGCAGGTATTATTTTTTTCTTCTCTCTTTCTCACAATCAAAGATTCAAAGGTACTACTATCTTATCTTCAGTTTTGAGTATTTCTCAGTTTTCAGTAATTAAAATTTAAATGTTCATTAGTTATGCTAACTGTATTTTAATTATAATTTGGGATTGATTAGTTTTTTAATGTTGGATTAGGTTCAGACTGAGAAAATGGGAGAAAAAATGAAGCTGCTTCAAGATTTTGTGCCTAAAATAAGGTGGAAATTTATGTTTAATTTTAGTTTTGGACTCACTCTGCTTAATTAAATTATTTGCAATTGATTTTCTAATATTTTTTTCAGATGATTCCATCAAGAAGCAACCGGTTACATGAAGCAGGACTCCAATCAGAAGAGTCTTTTATAGTATTTTTTTAATTGATAATGTTAAACGTTTTGAATGTAATTTTTTATATCTCATTGTTGGTTGATCTAAGTTCATCTTTGGTAATAAGACAAAGCTATAAATGATTTTGTTTTAATATGAGCTACATTTTTGTAAACATATTAACTCTTTAGATTGTAGAAATCTTCAAGAAAGACTTAAGTTTTGATTTCAGAGTAAACTTCTCGCGTAGACTTCCAAAGTAGACTTCTCTCGAATAGATTTATACTACATAGTAGACTTCTCTAGTAGACTTCTAAAGTAGACTTCTCTAGAATAGACTTATACTACATAGTAGACTTCTTGAGTAGACTTCTCGAGTAGACTTCTCTCGATAATTTAACTCATTTACATATTTTTAATAAAAAGTGTAAACTTTCGATAAACTAAACTCCAAAGATAAGACAGCAAAAGAAAATATCTAAGATCACAAAAGAGTAAAGAAAACCATCAAAAAACCCAATTTTGAAAACACAAATAGAGAGAAATGAGTACTTAATGTCTTAAAAGAGGTTCTTACAATCAAACTAAAACAAAAGTACTTAAACAGAAACAAAAGTACTTAAACTTCTTACTCAGGCTTTTCTAGTAGACTTCTCCAATAGTCTTCATTAGTAGACTTTTTACTCAGAATTTTTTCTTGACACCTTATTCACTTATCACCATACTTATTCCTTGACATCTTACTCAGTCATCACCATCTTTAAAAGGTGGGAACTTTAATAAATTGGGCGGGAATTTTAACAAATTGAAAAAGTAAACTTTTACACTTCATTAGAAGTCTACTACTAATAAGCTAAATACCTAATAAAAGAAGAAAATTAATTAAAGCTCAATTATAAGAAACAAACATGTAAAACTCATACATAAGCAATACCAATAAATAACACAAACTCAAGAGTCAAAAAATAATTTTTATTTAACATAAATTACAGATAAATGAATTTTATTAAAAAAATTGAAAAAATTAGACTTCTAAACTTCAAGAAAAGTCTATTTACTTCTTGGAAAAGTCTACTACTAATAAGCTAAATACCTAATAACACAAAAAATTTAATTAAAGCTCAATTATAAGAAACAAACATGTAAAACTCATACTTAAGTAATACCAATTAATAACACAAACTCAAGAGTCAAAAAATAATTTTTATTTAACATAAATTACAGATAAATGAATTTTATTAAAAAAATTGAAAAAGTAGACTTCTAAACTTCAGTAGAAGTCTACTAAGTAGAAGTCTATTTACTTCTTGGAGAAGTCTACTACTAATAAGCTAAATACCTAATAACACAAAAAATTTAATTAAAGCTCAATTATAAGAAACAAACATGTAAAACTCATACATAAGAAAGACTAATAAATAACACAAACTCAAGAGTTAAAAAATAATTTTTATTTAACATAAATTACAGATAAATGAATTTTATTAAAAAAATTGAAAAAAGTAGACTTCTAAACTTCATTAGAAGTCTACTTACTTCATGGAGAAGACTACTACTAATAAGCTAAATACATAATAACACAAAAAATTAATTAAAGCTCAATTATAAGAAACAAACATGTAAAACTCATACTTAAGTAATACCAATTAATAACACAAACTCAAGAGTCAAAAAATAATTTTTATTTAACATAAATTACAGATAAATGAATATTATTTAAAAAAATTGAAAAAGTAGACTTCTAAACTTCACAAAAATCCTACTAAGTAGAGTCTATTTACTTCATGGACAAGTATACTACTAATAAGCTAAATACCTAATAACACAAAAAATTTAATTAAAGCTCAATTATAAGAAACAAACATGTAAAACTCATACATAAGAAAGACTAATAAATAACACAACCTCAAGAGTCAAAAAATAATTTTTATTTTTCATAAACTATAGATTAAAGAATTTTATAAAGAAATTAAAGAAGTAGACTTCATCTGAAGTCCAGAGAAGTCTACTAAGTAGACTTCTTGGAGAAGTCTACGACTAATAAGCTAAGTATCTTGTAAAACACAAAACATGATTCCACCATCCCTATAAACTATAAAAACGTATAACTGATATAGAGGCAAGAACACTTACTAACACAAGCTCATGACTAAGAAAATCTTAAAAATTCATTATATATTTGATAAAAAGCGTTTAAAAAAATATATGGAAAAGTAGACTTCTAAGATGGTTAATGAAGTCTACTAATAGTAGACTTCGTCAAGAAAAGTAGACTTCTTAAGAGAAGTCTACTCGAAAAAGTAGTCTTTTCTCAAGACAGTTTTGCAATTGGCAAAAGATGAGTAGACTTCTCCTCCAAAAGTAGACTTCTGTGGAGAAGTCTACTTTCGGAGTAGACTTCTTACAGGTCATTTTTGCAATTGACCAAACTTTGACTTTATGGAGTAGACTTCTCCGAGATAGTAGACTTCTCGGAGAAGTCTACTCCTAAAAGTAGACTTCATACAGGTCACTTTTGCAATTGACCAAGTTTGACTTTTGGAATAGACTTCTTGAACCCTGGAAAAGTCTACTATGGGTTAATTTTGGGGTTGACCAAACATTGAATTAATTAAAAAGTAGACTTCTTTTCAGGCCAAAAGAAGTCTACTTTTTAATTCAACTTTTCGTCACCCCAAAAAAAGTCTAGTAGACTTCTCCAGCTGTCTACTACAAAAAAACAAAGATTGGTCAATTGCAAAAGTGACCTGTATGAAGTCTACTTTTAGGAGTAGACTTCTCGGAGAAGTTTACTATCTCGGATAAGTCTACTCCAAAAAAGTCAAAGTTTGGTCAATTGCAAAAATGACCTGCCTTTAAAGAAGTCTACTCGAGAAGTCTACTCCATTTTTTTGTTCTCAAAGGAAATGGAGTAAACTTCTTCTGATCTGGAGAAGTCTACTTTGTTCACGCGGTCAATTGCAAAACTAACCTTTGTGTTGACTTAGTAGACTTCTCCAGGTGAGATGAAGTCTACTTTCGCAGCCCAGAACTGGAAAACACGAAATTTGACTGAAAAAATAACTTACCACTTGTTTTTAGCATTTTTTCAAGCTAAAAATAGGTTTTTGGTGCAATTATAGCTTCAAATTGGTTGAAAATAGTGGTTGGGTGAATTGATGATGATGCCATTTTCGTGAATAAGTGAGGAAGATGAGGATTATTTGGTCAATTGGATTTCCAAAAATTAAAGAAATTAATTTGAATCAATGGCAATTTCGTAAATATTTGAAAGTGAGAAGGATGGCTTGGAGAGAAAGTGGTTAATGTTGAAATGGGAAATTTGGTGGGTTAGATTTGTAATTGACCTCAATTTTTGAGTCATTTTTGCAAACCATCCATCTCTTTTTCCAGATTAAATCAAATTCTATTTTTGTAAAGATTAGTGCCATTTATATAATTTCTCTCTCTCATCTCCAGAACTCACCTTCTCTCTCTTATGAAACAACTAGAAATCTTTGTATTTTTAGGTGGCTGGTGTTCGTCTTACCCTTAGTGGTTTTAGATTTTTCCCTTTAGAAGAATTGTATATATACCTTTGATGGGTTAATCCCTTAATAATACTTCTAAGTTGGCCAAAAAAAAAACAAAAATTGTGAATGCATGTTAGATGGATCAGACGTGAATTTAACTACAAGATCTGATTAGTTACACGATTTTCTCCAACCCTCGCTACGAAGATTTTTAAGTCATAATTAAGCTTCAAGTCTTCGTCGAACATTGATATATAAACCCATCTTCTGTGTCTCTTTGCTTAGAGAAATTTATTCTTCTTCAAATTTTTCATGACGACCATGTCGTATCTGCGTTGTTTGTTTACTCTCCGTACTCTTACTCTCTTGTGTCTTTGATAAAAGTTTATTAACATCACACATTCATTCATCTATCTAATCACCCTAATCTATTAATAAACTAAAAAGGTGTTATTCAATAATAGATTTTAATATAATTCAAATCCAACAACAATCCAATGTTATTCAATTAATAATGATACTATTGAGTCTTATTTGTAAACCATGCTTAAAAGATTATAAAATCTGATGGATTCAATTAAGATATTAAATACTCCGAAAAATCTAGTATTACTCACAAGTAAATGACTTTTTTTTTATATATATTGAATCATTTGAAATGAATTCCAGTAGAATTTTATAAGTAAAGTATTAAAAACAATCTAAGATACACTACAAAGATTTTAGAATATACAGAAATAAAAATTTTAAAACAGTATAAAAAATTCAATTACTGAAGATTATAAAACTTAGATAATTGACTTTAAATCTATGATTGAACAGTACCCCCTAAATATAGCATTAGAAGAATTTTTAGAAGACATTAACAGCATTTTGGAAAGATTTTGGTGGAGCTCAGGGAATGATAAAAAAGGAATGCATTGGTTTGCTTGGGATCGAGTCAGTATTCCAAAAAAACAAGGAGGCTTAGGATTCAAAGATCTTGAAAATTTCAACGTGGCTTTACTCGGAAAACAGGTATGAAGGATCTTGCAAACTCCAAATTGTCTTATGGCTAGAATTCTTAAAGGCCACTATTTGAGTGATAAGAATATTCTCAATGCTATGGATAGCAAAAAAAGTTCATTTGATTGGAAATCCTTGCTACAAGGCAGAGATCTTCTCAAAACAGGGCTACGTTTTGTTATTGGTGATTGTTCGATAATAAGTGCATGAATGGATCCATGGCTTCTTGTACATCCACCACGACCTCCTCGAGCGACTAATCCGCAAACACAACAGAGTATGGTTTCGAACTGGTTCAATACAACTCAAACGGGTTGGGATGAGACAATAGTGAGAGAATTAGTGGTTCAAGAAGATGCGGACATCATTATGAGTTTACGACTGTCTTTAATCAGAAACAGATTATCTTGGGTGGCATTACAACAAAACAGGAGTTTATGCAGTCAAATCAGCATATTGGCTCGCTACTCATTTACCAGATGCAGTACATCCTACTCCCCCGCCAGGTGATACTACTCTAAAAGCTTCAATATGGACATCAAATACGGCACCAAAGCTCAAGCATTTCCTCTGGCGCCTTGATGACTAGCTTTTGGAACAAGTTTAATCAAACTTAAAGCATAGTTCTTTTGTTGTTGTAGTACTTTAGGTGTCAATCCAAATTGGGGTGAAAGATATTAAGAATACAAGAGTTCAATAAAGCTAAGCAGAATTCGGGTTAATTGGTGAAGACTCCTATGAAAATTACTTGCGGTGATTATACAGACACAAAAACTATTTTAAAATCCCTACAGAAGTGTTATACAACTAGTAGATGACTTCTAAACAATTAAACAACCGATCTACTAATTTTATAAAATCAAAATCTAAAACCGGATTAACTAGACAATTTGATGGTGAGTAGCAAGATTTTCAAAAACTATTTCTAAACATCAAACGACTACCAAATCAAAACCAGACAGTAAAACAAGACTCTAGACAATTTCTAAAATACTAAAAATAACAAAAACACAATTTTACAAATTTAGAAAACTCTATTGCATAATTAAGCTATCTAACAGGATTTTTTTGGAAAATAAATTAAACACAAAACTAGAAAAAAATGGTTTTTAGTTTTCAAAGATTAAAAACAGATTCAAGGTTGGGATTCATTCTTAGGGAGATTGAAAATTCGAACTTGGGGTTTTGAAAACATTATTTTCTACACTTTTTAGTGCTATCTCTAAGCCTTAAGAAACCAAACTAGATTTACCCATGATGTGTGGTGTAAATCCTTTCGTCACCCTTTCCTACTAACCCATGATGTTTGGTGGAAAGATAAGGTGAAGAACATTAAGCATGGATCTTAAAAGATGGCTTAACTAGCTCCCTAAGCATCCATGATGTTTGGGAAAAAATGAGCTAGTCTCTTGGATTTGGTTTAAAGGGATTTCCTAAGTCTTGTTAGGATAAGGAAATCCCTAAGATTAAAGAGATCTCCATCGAGAATCTCTAGACTTTAAAACCCCCAAATCCAAGAAGAGAATTAGATGAAGAACAAGAAAATACCCAAAATTCTAGTTTTCAACCCTCTTAATCATCCCAACCCCAAATCTTGGTGGTTTACTCACAAATCATGTTCTTACCTCTCTTAAACATAAGTTTAGAGCTGATGAACTTGATCGGTTTTTACAAGATGAAAGATTAGACTTAGGAAAACAGAAATACGTGATTCAATAATGAAAGTACAAGAGTTTTACACAAGAAATAAAACTAGAAACAAACAAGAACTAGCAAGAACAATGAAGAACAATGAAGAACACTTAAGAACAAAGCAAGAACTCTCTCTATCCTCTCTCCCACGCCCCTCTTCTTTTCACCAAAGTGATTGTATATTTATGATAAGTACATGAGTGATTGCATAAAAGTCCTCCTCTCTTTTGTCATAAGGAGAAAATATTAGGAAATTCTCCACTCTTTCCCTAAAACAAGGGCTGCTTGTCTTGTAGAAGACTTTCATGCCAAGGTGGTCCCCTCACTAGAAGACAATCACACAAGTTGAGAAGAGGTTGCTGCGCCTGGCTTGGAAGATCGGGTCGGACTGGTCGATCGTCCGGTCGATCTTCTTCTCGGTTTGGGTTGGACGGTCGATCGTCCAGTCGATCACTTCTGGATCGAGTGAGCTGGGTCGATCGTCCAGTCGATCAGTTCTGGATCGACTCAGTTTGGTCGATCATCCGGTCGATCTTGCTTAGATCGAGTCATGCTGCTCGATCGGCCGGTCGATCTCGGCCTCTTTGGTTTTGTCCGAGTTTTTCTTTGATTCCCGCCAACTCCTAGGCTCTTCTTTCATCTTCTTGTCAATGCTCAGCATCGATCACAGCTCCAAGTACTCTAAACAACCTGAAAATGATGCAAATATGCAAGAAACATGCAAATGCTAATGCAAAGTGTTCTAGGACTTAAAATGAGACAAATGATGCAAACTAGCCTATTAAGAATGATGTATACATGAAAATCTACTCTAAATGCATGCTAAATATGCGAAATATATGAGTATATCAAGTCCCCCAAACTTGCCTTTTGCTTGCCCTCAAGCAAACAAAATTCAAGCTAGGAAGAGATGATTAAAAACGGGGGCTCAATTCCAAAAGTGTTTTTCAAATGTATCAATTCAGCGGTCCTAGTTCTCAATTCTAGGATGCAGTACACAAGCATTTACTCAAAAGGACTTAGCCATAATCATCACATATCAAATTTCAAATCATGACTTGTTTATTCCAAGCAATCCAAGAATTCTAACCTTTAACATTCATTAAGAGCTCAAACCGTGAATCAAACTTGTGCTTTTAAAACCGAATACATTTGGCAAGGGACAAGGCTATGAGATAAAAATGATATCATTCAAGTGGGTACTCCAAGCGTTGGTTTCTCTCAAAAAGGTTTGAACTTATGCATAATGCTAAAGGTAAAAGGCAATGCATGCATACATGATTAGACTCACATCTACCCAAGTATACTAACAATGATCCTAATCCCTTTCTCATTCATTTTTTTTTCTTTTTCAAGCTCACTCACCCTCTAGAGATTACCCAAATCAACAAGGCTAGACACGCCAAGCATAAACCCACAAGAACTCCATCAATCACAATTACTTTTAGGGAAACTTCTTCTACCTTGCTTATAGCTAGTGGTAAGGTCACAAATATTAGCTCATTTTTTTCTTTAGATAGCCTTCTTCTAAAAAAATTTCTTTTATGCATTTGGCCTCTAGGTCTCTTTTCTTTTCTTTTAACTTGAGCTTTTTCATAATACAATCCAAGACCAACCACTTAGAACTATTTATCCCTTTTTCATTTATTTCCTTAGCACCTTTCTCATTTTCAAACCTGTGAACTTCAAATCCCAAATCAAGCTTAAAACTAGCTTTAATATGAAAAGCTAGCATCATCATGAGAGCCTAAACATGTCGCCCTAAACCTAACACTTTATGCCAAGTTCAAACAGAAAATAAGGCCTCACAATTTATAATCACACAAGAATTTTGGCTTGAAATAAGGCAAGGATAAAGGTGTGGTATTCTATTTAGGCTTACAAGAGAGTGGTGAAATGAATAAGAAAGCCTAAATATTTTTTTTGTAATCCATGTATTCTTTTCCAAATGCACAAGTATGATAATTTGATGTTCATGTTAAGGTTCCGATTTATACGTAAGGATTCAATTCATGCTTGTTTCAACTTTAAGCACCGAAAATCAAGTCAAATGATCCAAGGATGGTTAGAACTTAATTTCAAAGTTGTGCAAAGCATCAAAGAATTATTAACTAGGGCCTTGAACCAATACATGAGCTTAAAACACTTTTTAAGGAAAAATTTTCATCATTGCCCCCTATGCATATGAATGATGCAACCTATATGATAAAAATCTAGACTCAATCCTACAATTTTTGACAATGCAATGCAAGCTATATGAATTTTTTTTTTGAAATTTTTAAGAGTTTTTCTGATTTTTGTTTTTATTTTTCTATGCAAAATTTTTTATAAATGCATGAAGACTCAAAGATGTAAACACAAAATAAGATCCAAATAAAAATATGTCAAAGCACACACTCTCCCCCAAACTTGAATGACAACGTCTCGGTGTCAAACAAATTTAAGAGGAGACAAAAATCCACAAAGCAAAAATTAAAAATGCATGTTATCTTGGAGTTTGTTGTGCTTAGGCCTTGTAGTTTTTGGTACCTTGGAGTTTGTTGTGCTTAGGCCTTGGAGGCTCGGTTCTTGGTTCTACATTTCCCTTGTTCCTGCTCACACACACTCAAAATAGAAAGCATAAATTTGAAACAAAAGCATATACACAAGGATAGACATGGGATTGCCTCCCAAGTGCGCTTTGTTTAAAGTCTCTTAGCTTGAATTTCCTTACAAATCATTTTAGTCTGGCTTAAGGGTGAAGTGGGTGGCTGGAGATGTGAATGATTGTGAACTTTGTGGCATGTCCATGGTGTAGATAGTGGACAACATCTCTTGCACCCTTGCTTCATCCTTCTCTAAACCCGGTGGAAGAATGAACCTTGCCTTTGAGAATGGTGTTGAGCGTCCTTTGCTCTTGACTTTGTACTCAATGGATCCATCCTTGAGTTCCAATGGATGTAAACTCAAAGAGGTCCTTGGCCCAGCACGTCCATTTCTTGACCCATCTCTTGCTTTTTCAATTAAACTCATCAAAAAGCACCTTTTCTTGCCTTTCCCTTTAGGTGGCTTCTTGGTGAGAGGTTTTTCTTCTACAGCACCAAACAAAGTCAGCAGAGACTCACCATCAGGCTCTTCTTCAGCCTTGAACGCGATCCTAGGCTCAGCTTTGTCCATCCTAGCTCCATCCTTAGGATTTTTGGTTAAACTCATGAAAGACCCCTTTTTCTTGCCTTTCTCTTTTGGTGGTTTCTTCTTGAGAGGTGTTTCGTCTTCACAACCAAATAAAGTCAGTAGAGACTCACCATCAGGCTCTTCTTCAGCAGTATATCTAAGACTAGGCTCGGCCTTATCCTTGCTTGTACCCGAGAGGCAACCAATCTAAGCCTTTCCCGCGGGTTTGTCTTGCAAGCACTTGGCTAGTTGCTTACTTCTAAAGGCTTGGACTTCCAAAAACTTTTTCAACTCAGCCTCCTCCCTAATCTTCTTACAGACACGTTCTTCTTGATCAAAAGTGTCTTCTTCAGCTTCCATCATTCCACAAAACTTTGTCAAAGGAGGTGTGATTGGGTATGAAACCAAGTGACTCACATTCTTTAGGATGACCTCTTCCTTGGCAAAATCAATTGCTGCACCAACAATACTGAGGAATGGCGTGCCTAGGAGCAAAGGAAGGTGTTTGGACTTGTCTATATCCATGACCACAAAATCAGTTGGTACCAAGCAATTCCCAACTTTCACCGGATAGTCTTTGATCAAACCAAGAGGTTTCTTTGTAGACCCATCTCCAAATGTGATCTCAGTAGGATGCCAATCCATACTCCTTATTCCAAGTCTCTTGACCATGTCAAGTGCCATAACACTCACTGTGGAACCCGAATCACACATAGCATCTTGTACTTCTTCATTGCCTAGCTTGCACATAATTGAGAATTTTCCCGGATTTTTGTGCTTGGTCAAGGTCTTGAGCTCATCAATTGCTGCAATGTGCTCTCTTTTAGGCTCTTGTATATGCTGTTGCTCCTCAGCACACGGTTCTTGCATCATCAAAACCTCCTCAACCGGTTTCCTCAAGATGTTTTTAGCTTCAACATGGTTAATCTTTGTGAAAACTGCCTCCCCACTTAGGTTCTCAATGACCTCATTGAGACTAGAATCATCATCTGAGTAGATGTAGGCCTCATGGTCAGGTTCATGCCATGATGGATACATGTCATCAAGAGTGGTGGTCATCTCCTCAAGATCTTGGATAGCTTGACAATACTCCATAGGATTTGCTTCACTTTGGCCCGGTGGAGTTCCTTGCTCGAACTCCACCTCTTTGTTGATGTTGCTGAGTTGAGGATCAAGGGTGGTGTAAAAAGCATTCATCTTAGTGGTAGATTCAGCAAAAATCTTGTCCATGTTTAACAAGGTAGCGGTTTGTGCTTGCAAAATCTGTTGGAGCATGTCATGGATGGAGTCTTGGGTGTGAACATGAGGTTGTTGCTGAGGTACAAAGCTAGGAGTTCAATATGGGTCATTCCATTGTGACTGGCTTTGAAAGTTGGCTTGATAATGGTTGAATCCCATGTAATAGCCTCCTTGGTTGGCTAGATAGTTAGCATCCGAATTTTGACTAACAAAATGCATCTTGTCAAGATGTTCAAGCAAGTTGTAGTCTCTTCCTATGTCTATGTTCATGTACCTGAGAACACAAGTACTGAAATAGATATATTAGTAACCAAAATAAAAATAAAAACTTAGTCTTTACTAAGCTCCAAATCCTAATACTTTCACTTGAAACCCAAGTTTGGCTACGGCGCCATTTGATGACTAACTTTTGGAGCAAGTTTAATCAAACCTAAAGCATAGTTCTTTTGTTGTTGTAGTACTTTAGGTGTCAATCCAAATTGGGGTGAAACATATTAAGAATACAAGAGTTCAATAAAGCTAAGCAGAATTCGGGTTAATTGGTGAAGACTCCTATGAAAATTACTTGCGGTGATTATACAAACACAAAAACTATTTTACAATCCCTACAGAAGGGTTATACAACTAGTAGATGACTTCTAAACAATTAAACAACCGATCTACTAATTTTATAAAATCAAAATCTAAAACCGGATTAACTAGACAATTTGATGGTGAGTAGCAAGATTTTCAAAAACTATTTCTAAAAATCAAACGACTACCAAATCAAAACCAGACAGTAAAACAAGACTCTAGACAATTTCTAAAATACTAAAAATAACAAAAACACAATTTTA
>JAHZTW010000003.1:58230366-58258216 GCA_020283515.1 Alliaria petiolata | reverse complement strand
AGATGAAAGATTAGACTTAGGAAAACAGAAATACGTGATTCAATAATGAAAGTACAAGAGTTTTACACAAGAAATAAAACTAGAAACAAACAAGAACTAGCAAGAACAATGAAGAACAATGAAGAACACTTAAGAACAAAGCAAGAACTCTCTCTATCCTCTCTCCCACGCCCCTCTTCTTTTCACCAAAGTGATTGTATATTTATGATAAGTTCATGAGTGATTGCATAAAAGTCCTCCTCTCTTTTGTCATAAGGAGAAAATATTAGGAAATTCTCCACTCTTTCCCTAAAACAAGGGCTGCTTGTCTTGTAGAAGACTTACATGCCAAGGTGGTCCCCTCACTAGAAGACAATTAGACAAGTTGGGGAGGGGTTGGTGTGCTTGGCTTGACTGTTTGAGACAGACTGGTCGATCGCTCGGTCGATTTGCTTCTCGGTTCGGGTTGGTGTGCTTGGCTTGACTGTTTGAGACAGACTGGTCGATCGTCCGGTCGATCTGCTTCTCGGTTCGGGTTGGACGGTCGATCGTCCAGTCGATCAGTTCTGGATCGCCTCAGTTTGGTCGATCATCCGGTCGATCTCTTCTGTGATCGAGTCAGCTTGCTCGATCGGCCGGTCGATCTTGGCTTCTTAGGTTTTGTCCGAGTTTTCCTTTGATTCCTGTCAACTCCTAGGCTCTTCTTTCATCTTTTTGTCAATGCTCAGCATCGATCACAGCTCCAAGTACTCTAAACAACCTGAAAATGATGCAAATATGCAAGAAACATGCAAATGCTAATGCAAAGTGTTCTAGGACTTAAAATGAGACAAGTGATGCAAACAAGCCTATTAAGAATGATGTATGCATGAAAATCTACTCTAAATGCATGCTAAATATGCGAAATATATGAGTATATCACGCCTTTTATCTAATGCATTATCGGTAGAGAGTGTAGTGTTCTGAGATACCGGCATATTAGCCATATGGCTAGCTGTCCTACGTGTGCGGATCCTGAAGAATCAATTCAACATCTATTTTTGATTGCATTTACGCTCAATCTCTGTGGAGGGCATCAGGTTATCCTCATCAGATGATACATGATTCATCAATTTCAGTGGAAGAGAAAGTACAAGCAATTACCACGGAACGAAACAACATGCCGCCACACGTTCATCAAATGAAAATCTGGATATTATGGAGATTATGGAAGAGTAGAAACGTCCTCATTTACGAACAAAAACATATTTCTTGGCACAAATCACTGCGATTGGCACAGGATGACGCTAAGGAGTGGTTGGATGCGCAGGCACATGTCACTCGAGTCGACAATCATAATGTTCATCAAAATTCAAGTTTAAGGAATCTTCAACATGGATGGATAAGACCCCAAATGGGATACATTAAATGCAACTATGATGGTTCATTTAGAAGACATCAAAATGAAACAGGGGGATGGATCTTGCGTAACGACGAGGGTACGATTTTAGGGGCGGGTCAAGGCGTGGGTTGAAGAGTCTTGAGTGCTCTTGAGAGTGAGGCTCAAGCCTTATTAATGGCAATGCAAGCATGTTGGAGCAAAGGGTTGAAGAAGGTTATCTTTGAGGGAGATTGCAAAGTTCTAGTGGAGATTCTCAACAAAACTCTCTGCTTTTTTCTATGCTAAACTGGTCTAGAGACATCTGGTTTTGGATGAAACGATTTGAAGATGCACAAGTTCAATGGAGATCAAGACAAGGAAATATTCCGGCACATCTATTAGCAACTACGTCGATCCCAAATGATCCATTTTTTCATAGTTACAATTATATTCCTCATGTATTACCTAATGCTTTACATTTTGACTACCTTAGTTCATCAATATAAATTATTCAGAGAAAAAAAAATAGAGTCTTTAAAATATAATTATTCTTATAGATGAGGTTCAATATTCTTTTTTCTCTTGTGGATTTTCTCTAACCTGAAACAGATTCGACTCTTTTTCTAATGCATCATTTGTCCAATTTTTTTCTCAAACCCAACCTAGAATGATTTCAACCATGTCCCTAAAGACTTCCACTCATGGATTAAAAGCCTGAAACATTGTTTATGTGCAAGTTAGGATTATAATTTCAATCCGAAAAAATTGGCTATAATTTTGATTTTTGGAATGTCGTAGCCTTCACCAAAACTTCTCGACTTCGACGAGAGTGACAATCATTAGTGATCGCAATCGCTCCCCGTTGTCACATGATTATCCTCCTCTCGTCTATAAAATCTCAGCAACCTTTATCATAATTCTCTTTAGCAAATATATAATATGGTTCAGTTTCTTTTATAAAATTTTGTTAAAAAAAAATTATCGGGTTCCGAGATCGAAAACTCAAATGACATCGCCACACCGTAGGGTAAGAAAACAATTGATTTGATGTTTTTTCCAAACTTAATATTTATTACAAATCAATTCTTTAAAATGATCATTTAATTTTCCAAATTTTTGTAATTGTGAAAATTAATTCTCAAACTTTTAAGTTGGTAAATTATTTTCTCAAGTTTATGTTGACTTTGTAAAATTGGACACAAACATAAAGTCAACGCGAATGTGTCTGTTTTCTTAGTTAACGTTGATTTTTCTTTTGCTTAAATTTACGAAGTCAACGTTAAGTTGAGGAATAAATTTGCCGATTGCAAATACTTAAGAAATTAAATGAGCATTTTCCCAAAACTCTTTACCAAATATATAATATGATTCAGTTTCTTTTATAAAAATTTTAAGAAAAATTAATCTGGTTCAATTAAATTATTATTTATACATAAATTATTTTAAAATGTATATTTTATTATTTTAATTTAGAAAATGATATTTTATTTTTAACTATTTTTAACTTTAAAATACATATATTTTTAATATATTTTTTTTCATAGCAACCGCATTCGAGATGACTAAATCTTGTTTTTTTCTTTTTTTTTTTAACTTTTACTTTTTTTTTTATTAAGATTTCAGCTACTCCAATTATTAAAGCTATTACCTTTTACCCACCATTACTTATATTTTGTTTTGCACAACCAAATAAAAAAGATAAATAAGAACAATGAACGTGAAAGCTTTTAAATAAAAGTCTTACGAAAATTGTGTAAAAAATTAACACAAACAATCTCTTCACAATATTATTGCATATTGTGTGTTTGAGCTGGCATGGGTTTTTTCATAACATCAATTATATAATATTTGTAAAAAACTATACTATTTGTAATTTGAACTATCTACATATTTTAAAGTTTCAAAATTACAAAAGAAAACATCTACTATTTTTTTGATATTTAATGATATTTTTTTAACAAAAAAAAATTATTTTTGATATTTAAAGCCAAAATCATTTTTTTTTTATCGTAACCTCGTTTTTTACTCTGATAAAATGCCTCTCCGGTTTCACCTACTCAAGCTATGTATTATCTACATTGCACGCAAAAAAACTCCCCCAATCTCATCCCATGCACCTAGTCGCATGATGTATACACCAGACATTTGGCCACACGCCTGTATGTTCTCATCCCCCAAGCTCCTTGCTTCTCACCTGAGCAAAAAATTAAATAACAACTCTGATGGTATATTTAATAGAATTTGAGAATGGCTGACATATGATTTTTTCTCGCATGTGTAGGATAGAACATTAACAATCATCTAAACATAAAAAGTTATTTTGGATTTACTAAGAACTAATTGATTAAAGGATGCATCATTGATACTGGTTTGAAATGCAGCCACTGATACATAACTGTGGAAGTGTATATATAGTTATGCAGTCATCTTGTGTCACTGGCTAAATACATGTAATCAATACCCAAGTAAGCACAAAAATTTTAAATATATTAAAAAAATCAACTAATACCTTCTATAATGGCTTTGGCCATAGCTTTCTTTTCTTTTTTTGGCATAATCAACTTAGCCCTTGAAATAAAAACCCACAAATTGTAAAGCTAAACCATCATTGTCTGCAGCATGTGCAAGAAATTAGCATATATAAGTAAACATACTGACTTTTTAAATGTGGGCTTTACCGTGAGAAAGTGAAGAAGAGGGTTGTGTTATACGTAAATGTTTCATTGTTTAACAAATCTCTTGCCTCCAACATGGCTGCAAATAAAAAGTCAGTTAGGAAAAAAAATAGTAAAATAATTTAAAATCTAACTCTCCTATAAATATACAGACCAGGAAATTAGGAAAAATCAGTAAGTTCGTTGTTAGACGTCGTAATTAGAACTACAGCATTTTAATATTATATCATAGCTCAAGGAGAATGGCGTTGAAGATAGTTTATACCTTTGATATGAAAAATGCGAACAAAACGTTTGGAAGAAGATTATGGTTTAAATTATATGTGGATCAAAACCATGAGTGCTCAGCTCATCGTAACAGTCCCGGAGATTACCAACTACCAAGTCTAAAATACTTTATCTTTGCATTTGCCTGAAACTCCATTTGCATCTTCGATTCTACTTCCTGCAGCAAAAAGAAATTATCGTTAGCCGTGATGATCGAGATGAGGAAAGCGAAGGGTACCATGTACAAAGAAAATGGATGGACACACCGTTTAAAGCAAGATTCTGAAGAAGCTCAATCAATTGTAACTTACATTTTTGGTGTTATATTCTTGCACAAAGAAAAATATATTTGTTATGAGTGCCACGTGGATGTGATGTTTGGATATCTGACGTGACTGTAGCAAAATGTTTTTCAAAAATCTGATGTGGATGGCCTCTAAAGCACCAAATTAGTTCTTTCATTTAGTATAGATTTGCTTGAAACTCCATTTGAATCTTCGATTCTACTTCCTGCAGCAAAAAGAAATGATCGTTAGCCGTGATGATCGAGATGAGGAAAGCGAAGGGTACCATGTACGAAGAAAATGGATGGACACACCGTTTAAAGCAAGATTCTGAAGAAGCCCAATCAATCGTAACTTACATTTTTGGTGTTATATTCTTGTACAAAGAAAAATATATTTGTTATGAGTGCCATGTGGATGTGATGTTTGGGTAGCTGACGTGGCTGTAGCAGAATGTTTTTCAAAAATCTGATGTGGATGGCCTCTAGAGCCACAAATTAGTTCTTTCATTTAGTACTAAGGGTTTTTCCGCGCTACGTGCGGATTGTTTTTATAAACATTTGATTATTATTTAAGTTAGATTGATTTTTATCTTTAATTTGGTATTTTAAATATAATATTTGATTTACAATATAGTTTGATGTGAGTTTATACATCTTGAATATTTTTATATGTCCGAAAAAATGTATTGTGATTTAGTTAAAGAGTTTTACTAATTGGATATGTCAAAATTAACTTTTAATCTAAAACTTGGAATGTATATTGAAACTCATGGTTGTTCACCAGCTTTCAATATATTATTAAAATTATTTTTCTTTTAACAGAATTCGGTATATGATTGAACTCAAAAGTTGTCAAACAAAAAAAAAACCTGTAAAAAAAAGGATTGAACTCAACAACTATAAGAGCATCTGCATCGGTTAGAGACTCATTTGAGTCTCACATCTAATATAATACTAATATTATAAGTCTAATTTAATTTAATAATTAATTTTAGATCTAAAAAAAAAAATTAAGCCAATAATAAAGAGGCATGTGTTTTAAGAGTCTCTCAAAGTCTCTCATTTCAGAGACTCATCTCATTTTCTCTCTTCTCATTATATTATTTTTAATTTTTTTAATGGTGATAGACTCATTGAGAGACTTCCAATGCAGATGGTCTAAGTTTTCTCATTTTTTTAATCGAAACCATTTTTTATTTTAAATTGAAAACAAAAGAAGTTATCAATCATCAACTTAAACAAATCATTGTTCTAATTAATTTTGGTTTTTTTTATTTCGTTCGTGTTCGTGTAGTGTTTTTTCTTTCATTAGCGGCACCAAATTAAAAAAATTATATATATTAATATATTATTATTATCATTAGCTAGTAAGAAAAAGTATGTGGAGTTTCTCAGAACTTAAAATATGTAAAAGCTTACTTTGCATTTGACATATAGCTTAATTTGAATATTTTTCTTACATTACACATATGTTTTAATAAGTCTATTAAAATTATATTAATAATATATATTAGATTAGCTTAAGAAAAGTTTTTTAACCCAAAAAAACATATACTGTATTAAGTTTGGTGACATGGTAAGTTTGTAGAGCATTGTTTATCGATGTAGATGGCTTTATGAGCCTCATATTAGATTAATAATATATACACGCACTTTATTTATATAGTTTTGTTTTTTTACCATTTCGATATAAATAAAATTATAAGTTTCATAATGAAGGTAAAATTTTGAATATTTATTTATTCAATAGTATCTATGTTGAATATGATTTTATTCAATTGTATGTTGGTTTTTATAGCATATGCATTTTTTATTTCATAATATTGTATTGAAACAAAAAAAATAAAGAGAATTTGCAGAACCAATATTGATTTATTTAGTAGTTTTGTAATCTTAACATAGGATTGATAGGTTTATTAAATTATTTTAGCCTACAATATAAATGTTCCAAATATTTTTTATACATATTTTACAAAATTGTTAACTTGTTGTAAAACTCATAATTTTTAATATCACACACTTGCATGATAATCAATTTTCTCTTCATGTTACGTTCTTTATTTTTTTCGGTCCATTCTTCCTCATACCCACAACTTCGTTAAGTATAATATACATGTGTGCAAACACTATCTTTGAAATTACACTTTGTACTCTCGTTGATTTCACTTGTATGGCTCAAATTAAAACAGGGACTAACATCATATTCATGGATGATTATAATTGAACACAAAGGTAAAGCAATGTATCTATGCACATCACCCCAAAATTTGCAGACATAGAATTTTTTCCAACCACGTCCGCATTTGCATTCGTACATGTGGGGGAAAGTTTTTTACGGGTTAAAGTAGTATAAATTCAGACCTCAAGAATATAATTTCTTTACCGGTCCTCGTATGTCCAAGAACATGCTTCAAGAAGTGTGTTCTCTGATATTTCCATACTTGCGTCATGAATCTGTGACAGAGTTTTTCTTCCCGGTCTCTAACTTCTGCTTCTTGTCCTTGTCGCTCTAACCTCGATTTTAATCATGCACTAAACCTGGATCTGAAATCAACCAAACAAACATCTTGCGATTAGATTCACATATATTAATGGGTGCTACCGGTTCCATCGCTCGTCAATAACTTCATAAGCACTTAAGTTATGATTTGAGAAAGTAATGCCTTCTTTGCAGAATTCATGCTTTAACTGGAAGAAGAAGCAAAGACATTTAGCTATATAGTCCAATAAACCCCGAAAATGTCACTTATAAACATTGAACAGAGGATTGCAGGTTTTGAGGAAGATCATCATACCCACAGTAGTGAGAAACAGACATATTTAAACATTTTTTTTTTTTTGGGAAAGATTGTTCTTTGACACTGATTTTAAAATCGTATTTATCAATAGACGCACAGGAACAATCCAAACAGAGAACAAAGAACAAACAACAAAGACATAGAAGAATATTAGAAGTGACCATATGCTTTGAACGAATCCAAGTAATTGACTTTCATTCAGATGTAACCCAAAATAACCATATCTTCCCTAAAAATATATATCACATGAAAATCTAAACTCATGCCCAACACGTGAGACTTATTAGTGTTGTTACTGATCTTATAGAAATTTTATAAGATTTACTACTTAACATTAAACCAGAAGAAAAGGAGCTTTAATGCGTCAAGAGATTGACCACATGCTCATAATAAGGAAACATCATCTGATGAAAAAAGGCCTTTTATCGTGATTAATTGATAAATGTCAATGGTTAAGACCTTAAGAAACTTATCAGGTAGAACATAATAAGTCATCAAACAAAGCTCTAGCTTCACTTGTGGGAAGACTAAAGCTAACAAATTGGAAATAAATGGCATAATTATAGGTATAACCTCAAAAGATCCATCAAAAAGCTTCAGAGGTAGTGCACCTCTTATGTTTGAGTAAATCCTATAAAAACATAGTAAAAAGTTAAATGAAAAAAATCAAAAACATTCGAGAAGCCATCGTTTTCGAAATCATTCTGTGAGTAGATGCCAAATAATTTCAAAGGTTTTGATGATATCTAACTCCTCTCCATATCACTTACAAAATCCGGACCTTATCCTCATTTTTGGCTCCGATTCCACAATTCCAAACCCTAAATCACAGTGTCAGAGACCACAATATAACACAATTTCAGAAAGTTAATCAAGAAGCCCTTTTTACCAATGTTTTATCATTGAAGTTGAAGATGACTGCTTCTCCTTTTGAAGCACCATAATTGAAAATTGAAACCATTTTGCGAGCATCGTAGAAAGACCTGTTGCAGGGTGCATAACCTACGATTGAAAAAACACGTAGAAAGGATGAGTCGAATTTTGGTTTTAATAACAACGACGGTTGGTTTTCTAATCTAGCAATGCCGGTTACAATACAGAGAAACGTGAGCCGTCGTAAATCAAATGAGATGGTGAAATTGAAATTAAGTATTTAGTGCTGACGTGAGGTGAGGCGCTTTTGAGATTTTCTAAATAACATGTATTGGCTGATTAGAAGCTTTGAGGATTATGCAACGTGGCGTTGTTGTGAGGCTTGTTTTTTTGCTGAGGTGGCTAGCCTCTGGAGTCCCAAACTTCTTCTTTCATTTAGTATAGATTTTAAGAAAAATTAATCTGGTTCAATTAAATTATTATTTATACCGGCTATATGTAATCCGGAAGGTAGTCTTTCTTAGTTTTGGACCGTCTGGTTGAGCTTATACACTTTTTATTTTTGGTATGAATGTTAAATATATAGACATTTTTTAATTTAAATAAACAGATCCTTTTGAATTCGCATAAATAGAAGAAAAACACATTCACTTGAACAATCAAACAAAGAGATACTACACTAATATGTGTTGTTGATTTGTGATGCTATGCCTTCAAAGAGATGCCTCTGGTTTAGCCAATGAACCGTTAAAGAGAGAGCATCAACTCAGGGAAATGTCTCAGGTGATTACATGTCTTTGTTTTGTAGACAAGAAACAGAGGAACTGAGAGGCAAAAGCAGAGCAAGCTTGACTCTGCAACTTAATCTAAGGAGTAGAGTTCGAACTCCAAGGAGGTTATTAAGCATATACAATTCTGTGACTGATTCAGAGCATTAAGCAGTCAAGTCTATCAACGATAATCATCAATGTTTAAATCAAAGTTTTATCTTTCTCCAAAGTTGACTTAGGACACAATGTCCAATGAATGCTTTAGTCCTGAAATTATTTTCTTCTGACTGTCTTCAAACTGCTCGGAAAATTAACAACACTCTCGAAATCTAAGATCAGATGAGATAAATGGCTGTTTTACAAATTATGATGACAAAGGAAGAAACAAATACAAAAGCTTTTAACAATAATTCTTTATAGAATGTTTTGTTGATATGTTTTTACAATGTTTCATGTCTTTTTTTTTATCAGCTAAAGTTCTGTCATATCATATGAACGGTAGATACACATACAAAATTCAGCATATTAATAATATTCAAAAGGTACATATTGACAAAAGAGAAGGTTTTACACAGAAAATGGACAGATATGCCCCCTATTTTTGCAATGCAGATATCGCAAAAAGAAGGGAAGACAGAACATCGAACTTTCTGAGAAAGGCCTTGTCAAGAAACTCTCCATCTGCATCATTGTTGCAACAGATTAATGCCACAGAGGTCACAGAGAGATAGAGAGAATACATTCAAATTGCCCAGAAAAACTCCAAGACAGTAAGACTCCAAGATAGAGAGAATACATTCAAATTCCTCGGATCAGAGCATGATGAACCAAACTAGGATGCACTGGACCGAGCCCAAACCGGATGTCATTGGCCGAGCCCAGGAAAAATTGTACATCGTGAATCAATGGGCCGAACAACAGGTGTATGGGCAGAGCCCTAGACCCATAAGGAATTTTGAAGTGTCGTTTTCCCTAGGAGATAAACTCAAGCCTTGCAGAAGACGGCGCAACAAAAGAAATGGAAGTAAATCCTGAGAATATACTCTGAGATAATAATCAAACCCAATTAAAATTTAATTGGTTAGTAATAAATATTAAAAAAATGTGACAAAATTTAAAGGGAAACCAAATAATAGAAATAAGATAATTAAATTAAGAAAAAATATTACTCTGTTAGGCTTCTCCATCGATAATTAATTTTATATCGGTGTTTTTAATTTTATTTTATGAACTTTAACTAGCGGTTAAATTTTGATAAATAAATAAGTGTTACAATATAAGACTTCTCTAACAGTGGATAGTTTTTATAGGCATAATAATTTTATTTTATCTATTTTATGGTAGTATATATTTATTTTTAACAGATTGTTAGATATTAAATTACAAATCATGCGTATAAGTGGGGTCTAAATCTAGTATATATATATTTCTTTAATTTGAAACTTAGTATATTATAATTAATAGTATTTTTCTTATAATTAAAGAAATAAAAATTTGTAAAAGAAATTAAACTCTAAATAAAAATATAAATTTATTTTCATTATTAATGATATATATTTCCTTTTTCTAATTACAATACTTAATTTAAATTTGAATGAATAATTAAACTACTTAAAATATAAATCTTTTATCTCTATGTTAAAATATTCATATTTTTTATTTTAACTAATTTAACAAAAATGAGTTATATATAGTTTTTAGTATTATTGACCAAAACATAAAATATATATTGGCGAAAAGAGGAACAAGGATTACCGTTTTATACTAGAAATCCAGCGGCTCGGAGAGGAAGAGAGAGAAAGCGGCGTGAAGAACCACCGGCGGCGAGTAGATCTGGAAAGAAAAACAAAGATTAAATTTTTGTGTCAACAACGAAAAGAGGAAGAGGGAGAAAGAGGGATTACCGTTTCCTATGAGAAATGCAGGGGCGGGGAGAAGAAGAGGCGAGAACCAGCAGCGTCAAGGAGATCTTGAGAAATTTTGTTGACGACAAAAAGAGAAAAAGGGAAAAAGATGGATTGCCTGCGAGAAGGAAGCGGTGAGGAGAACCAGAGGCTACGAGGAAAACCAGCGATGGCGAGGAGAACAAGCGGCGGCAAAGAGATCGGCACTTAGGGAGAATTTCTTGAGTAGGTTAACAACAATAGTGTGTAAAACCGCTTTTATACATCGATTAATTTTTGAGTAGGTTAAAATTTATTGGTTTAATTCTAGTTATGCTAAAATTAATATTTTGGTTCAATTCTCTCGATTATGTTTATTTTACGATTATGTTGGGTTAAAATCGAAGCCACTATTGATTTACAACACGGTTAGGTTTAATTTGAATTTAATACTTCAATTGAAATTTTTAGTGTGTAGACTTAATATGCAATCTGATTTTTTTTTATAAATTATTTGATCCAAACAAGCAAACTCTATTTTTTGCAAACTACCATAAAGACTAAAACATTCATTCCAATCCGAGAAATACATATAAATTATATTCTTTCAAAAAATACAAAATTAAATGGTCACCGATTATAAGTCTTCAAATTAACAGTATCTAACCAATCATAAACTAAGATCTCCTTATGCAAACACAAAGGTAAATGATCACACCTATGAGGATTACACCGGCCACCATCAAATTCTTCAACTCGACGCATCTGGAGTGCTTCTCAAGAATAAGCTCATTTAGTTGAGTTATCTCTGTCTTTGTTCTCCGAATGTTATGCCGCATCATCTCCATTTGTAGAATATCAACACAATTCTGAACGGCCTGGCAATCAACAATTTTAAATTAACGAAATGAATCTGCATGTTGTTCCACAACCACTCGTAGCTCTTGAAATTCTTCCATCTTTGCCTCATCCCACCACTTGATTATATGGTCGCCACAATCATATACAAACACATTACACAACATACATTTAGATTTCCTATTCAAATAATTATAACTCCAATCGGAAACAAACAACATCACAAAGGTCTCATTACCTTACTATTGGAATATCAATCCAAGTCCCACATCGGAAGATTAGACAAGAATGGTTTAACATATAAATAATGTCCAACTCTGATTAGTATGAGGCCTTTTGGGAAGGAGCCCAAACACAAATCTGTGCGGTCTTTGCCATCTTGGCCCAAAGCGGACAATATCATACAAATGGAAGGAGTTGGACATGGGCTTGAAAAGCCCAGCAATTGGTATCAGAGCCAAGGTTCTAAAAAAGTGAACCTCGAGATATTGTCCACACTTTTTTAGAACCTTGATACCAATTGCTGGGTTTTTCAAGCCCATGTCCAACTCCTTCCATTTGTATGATATTGTCCGCTTTGGGCCAAGATGGCAAAGCCCGCACGGATTTGTCTTTGGGCTCCTTCCCAAAAGGCCTCATACTAATCAGATTTGGACATTACTTATATGTTAAACCATTCTTGTCTAATCTTCTGATGTGGGACTTGGATTGATATTCCAATACTTACTGTTACGACATCTATAGAATCTGCTACCCGGATTCAGGTATGTAGCGGATTTTGGATCACAGGCACCAAGCCGCAGAAACAACAGTCATGAAATCCAAAAATTCCACAATATCGATATTGAGAAGTAGGACTCACTTTTGGAAATCCATTAGTTCCAAAATGATATAAGATCGGAATCCACCAAACTTATGTTCACGAGATGATCGAGAGTTTACAAGCTTTGTTGCGGAAGATGGTCGTTGGTAAAGATGGAGAAGAAAGTGATTGACTCGCTCAATCGGTGGGACGAACTAGTTTGTTTGAATCACACAAACAATCTAAATTCGTTGCTTCTAGAGAATAGAAGTGCATCACACACTTATATTCAAAAGAACAAGATATAAACGTTTACTAAGTGTGGAAGCACAAGAGAACTTTATAATAAATTACATTTAAAGGAAATTATACACATTTAAATAAAAAGAGCAAAATAAGCTAAATCAAATAAAAAGTCTTCTTACCACCAATTTTGTTTTAGACTTGAATGAGAATCTTTTGACTTTGTGAAGTTATGATGATGAGATTCTAATAATAAATCCACATATTAAAGACTTTTGATTCAATGTTTTGATATTGCATCACAAAACTACTTGATGAATGTAGCTGTATTGCCCCATCCTTGTGTATCATATAACAATAACTCATTACAAAAATTATATTTTCTATTCGAAATCATATAATGTAAAACATAAATTATGTAACATGCAGACTTCTTTAGTAATTTACTTTCCAGACTACAATGGAAGTCTACATATCAAACTTATGAATCAATTGAATATTTGAAACTAAACTACTATACAAGTTTTCGCAACCAAATGGTCAGAAACTTGAAAACTTAAATTTTGTTTCAACACTAAAAAAAGTGTTTGAAGCTAAAAAATTTGTTTGCAACAAAAAATTTATTTGAAATTAAAATTTTAAAGTTTGAAGCTAAAAAAAAATATTAGCTTTGAATCTACAAATTGTTTTCGAGCTAAACACTAAAACTGAAGAAAACAAACTCGTATTCTGTTTAAATCCAAAGTTGTGTGCAGCAAAAAAAAATTAAAAAATAACCATAAACAGAGATTAAAAATTAAATAAACTCCAAACAGATATGGAAAAAAGTTGGACGAAAAAACTTATCTATTCTGGAAGGTGGAGGGCAAATAGAAAGACTCAGATCTGGAGTAGATTTGATTTTCGGTGAAGAACTTCAGCTTACCGGTTCGGAAAGAGAAAGAATAAGATGATGGCGAGTAAGAAATGAAACAATAAGCTAAGAAGTGAGAAAGAGATGAAGACAGCTTAGAATAGATCATGACGATGGGTTAATAGATGAAGACGGAGAAAAAAGAAGAAGAACGACGGCTTACCTCTACAACAAACAGCAAGATTGGAGAGGCGTTGGAGGTTCCCACACACGTCAATTTATGTTGTTTCCCATCACATTATGGATTGAAGAATGGCAAACATAGTTTAGTTTGAGATAAAATGCTTTTTTGAACAAAATTTTCAGAAATATTTGAAAGGAACAGAACAATATAATAGAAGAATGAATGGAATGAATAAATAATTTTGAGAAAAAAAAATTATTGGAAAAATTATACATGTTTCAAATTTTTTTTTTATTGTACCTTTTCAATTTTTCGTAACAACGAATTTGTTTTATTATGGATTTATTTAAAAGGAATGAATATGAAAGAATGAAAGATATATATCTATTATATATATATATATCCCCCTATAAGAGAGATCATTAGCAACAATTCTCTTTTTTTTTGGAGAAGTCTATTTCATCCCTTTTCTCCATTTTGGAGAAAACCATACTACCAAATTTTTCATTTATAGACAATGTTTTTAAAATTGCAGCCTTGACTGTATCCCAAAGTAAAAGTTTAGTTCGCTCACTTTTAATGGCCAAAGAATTAATTCTATCCAAAAAGCTATTGGTTATTATCTCTGATTATCTATGATTATCCAAAAAGAATTACTTATTATGTTTTGTGTTATGATTTTATAACAATTTTGAAAAATCGAGTAGCAATTTAAGTTTTATAATATGTGTGTCCAATATGGAAATATATATATATATATATGTGTGTATAAATATCTTGATATTAAAAATATAATTTTTTAAATGAATAACATTTGTATTACATTTTTTTTTTAATTCTTTTATGTCAAATATATTACTAATGGAAACGTTAGTGTCATGATAGTGTAGCTCAGTCCCTTAGTACTATATTTAATTTAGTTTAGGCTAATTTTATAGCACCAAACGCCTTTTCCTGACCTATTAAATGGCTTTAGAGGTGTTTGGGCTTTGGACTGATTTTACAAAAGCCTAAACATTATAAAGTATCAAACACGGAGACACTAGCCCCATGGTTTTTTTGTTCTATTCTAATTCGCTATGATTTTCAACCAAATTGCAAACTCAAAATTTTGACTTAAACATGGAAAACTCTAAAAAAATACGACAATTATATTGTCAAAGTTTCTATGTTTATATTTCAGAATATTTGTCACCTAGTAGACAGCAGGATAAATTAGGAAAAGAACAATATATGTACCATTATCGAGGAGAGAGTATGGGTAACTTCTATGAAACACACACATACGTGTTTGATGAAATTTCTAAATGAAAAGCAGATCTCCCTAAAACATCCTGATTTGGAGATAGTTCCAGTTTGATATGTTTTTAGAAAGGATTTGTGTGGACATAGAATGATGCAGAACAAAGGATCGTATTCGAGTGGATTCACTGTTTTCAAGTTGGTGAAAAACAGAGTTATTTTTCTATGAAGTTTTGAGACGAAGCCCATAATCCACATGCTCGAAAGCATAACATGTAATATTAGTTTCGTACCAAGCGTCACTCAATCCTGTGTGACATCTAAGCTTTGCCTATAGCACTTTTTCAGTGGATCTAACGACACATGGTTCAGAGTCAAATATTAGCCAAGGCTTTTTTTTCATTGTTGTGAGTTGTATTATTGATTGAGTTGCAATGATCAATCTTCTGAAGTTGAGTTTGATCGTTTCTGTAAAATGCAGCTGGCAGGATCCTGAATCCGAATGCGATGGGAGTAGTCATCTTCTCCACTTTTCATGCCTATTAGATATAAATGTTGCTTTGAAAATTGAGCTAAACTAAAAATACAATGGAGCTTCATCTGATTTAATTCATACCCCTCATCCTCCGCCAAATCCCATGTTCACGCCGAGTGTAATCACATCGCTGAAAATCTCAGCTCTGCATCCCCGAGCAAGTGGTCCGAGGGACACAGCAAGTTTAGTGGAACCGGTTTGAATTTTCACTCGATTGCCGCCAAACCGAACGACAGAAACCACAATGCATTGGTGTGACACTGCCACCAGGATTTGGGGACAATCATGTCTCCACCTACGTTGCCTCGCCTGCTCCTCCACCAAAATTTCAGAGACTAATTGAGCTCGCGAGGTTCAGTATGCTAGAGCACAAACAACAAAAACAAGGCCGAGAAATCGTTAAACGAACTCGAATAATCCACGATTTGCTCCAGATTCATCTCATAGCTAGGAGATAAAGCTTGCCAAACTTTGTCGAGGGGGCAAACCAAGTGTCGATCACAAGGCTTCGAACGAGATGAGAAAGTGTGGGTTGTGGCTTAATCAGGAAAAACACATAATCGATTCAGTCCCACGGGTTGAGATCGGCGACATTTTCTTTTACCCTTTGAAAATGTGTGTGGTGGGATTACACGACCAGCCACAAGCCAAAATTCACTATTTAACGCCTCAGCGAAGCCCCAATGGTGAGCTGAGAGCCACTAGCATTTTCATCTCAGTAGGTTACAAGGACGATGATGACACATGAAATGTTCTGGTTTAATCAGGTGACGGTGGTCAGGATAAGTACCACATGCAGTGTGAAACTCATAAGCTTAAAGGTAGGAATCTAGAAATGAAGAGGAGTATGCACTATGGTTTTGAGATACAGGTGATTAGAGGATTTAAATATAAGAACAAAATTAGCTTCAAATTTTTATGTCTATGATGGTTTATATAAGATTGCAACTTACGACCTTGATCTTGGCTAGTGTGGTTTCAGAGTGTTCAAGTCTATGCTAGTCAAATCAATAGGGCAACCCTAGATGGGCAGTGTGAGAATGAAGCTTAAGGAAACACGTAGAAGTAACCCGTTGATGGTTAGGCATGATAGGTATAAAAGCTTTGACATTTCTTTCAAGAAGGATAGTGTCCCGGTGTATCTATATAATGACGTAGATGGTGATCAGGGACCCTTGTTCTATGAGTACCTCTCTAAAGCTCACATCCTCTTATATTTTTCTCAAGGAGGGATCAACATGACTGATTGCGACTGTATTAACTCTTGCACTGAAGATTATATTTGTGAAAGGAAGAACGGTGGTGAGTTTGCATATGACCATAACGAAACTTTCAACACTTGCATGCAAACTCACCACCGTTCTTCCTTGCACAAAGACAATCTTCAATGCATGAATTAATACAGTCGTAGCCAGTCATGGTGATCACTCCAGGAGTAAAAACTAGAGGATTTAATGCAGCTTTCGAGAGGTGTTCATAGTACAAGGGTCCATGATCATCATCTATGTCATTATATAGATACACCGAGACATTCTCCTCCTTGAAACAAAGGTCAAAGCTTTTATACCCATCATGCTTAACTATAACCGGTTTACTTCTAACTATTTTCACAAGTTTTATTCTCGCACTGTTCATCTGGGGTTGCATTTTACAATCTTATATAAACCCTCATCCACATAAAACTTGGATCTAATATTGTTTTTATACGTATATCCTCTAATCACATGTATCTCAAAACCATAGTGCATACTCCACTCCATTACTAAATTCTCACTATTTAGCTTTTGGATTTCACACTGCATGTGGTATTTTTCCTGACCACTGTGACTGGTCGCTATTGGCTCACCTTTTGAGGGAGCCACTAAGCCATTAAATAGTAAATTATGGCTTGTGGCTGGCTGGTAAAGCCCACCACGCATCTTTCCTGACTGTAAAAGAATATATCACCAATCTCAACTCCTGGTTACGGCACAACCCACGTTCTCTCATCTGGTTCGAAGCGTTGGGATCGACTTCATCTCTTCAGTTATGAGATGAATCTGGAGGGAATCGTAGATAATTCGACTTCGTTTAACGATTTCTCCACATTGTTTATGTTGTTCGTGCTCTAAAATACCGAACCTCGCAAGAAGCAGGAGAGACAACGTATGTGGAGACGAGATTATCCCCAAATCCCGGTGTAAGTGGTTTCTATCGTCCGTTTCGGCGGCGATCCAGCGGAAATTCAAACTGGTTCCACAGAACTCGTTGTGTCCCTTGGACCGCTTGCTCACGGATGCATAAGTTAGATTCTCAGCAATGCGATTACACTCGACGTGAACAAGTGATGTGGCGGAGGAAGATGAAGGCGGAGGAGGAGGGGTATGATCAAAATCGGATAAAACTCCATTAACAGGCATGCTCTCGCTTGGATTTTTAGTTTGGCAAACCTTAATTAGTTCTGCCTTAACTTCTAGATTTTGAGCCAATGATGGTCCTTGCGACTTATGGAACTCCAACAGTGGTTCGGGAAGCGGAGGTGGAAGTAGAAGTGGAAAAGGAAGCGCAAGATTGGGAATTCGGCATAAGATTAAGGTCTGTAAATGGGACGAGAATATAAATTCTTCCAAGCGAACTGAAAGTCAAAAACATAATGTGCGCTTCAAAGCCAGTAACGATCCGGGCTCGGGACTACTTTCATGTTAAATCAAAAAATCTAAATTGGTTAAAAAGTTAGTATATTCGTAATCTTGTACAATTCACAAATATTCAAATGAGAAAGAAACAAAAAATTGTTACTTGTCTTCTTTCCATTTCTCTCTCCTCCGATCTTGCCCCTCAGCACCTCTTCTCAATGCGTCGGAGATTACCAATTAGCCATATTGATGAACCTTAAAATCTATTTCGTCCAATTTTATTTCTTTTTCTAAATAAAAGAGTGTATGAGATGAGATAGTTTAAACCCTCTATCTCATTAAGAGGTATATTTTCCGGTTGAGTTTGTCAATTGGATTTGGATTTACTTTTAGGATCTATCTAATTATGGTTTATAAAACGTTATTTACGACTACGTAAACAAAATTTGTATTTTTGATTGTAGTGTATACGTAAAATTACGTAAGTCAAATAGTTTGGGCTGTTTAGTGATGAAAATTTATTGTTTGTGTTGTATTCTTAAGAGCTAGAAACTCTAGGGAGAATTAGTATAGGATACATTAATTGGGGTGGTCTAGCGAGGTCAACCTAAAAGACAAAGTTCTAGAATACTTTTTTAGCTAGTTAAGTTGTCGATTTATTTGGTAGATGTACACTTAAAGGAATGAGAAACGCTTGCAAATTAATAGAAAACATTAAATGTCAGAACAAATCGTTTCCGAATTGCTAATTTGGCCATTGCCATGATGTTGCTTGATTAAAATATGTCAATATCCCTTTAAAGATGATCCACATGTGACCCGAGTGTCCAAGACCATGTATTTGCATTACATTAAGAACCGACAGTCGTTAAGGTCTTTATTGATGTGTGTGATTCTCTTAATTTGGTGGAACCTCATCATTTTGATACTTTATTAGCATTGTGTATATAGTGTAATCCAACAATCATATCTATTTCAGGTGTTTGGAGGACATAACTTGCCTAGTAGGAAAGAAACACTTGAAATTTTATGGGAACCATTAATGTTAGAACAAATATCTTCCAAATTGGCAATTTCACCAATTGCATGATGTTGCTTGATTAAAATCTGACAATCCATTCAAAGATGAATAACAGTTAACCCGAGAGTTTGAGACCATATCATTTGCATTACTTTTAAGAATCAGCAGTCAGTCATTCACTACAAAAAAAAGAGGTGGATTGTATCATTTATTATATATTTTTGCATTACTTATAATTGATGCAAATGAATCTTACATCACTTAGAAAAGTGACTCTGTTTGTGGTGATGTAAATAATTAACATCAGTTAGTTATCAACCGATGCAAATATATTTTATTTTTGCATCGATTGTTATAATTGATTTCAATATGTGTCAATTAAAAAAAACTGATGTAATCTTTTACATCGATTTTTAAAAGTGATGTTAGTATTTGTGACGATTATAATAATTGATGTTAAAATTAGCGTCAATTTTAGTAAGTGATTTTAATAGTTGTATCATTTATAATAACTGACTTACTATTTGTATCATTTAAAATATATGATTTAAAATACTACTATCACTTGTATATAATTGATGTTAAATTTATGCGAGTTTTCATAATTGATTGTAATAATTATGTTATTTATTTTTATATAATTAATCTTATTGGTTAAAACCAAATAAAAAAATTAATTTTATTCACCAATAAATATGAATATTAGATATTTAAGTTTCAATATATATAGAGGTGGTTTCTTTTTAACTTCTTCATCTATTAGCAATGTGGGATAAAGTAAAAAACGTTAGTTACATCACTTTTAACTGATATAAATTTTATATCATTTTCTAAATGATGTTAACCAAAATCATTAGTTACATCAATTATTTAGCTGAAGTAAATTTATAATTTTGTATCGATTTTGTTATAATGATGCTAAAGAATGAAACAGTTACATCAGTTTTAATAATTGAAGCTAATGCACATAATTATGTTTATATTACATTAGTGTAATTTTTATTAGAATCAGTTTTTATTGATGCTAATTTTGCATCATTGTTAGAAGTGATGTTAACAAAAATTAATAAATACATCGATCACCTAATTAATGTAAGTTTATATTTTAATATTAATTTTTTTTAAAGTGATACAAAGTAATAAAATTTGTATCACTTTTATTGAATTGATGTCAAACTAGTTAATTATAACATCAATTATCATAATTGATGTTAAGCCATGTATATTTGTTTCATTTATAAATAACTAATTCAAAATAGTATCACTTAGTTTTGTGATACAATATAAGTGATACAATCCACCCCTTTTTTTGTAGTGATTTAAGCCTTTAAAAATGTGTGTGATTCTCCTAACTTGGCAGAACTTTATCATTTTGATACGCTATTGACACTGCGTCTATTGTATAATCTAGCAATCATGTACATTATGGTGTTTCGAGGTCATAACTCATTTGGGAACCATTAAATGCAAGAATACATATTTTTCCGATTGGTAGTTTGGCCATTGCAATGATGTTGATTGATTAAAATCTGACAATCCATTCAAAGTTAAGCCACATGCAACTCGAGAGTCCGAGACCATGTCATTTGCAGTACATTAAGAACCAACAGTCGTTTAAGACCTTAATGATGTGTGTGATTTTCCTAACTTGGCGGAACCTCATAATTTTGATACTGCATTGGCATTGCGTATATAGTATAATGAAGCATTCATGTACATTTCAGGTGTTTCGAGGACATAACTCATATAGGAACCAGTAAATGCCATAACACATATTTTCCAAATTGGTAGTTTGCCCATTGTCATGATGTTGTTTGATTAAAATCTGACAATCCTTTCAAAGATGATCCACATGTAACCCGAGACCATGTAATTTTCATTACATTAAAAACTAATAGTCGTGTAAGCTTTTAATGATGTATGTGATTCTCCTAACTTGGTGGTACCTCGTCATTTTGATACTTCATTGGCATTGCCTATATTGTACAATCCAACATTCATGTACATTACATGGAGGACATAACTAATATGAGAATCAATAAATGTTAGAACAAATATTTTTTTCTGATTGGGTAATTTGGCCATTGCCATGATGTTACTTGATTAAAATATGACAACCCCTTTAAAGATGATCCACAAGTAATCTGTGAGTTGCATCACATTAAGAATAGGCAGTCAATTAGACTTTTACTGATATGTGTGATTCTCCTAACTTGGATGAATCTCATCATTTTTTAGAACATAACTCGCGTGTTGTAATTGAATAATCTTATGTTAAAAATCTTTGACAAATTAAAGCAAATTTAACAACTAAAAATGACAATATGGAATTTTTTTGTTGTTGAGAGTAATATTTTTTTTATTTTACAAAAGGTATCGTTATACAATTTTTTGTATATATTAATAAAATTATTAAAATTTTTGTTTTTTTATTTATTAAGATACTAAATAGATTTTATTTTTCCAATTAATACAGTAAAATAATAGAGTTAACAAAAATTATTCAAAGTATTATACTGTAAATACAAAAAGACATATTTTATAAAACAAATAATAATAATAAAACCTTAGAATAATATTATTTTTGTAAAGCGAAGGAAATACTAGTCGTATCTATTTAACTAGGGGAAGGCTCGCGCATTGCGCGAGGTTGTGTGATATTTTGACTGTTTTAACTTTTAATTTTATAATCTATTTTATTATATTTGTTAGTAAATTTTTGTAGGTAAAATAAATTATATTAAAAACTTAGCAGAATAATAATATCTATAGAGAATGAGGGTTGGTCCTATTAGGGCGGTAAAGCTGTCACCATTCCGAGAAAGCACATGAGCATAATCAGAAAGAAGGTCTCAGAGAGTAGAATCTATATTGCAATAGTGGTGGTGGTTTGAGTTTCGATGGATTAGGAAATGAAGGAGTTATCCATTAATCTAGAAAGATTTCACGAAAGCAAACAATGCATGATTTTCATTGCTAATAAATGAATATATTTTTTGATGGGCCACAAAGAAAACCTAAAGAAATAAATATATTTTTGTGTATAAACAATGGCACAATCATCTCTTAAAAGTTTAAAAATGTCCTAAAATAATGTGAATTAGGGACAATAACCAAAAAATAAGAGAATACCGATTGGATATGATAATAGATAAGAGATAAGCAGCAAAGAACATGCCTAGGGGAATCAGAACTTGTTCCTCCGGCTAAGCATCTATTGTTGCTATTGCATCCGAATTTGTGATGGCCGAAGATCCAAATACCATATGATGGCAGTAATGAAATTGGTATTCGATAAATTGATTTTCCTTTGATGAGATTCATGAACTGCTCGGAAAGTAATCAAAAATGTTATGACCTTAATCAAGAACAACGATTACAAAATAAAGTACGATTACAGAGAACGATTCCTCAAACTGATGCGTCTTCTTATTATCGAATGAGGAAAAAGAGAGCCTCTTAGCATTTGAAAGATTGGTGGAATAATAATATATATAGTGATTGAGAATAAAAAAAAGAAGAGAATACCGATTGGATATGATAATAGATAAGAGATAAGTAGCGAAGATCATGTCTAGGGGAATCAGAACTTGTTCCTCCTGCTGAGCAGGTATTGTTGCTATTGCATCCGAATTTGTGATGGCCGAGGATCCAAATACCATATGAAGACATCAATGAAGTTGGTATTCGGTAAATTTACTTTCCTTTGATGAGATTCATGAACTGATCGGAAAGTAATCAAAAGTGTTGTGACCTTAATCAAGAACAACGATTACAGAATAAAGTACAATTACAGAGAATGATTCCCCAAACTGATGTGCCTTCTTATTATCGAAGGAGGAAAAAGAGAGCCTCTTAGCATTTGAAAGGTAAGTGGAATAATAAAATATATAGTGAATGAGAAATTTTTTTTATTCATCGTAAACATATAAAATATCAAATTATTTCTCTTTGACAATAAGAACATGTTGTTTTGTAGTATAACTAATCTGAAATATATTTGTGGTAAAATTTGTGAATTGATGATTGTAAAAAGGATGTGTGATTCTATTTTATGCATATTTATATAGAATAGTGTATTGTTTATTACTAATACTATTCATCATGTTAAGAAATTTATGTCCACTTTTTTCTGACGCGAATATTTTGATATAGATATAAAATTCTATATTTTTCAGTTTGATTTCAACTTTTAATGAATTATTTATGAAGAAATGTAAGACAAATACGATTGAAAAGAGAAAAAAATGTTTCACAAAATAAGAAAGAAAAAGAATAAAAGAGGAGAAGACACATAAAAAAATGATAAAATTGTATATATTGTTTTTTCTATAGTTATGTAGTTAATTATAGTTTTTTGGGTTATTCATCCATATAACTCTATCATTAAATTAAGAACAATAAAATAAAAAGATAAATAATTAAGTACATATCAATATTTATGTGTATTTTTTTTTTTAAATGTTGGTGACACATGTCAATGTTTGGAATGCCACGTGGCAGCATTTCAAAGCTCATTTAAAAAACAAAACTTTACTATATTATAATAGTTACAAGAAGATCTCAAAATTAAAAAAAAAAGAATAATAAAAAAATTGAAAAAAAAATGACGCATGTCAGGTGGAAGAGCTTTGCATCAGTTTATGATCTCAAAAATGACGCATCTATATATACATATATTCTAATAAAACATATTTGCACCTTAGTCTAATAGAACCTAGAAAATGCCGGTTGCGGTGATTCCTCCTTCATGGAAAACCCAAATCTACTTTCTTCTTTCTTCTTCCTTCGGCATCATTCCAGCATGGCTTCTCCGCTATTACACTCTCTTTATTCACCAAATGTGTGGCTCCTCTATTTATAGAGTAAGGGCTGAAGCTTCTAGGTTTGAGGTTTCCCGAGAAATGTCTCTTTTGCCCTTAATTATCATTTTGTGCTTTTAATCTTTGAGCATTTTTTCATATTCTATTGGACCATAAAAATAGAGTCTTTAAAATATATCTATTTTTGAGATGTAGTTCAATATTCTTTTTTCTCTTGTAGATTTTTTCTAACCTGAAACAGTTTAGACTCTTTTTCTAATGCTTCATTTGGACCATTTATTTCTCAAACTCAACCTAGAATGGTTAAACCATGTCCCTACAGACTTTCACTCATGGATTAAAAGCCAAAAAAACATTGTTAACGTGCAATTTAGGATTATAATTTCAATCGGAAAAATAATTTTGATTTTTGAGATGTCATAGCCTTCACCAAAACTTCTCGACTTCGACGAGAGTGACAATCATCAGTGATCGCAATCGTTCCCCCGATGTCACGTAATTATCCTCCTCGTGTGTAAAATATCTCTGCAACCTTTATCATAAGACTCTTTACCAAATATATATTATGGTTCAATTTCTTTTATGAAATTTTCTTAAAGAACAATAATCTGGTTCAAAGATCGAAAACTCAAGTGACATCTCCACACCGCAGGGTGAGAAAACAAGTGATTGATGTTTTTTCCAAACTTATTATATTTTACAAGACAATTTTTAATATGATCATTTAAATGATCATTTAATTCCCCAATTTTTTGTAATTGTGCAAATTAGTTCTCAAATTTTTATGTTGGTAAATTAATTACTCAAGTTTATGTTGACTTTGTAAAATTGGACTCAGACATAAAGTCAACGCGAACGTCTCCGTTTTCTTAGTTACAATTGACTTTTCTTATGCCTAAATTTCCGAATACAACGTTAAGTTTAGGAATAAAATTTCTGATTGCAAATACTTCAGAAATGAAATGAGGATTTTCCCAAGACTCTTTACCAAACATATAATATTGGTGAGTTTAATTATTATTTATACCGGCTATATGTAAACCCAAAGGTAGTCTTGCTTTAAATTGACTGACATAGTTTTGGAACGTCTAGTTGAGCTTATAGACATTTTTTATTTTTGGTATGAATGTTAAATATATAGACATTTTTAATTTAGGAAAACAGATCATTTTGAATTCGCTAACAGTGGATAGTTTTAATAGGCATCAATAATTTTGTTTTATCTATGTTATGGTAGTTTATATTTAGGGGGTGTTATTGGTTCTTATATTTTAATGGATTTAGAAATCCAAACCAAATCCAGTGTTATTGGTTCTATGATTTTAAAATCCATATTGAAATCCAGTGTTATTGGTTCTATGATTTTAAAATATATATTGAAATCCAGTGTTATTGGTTCTATGATTTTAAAATCCAAGTATTATAAAGACTTTATTTTTTATTGGATTTGAATGGATTTATAAGTGTTTTCATGAGTAAAATACAAATACCCAAATACTTGATTTAACCTTGGTATTTGATTGGATTTGAGTATTTTTTAAATTCAAAGAAGATTTTCAAATCCATTATAATATAAGAACCAATAGCCCCTCCTTATTTTTTAACAGATTGTAAGATATTAAATTATAAATCATGCGTATACATGGGGACTAAATCTAGTATATATATATTTCTTTAATTTGAAATTCTAATTAATAATATATTTCTTATAATTAAAGAAATAAAAATTTGTAAAATAAATTAAACTCTATATAAAAATATATATTTATTTTCATTATTAATGATATATATTTCCCTTTTCTAATTACAGTACTTAATTTAAATTTGAATGAATAATAAAATAATTAAATTACTTGAAATATAAATATTTTATCTCTATGTTAAAATATTCATATTTTTTATTTTTAATTTATTTAACAAAAATGAGTTATTTATAGTTTTTAGTATTATTGACCCAAAAAAATATATATATTGGCGAAAAGAGTAACAGGGATTACCGTTTTATACTAGAAATCCAGCGGCTAGGAGAGGAAGAAAGAGAAATCGGCTAGAAGAACCACCGGCGGCGAGTAGATCTGGAAAGAAAAACAGAGATTAATTTTTTTTGTGAACAACGAAAAGAGCAAGAGGGAGAAAGAGGGATTACCGTTTCCTACGAGAAATGCAGGGGCGGAAAGAAGAAGAGGCGAGAACCAGTAGCGTCAAGGAGATCTGGAAAACAAAAGTTATATCTTGAGAAATTTTGTTGACGACAAAAAGAGAAAGAGGGAAGAAGATGGATTACCTGCAAGAAGGAAGCGGCGAGGAGAACCAGCGACAACGAGGAGAACCGGCGATGGCGAGGAGAACAAGCGGCGGCAAAGATATCGGCACTTAGGGAGATTTTTTTGAGTAGGTTAAAAATAATAGTGTGTAAAACCGCTTTTATACGTCGATTAGTTTTTGAGTAGGTTAAAATTTATTGGTTTAATTCTGGTTATGCTAAAATTAATAGTTTGGTTCAATTCTCTCGATTATGTTTATTTTACGGTCATGTTGGGTTAAAACCGAAGTCACTATTGGGTTTAATTTGAATTTAAGACTTCAAATGAAATTTCTAGTGTGTATACTTAATATGCAATCTGATTTTAAAAAAAAATTTATCTTATCCAAACAAGCAAACTCGATTTTATTTTTAAACTACCATAAAGACTAAAACATTCATTCCAATCCGAGAAATACATATAAACTAGACTCTTTCAAAAAATTTAAAATTAAATGTTCACCGATCATAAGTCTTCAAATTAACAATATAACCAATCGTAAACTAAGATCTCCTCATGCAAACACAAATGTAAATGATCACACCTATGAGGATTACACCGGTCACCATCAAATCCTCAACTCGACGCATCTGGAGCGCTTCTCAAGAATAAGCTCCTTTAGTTGAGTTATATCTGTCTCTGATTTCCGAATGTTACGCCTCATCATCTCCATTTGTAGAATATCAACACAATCCTGAATGGCCGGGCAATCACCAATTTTAAAGTAACGAAATGAATCTGCATGTTGTTCCACAACCACTCATAGCTCTTGAAATTCTTCCATCTTAGCCTCATCCCACCACTTGATTATATGGTAGCCACCATCATATACAAATACATTACACGACATACATTTAGATTTCGTATTGAAATTATTATAACTCCATTCGGAAACAAAAAACATCACAAAAGTCTCATCACCTTACTGTTACAACATCCATAGAATCTCCTACCCAGATTTGGGTATGTAGCGGATTTTGGATCACAGACACCAAGCCGCAGAAACAACAGTCATGAAATCCAAAAATTCCACCGGATCGATGTCGAGAAGTCGTACTCACTATTGGAAATCCATAACTTCCAAAACTACTTGATGAATGAATGTAGCTGTATTGCCCCATCCTTGTGTATTTTATAACAATAACTCATTACAAAAATTCTATTTTCTATTCGAAATCATATAATGTAAAACATAAATTATGTAACATGCAGACTTCTTTGGTAATTTACTTTCTATACTACAATGGAAGTATACGTATGAAACTTATGAATCAAATGAATATTTGAAACTAAACTACTATACAAGTTTTCGCAACCAAATGGTCAGAAACTTGAAAACTGAAAATTTTGTTTGAAACAAAAAATATCTAGATATTAAAAATATAATTTTTCAAATGAATTAATTTGATACATTTCTTTTTATTCTTTTATTCCAAATATGTCACTAATGGAAACGTTAGTGTCATGATAGTTTAGCTCA
>JAHZTW010000003.1:58217559-58229550 GCA_020283515.1 Alliaria petiolata | reverse complement strand
AACCATAAACTGAGATTAAAAATTAAATAAACTCCAAACAGATATGGAAAAAAGTTGGACGAAAAAACTTATCTATTCTGGAAGGTGGAGGGCAAATAGAAAGACTCAGATCTGGAGTAGATTTGATTTTCGGTGAAGAACTTCAGCTTACCGGTTCGGAAAGAGAAAGAATAAGATGATGGCGAGTAAGAAATGAAACAATAAGCTAAGAAGTGAGAAAGAGATGAAGACAGCTTAGAATAGATCATGACGATGGGTTAATAGATGAAGACGGAGAAAAAAGAAGAAGAACGACGGCTTACCTCTACAACAAACAGCAAGAATGGAGAGGCGGTGGAGGTTCCCACACACGTCAATTTATGTTGTTTCCCATCACATTATGGATTGAAGAATGGCAAACATAGTTTAGTTTGAGATAAAATGCTTTTTTGAACAAAATTTTCAGAAATATTTGAAAGGAACAGAACAATATAATAGAAGAATGAATGGAATGAATAAATAATTTTGAGAAAAAAAAATTATTGGAAAAATTATACATGTTTCAAATTTTTTTTTTATTGTACCTTTTCAATTTTTCGTAACAACGAATTTGTTTTATTATGGATTTATTTAAAAGGAATGAATATGAAAGAATGAAAGATATATATCTATTATATATATATATATCCCCCTATAAGAGAGATCATTAGCAACAATTCTCTTTTTTTTTGGAGAAGTCTATTTCATCCCTTTTCTCCATTTTGGAGAAAACCATACTACCAAATTTTTCATTTATAGACAATGTTTTTAAAATTGCAGCCTTGACTGTATCCCAAAGTAAAAGTTTAGTTCGCTCACTTTTAATGGCCAAAGAATTAATTCTATCCAAAAAGCTATTGGTTATTATCTCTGATTATCTATGATTATCCAAAAAGAATTACTTATTATGTTTTGTGTTATGATTTTATAACAATTTTGAAAAATCGAGTAGCAATTTAAGTTTTATAACATGTGTGTCCAATATGGAAATATGTATATATATATATATATATGTGTGTGTGTATAAATATCTTGATATTAAAAATATAATTTTTTAAATGAATAATATTTGTATTACATTTTTTTTTAATTCTTTTATGTCAACTATATCACTAATGGAAACGTTAGTGTCATGATAGTGTAGCTCAATCCCTTAGTACTATATTTAATTTAGTTTAGGCTAATTTTATAGCACCAAACGCCTTTTCCTGACCTATTAAATGGCTTTAGAGGTGTTTGGGCTTTGGACTGATTTTACAAAAGCCTAAACATTATAAAGTATCAAACACGGAGACACTAGCCCCATGGTTTTTTTGTTCTATTCTAATTCGCTATGATTTTCAACCAAATTGCAAACTCAAAATTTTGACTTAAACATGGAAAACTCTAAAAAAATACGACAATTATATTGTCAAAGTTTCTATGTTTATATTTCAGAATATTTGTCACCTAGTATACATACCATTGTTTTGAACCTTTTGTATTGAAAATTGGTGGAGATACAGCAGGATAAATTAGGTAAAGAACAATATACGTACCATTATTGAGGAGAGAGTATGGGTAACTTCTATGAAACACAGACTTGTTTGATGAAATGTCTAAATGAACAGCAGATCTCCCCAAAACATCCTGATTTGGAGATAGTTCCAATTTGAGATGTTTTTAGAAAGGATTTGTGTGGACATAAAATGATGCAGAACAAAGGATCGTATTCGAGTGGATTCACTGTTTTCAAGTTGGTGAAAAACAGGGTTATTTTTTTATGAAGTTTTGAGGCGAAGCCCATAATCCCCATGCTCGATCCTGTGTGACATCTAACCTTTGCGTATGGCACTTTTTCAGTGGATCTAACGACACTTGGTTCAGAGTCAAATATTAGCCAAGGCTTTTTTTTTTTATTGTTGTGAGTTGTATTAATGATTGAGTTGCAATGATCGATCTTCTAAAGTTGAGTTTGATCGTTTCTGTAAAATGCAGCTGGCAGGATCCTGAATCGGAATGCGATGGGAGTAGTCATCTTCTCCACTTTTCATGCCTATTAGATATAAACGTTGCTTTGAAAATTGAGCTAAACTAAAAATACAATGGAGCTTCATCTGATTTCAATCATACCCCTCCTCCTCCGCCAAATCCCATGTTCACGCCGAGTGTAATCGCATCGCTGAAAATCTCAGCTCTGCATCCCCGAGCAAGTGGTCTGAGGGACACAACAAGTTTAGTGGAACCGGTTTGAATTTTCACTTGATAGCCGCCAAACCGAACGACAGAAACCACGATGCATTGGTGTGACACTGCCACCAGGATTTGGGGACAATCACGTCTCCACCTACGTTGCCTCGCTTGCGCCACCGAAATTTCAGAGACTAAATGAGCTCGCGAGGTTCAGTATGCTAGAGCACGAAAAACAGAAACAAGACCGAGAAATCGTTAAACGAACTCGAATAATCCACGATTTGCTCCAGATTCATCTCATAGCTAGGAGATAAAGCTTGCCAAACCTGGTCGGGGGCAAACCAAGTGTCGATCACAAGGCTTCGAACGAGATGAGAAAGTGTGGGTTGTGGCTTAATCAGGAAAAACACATAATCGATTCAGTCCCACGGGTTGAGATCGGCGACATTTTCTTTTACCCTTTGAAAATGTGTGTGGTGGGATTACACGACCAGCCACAAGCCAAAATTCACTATTTAACGCCTCAGCGAAGCCCCAATGGTGAGCTGAGAGCCACTAGCATTTTCATCTCAGTAGGTTACAAGGACGATGATGACACATGAAATGTTCTGGTTTAATCAGGTGACGGTGGTCAGGATAAGTACCACATGCAGTGTGAAACTCATAAGCTTAAAGGTAGGAATCTAGAAATGAAGAGGAGTATGCACTATGGTTTTGAGATACAGGTGATTAGAGGATTTAAATATAAGAACAAAATTAGCTTCAAATTTTTATGTCTATGATGGTTTATATAAGATTGCAACTTACGACCTTGATCTTGGCTAGTGTGGTTTCAGAGTGTTCAAGTCTATGCTAGTCAAATCAATAGGGCAACCCTAGATGGGCAGTGTGAGAATGAAGCTTAAGGAAACACGTAGAAGTAACCCGTTGATGGTTAGGCATGATAGGTATAAAAGCTTTGACATTTCTTTCAAGAAGGATAGTGTCCCGGTGTATCTATATAATGACGTAGATGGTGATCAGGGACCCTTGTTCTATGAGTACCTCTCTAAAGCTCACATCCTCTTATATTTTTCTCAAGGAGGGATCAACATGACTGATTGCGACTGTATTAACTCTTGCACTGAAGATTATATTTGTGAAAGGAAGAACGGTGGTGAGTTTGCATATGACCATAACGAAACTTTCAACACTTGCATGCAAACTCACCACCGTTCTTCCTTGCACAAAGACAATCTTCAATGCATGAATTAATACAGTCGTAGCCAGTCATGGTGATCACTCCAGGAGTAAAAACTAGAGGATTTAATGCAGCTTTCGAGAGGTGTTCATAGTACAAGGGTCCATGATCATCATCTATGTCATTATATAGATACACCGAGACATTCTCCTCCTTGAAACAAAGGTCAAAGCTTTTATACCCATCATGCTTAACTATAACCGGTTTACTTCTAACTATTTTCACAAGTTTTATTCTCGCACTGTTCATCTGGGGTTGCATTTTACAATCTTATATAAACCCTCATCCACATAAAACTTGGATCTAATATTGTTTTTATACGTATATCCTCTAATCACATGTATCTCAAAACCATAGTGCATACTCCACTCCATTACTAAATTCTCACTATTTAGCTTTTGGATTTCACACTGCATGTGGTATTTTTCCTGACCACTGTGACTGGTCGCTATTGGCTCACCTTTTGAGGGAGCCACTAAGCCATTAAATAGTAAATTATGGCTTGTGGCTGGCTGGTAAAGCCCACCACGCATCTTTCCTGACTGTAAAAGAATATATCACCAATCTCAACTCCTGGTTACGGCACAACCCACGTTCTCTCATCTGGTTCGAAGCGTTGGGATCGACTTCATCTCTTCAGTTATGAGATGAATCTGGAGGGAATCGTAGATAATTCGACTTCGTTTAACGATTTCTCCACATTGTTTATGTTGTTCGTGCTCTAAAATACCGAACCTCGCAAGAAGCAGGAGAGACAACGTATGTGGAGACGAGATTATCCCCAAATCCCGGTGTAAGTGGTTTCTATCGTCCGTTTCGGCGGCGATCCAGCGGAAATTCAAACTGGTTCCACAGAACTCGTTGTGTCCCTTGGACCGCTTGCTCACGGATGCATAAGTTAGATTCTCAGCAATGCGATTACACTCGACGTGAACAAGTGATGTGGCGGAGGAAGATGAAGGCGGAGGAGGAGGGGTATGATCAAAATCGGATAAAACTCCATTAACAGGCATGCTCTCGCTTGGATTTTTAGTTTGGCAAACCTTAATTAGTTCTGCCTTAACTTCTAGATTTTGAGCCAATGATGGTCCTTGCGACTTATGGAACTCCAACAGTGGTTCGGGAAGCGGAGGTGGAAGTAGAAGTGGAAAAGGAAGCGCAAGATTGGGAATTCGGCATAAGATTAAGGTCTGTAAATGGGACGAGAATATAAATTCTTCCAAGCGAACTGAAAGTCAAAAACATAATGTGCGCTTCAAAGCCAGTAACGATCCGGGCTCGGGACTACTTTCATGTTAAATCAAAAAATCTAAATTGGTTAAAAAGTTAGTATATTCGTAATCTTGTACAATTCACAAATATTCAAATGAGAAAGAAACAAAAAATTGTTACTTGTCTTCTTTCCATTTCTCTCTCCTCCGATCTTGCCCCTCAGCACCTCTTCTCAATGCGTCGGAGATTACCAATTAGCCATATTGATGAACCTTAAAATCTATTTCGTCCAATTTTATTTCTTTTTCTAAATAAAAGAGTGTATGAGATGAGATAGTTTAAACCCTCTATCTCATTAAGAGGTATATTTTCCGGTTGAGTTTGTCAATTGGATTTGGATTTACTTTTAGGATCTATCTAATTATGGTTTATAAAACGTTATTTACGACTACGTAAACAAAATTTGTATTTTTGATTGTAGTGTATACGTAAAATTACGTAAGTCAAATAGTTTGGGCTGTTTAGTGATGAAAATTTATTGTTTGTGTTGTATTCTTAAGAGCTAGAAACTCTAGGGAGAATTAGTATAGGATACATTAATTGGGGTGGTCTAGCGAGGTCAACCTAAAAGACAAAGTTCTAGAATACTTTTTTAGCTAGTTAAGTTGTCGATTTATTTGGTAGATGTACACTTAAAGGAATGAGAAACGCTTGCAAATTAATAGAAAACATTAAATGTCAGAACAAATCGTTTCCGAATTGCTAATTTGGCCATTGCCATGATGTTGCTTGATTAAAATATGTCAATATCCCTTTAAAGATGATCCACATGTGACCCGAGTGTCCAAGACCATGTATTTGCATTACATTAAGAACCGACAGTCGTTAAGGTCTTTATTGATGTGTGTGATTCTCTTAATTTGGTGGAACCTCATCATTTTGATACTTTATTAGCATTGTGTATATAGTGTAATCCAACAATCATATCTATTTCAGGTGTTTGGAGGACATAACTTGCCTAGTAGGAAAGAAACACTTGAAATTTTATGGGAACCATTAATGTTAGAACAAATATCTTCCAAATTGGCAATTTCACCAATTGCATGATGTTGCTTGATTAAAATATGACAATCCATTCAAAGATGATCCACAGTTAACCGGAGAGTCTGAGACCATATCATTTGCATTACTTTTAAGAATCAGCAGTCATTTAAGCCTTTAAAAATGTGTGTGATTCTCCTAACTTGGCAGAACTTTATCATTTTGATACTCTATTGACACTGCGTCTATTGTATAATCTAGCATTCATGTACATTATGATGTTTCGAGGTCATAACTCATTTGGGAACCATTAAATGCAAGAATACATATTTTTCCGATTGGTAGTTTGGCCATTGCAATGATGTTGATTGATTAAAATCTAAACAATCCATTCAAAGTTAAGCCACATGTAACTCGAGAGTCCGAGACCATGTCATTTGCATTACATTAAGAACCGACAGTCGTTTAAGACCTTAATGATGTGTGTGATTTTCCTAACTTGGTGAAACCTCATAATTTTGATACTGCATTGGCATTGCGTATATAGTATAATGAAGCATTCATGTACATTTCAGGTGTTTCGAGGACATAACTCATATAGGAACCAGTAAATGCCATAACACATATTTTCCAAATTGGTAGTTTGCCCATTGTCATGATGTTGTTTGATTAAAATCTGACAATCCTTTCAAAGATGATCCACATGTAACCCGAGACCATGTAATTTTCATTACATTAAAAACTAATAGTCGTGTAAGCTTTTAATGATGTATGTGATTCTCCTAACTTGGTGGTACCTCGTCATTTTGATACTTCATTGACATTGCCTATATTGTACAATCCAACATTCGTGTACATTACATGGAGGACATAACTAATATGAGAATCATTAAATGTTAGAGCAAATATTTTTTTTTCTGATTGGGTAATTTGGCAATTGCCATGATGTTACTTGATTAAAATTTGACAACCCCTTTAAAGATGATCCACAAGTAATCTCTGAGTTTCATTACATTAAGAATAGGCAATCAATTAAACTTTTAGTGATATGTGTGTTTCTCCTAACTTGGATGAATCTCATCATTTTTTAGAACATAACTCGCGTGTTGTAATTGAATAGTCTTATGTTAAAAATATTTGATAAATTAAAGCAAATTTAACAACTAAAAATGACATTATGGAATTTTGTTGTTGTTGAGAGTAATATTTTTTTTTTATTTTACAAAAAGTATCGTTATATAATTTTTTGTATATCTTTGATTTTTATTAAGATAATAAATAAATTTTATTTTTCCAATTAATACAGTAAAATAATAGAGTTAAAAACAAAATTTATTCAAAGTACTATACTGTAAATAAAAAAAGACATATTTTATATAAAAAAAAAATAATAATAAAACCTTAGAATAGTATTATTTTTGTAAAGCGAAAGGAAATACTAGTCGTATCTATTAAATATGTTTCACCTAGTTTTCTTGAAACTAAAGTTTCAGTTTGCCACATCTGTAGCTTTTGAAATCTAACTAATCTCTTTTTCCAGATTAAATCAAATTCTATTTTTGTAAAGATTAGTGCCATTTATGTAATTTCTCTCTCTCATCTCCAGAACTGACCTTCTCTCTCTTATGAAACAACTAGAAACCTTTGTTTTACCCTTAAAAGAATTGTGAATGCATGTTAGATGGATCAGACGTGAATTTAACTACAAGATCTGATTAGTTACACGATTTTCTCTAATCCTCATTACGAAGGCTTTTAAGTCATAATTAAGCTTCAAGTCTTCTTCAAAGATTTCATGACGACCATGTCGTCTCTGCGTTGTTTGTTTACTCTCCGCAGTCTTACTCTCTTATGTCTTTGATAAATGTTTATTAACATCACACATCCATTCATCTATCTAATCACCCTAATCTATTAATAAACTAAAAATGTGTTATTCAATCATAGATTTTAATATAATTCAAATCCAACAAAAATCCAATGTTATTCAATTAATAATGATACTATTATTTTTTAAACAAATTCTGTGTTATTGTATCTCTTATTTGTAAACCATGCTTAAAAGATTATAAAATCTGGTGGTATTTAATTAAGATATTAAATACTCTGCTAAAATCTAGTATTAGACACAAGTAAATGACTTTTTTATATATACTGAATCATTTGAAATGAATTCCACTAGAATTTTATAAGTAAATTATTAAAAACAAAATCTAAGATACAATACAAAAGATTTTAGAATATACAGAATTAAAATTTTAAAAACAGTATAAAAAATTCAATTACTGAAGATTATAAAACTTAGACAATTGACTTTAAATCTGGGATTGAATAGCACCCCCTATTAGAAGAATTTTTAAAACATATTTGCACCTTAGTCTAATAGAACCTGGAAAATCCCGGTTGCGGTGGTTCCTCCTTCGTGGAAAACCCAGATCTACTTTCTTCTTCCTTCTAGGTGGAAGCCTTCGGCATCATTCCAGCATGGCTTCGCCGCTCTTACAGTCTCTTCATTCACCAAATGTGTGGCTCCTCTATTTATAGAGTAAGGGCTGAGGTTTGAGGTTTCCCGAGAAATGTCTCTTTTGCCCTTAATTATCATTTTGTGCTTTTAATCTTTGGGTTTTTTTCATATTCTATTGGACCATAAAAATAGAGTCTTTAAAATATATATATTTTTGAGATGTGGTTCCATATTTTTTTTTCTTTTGTGGATTTTTTCTAACCTGAAACAGTTTAGACTCTTTTTCTAATGCTTCATTTGGACCATTTATTTCTCAAACTCAACCTAGAATGAGTTAAACCATGTCCCTACAGACTTTCACTCATGGATTAAAAGCCGAAAACATTGTTTACGTGCAATTTAGGATTATAATTTCAATCGGAAAAATAATTTTGATTTTTGAGATGTCATAGCCTTCACCAAAACTTCTCGACTTCGACGAGAGTGACAATCATCAGTGATCGCAATCGTTCCCCCGATGTCACGTAATTATCCTCCTCGTGTGTAAAATATCTCTGCAACCTTTATCATAAGACTCTTTACCAAATATATATTATGGTTCAATTTCTTTTATGAAATTTTCTTAAAGAACAATAATCTGGTTCAAAGATCGAAAACTCAAGTGACATCTCCACACCGCAGGGTGAGAAAACAAGTGATTGATGTTTTTTCCAAACTTATTATATTTTACAAGACAATTTTTAATATGATCATTTAAATGATCATTTAATTCCCCAATTTTTTGTAATTGTGCAAATTAGTTCTCAAATTTTTATGTTGGTAAATTAATTACTCAAGTTTATGTTGACTTTGTAAAATTGGACTCAGACATAAAGTCAACGCGAACGTCTCCGTTTTCTTAGTTACAATTGACTTTTCTTATGCCTAAATTTCCGAATACAACGTTAAGTTTAGGAATAAAATTTCTGATTGCAAATACTTCAGAAATGAAATGAGGATTTTCCCAAGACTCTTTACCAAACATATAATATTGGTGAGTTTAATTATTATTTATACCGGCTATATGTAAACCCAAAGGTAGTCTTGCTTTAAATTGACTGACATAGTTTTGGAACGTCTAGTTGAGCTTATAGACATTTTTTATTTTTGGTATGAATGTTAAATATATAGACATTTTTAATTTAGGAAAACAGATCATTTTGAATTCGCTAACAGTGGATAGTTTTAATAGGCATCAATAATTTTGTTTTATCTATGTTATGGTAGTTTATATTTAGGGGGTGTTATTGGTTCTTATATTTTAATGGATTTAGAAATCCAAACCAAATCCAGTGTTATTGGTTCTATGATTTTAAAATCCATATTGAAATCCAGTGTTATTGGTTCTATGATTTTAAAATATATATTGAAATCCAGTGTTATTGGTTCTATGATTTTAAAATCCAAGTATTATAAAGACTTTATTTTTTATTGGANATAGACATTTTTTTATTTTTGGTATGAATGTTAAATATATAGACATTTTTAATTTAGGAAAACAGATAATTTTGAATTCGCTAACAGTGGATAGTTTTAATAGGCATCAATAATTTTGTTTTATCTATGTTATGGTAGTTTATATTTATTTTTTAACAGATTGTAAGATATTAAATTATAAATCATGCGTATACATGGGGACTAAATATAGTATATATATATTTCTTTAATTTGAAATTCTAATTAATAATATATTTCTTATAATTAAAGAAATAAAAATTTGTAAAATAAATTAAACTCTATATAAAAATATATATTTATTTTCATTATTAATGATATATATTTCCTTTTTCTAATTACAGTACTTAATTTAAATTTGAATGAATAATAAAATAATTAAACTACTTAAAATATAAATATTTTATCTCTATGTTAAAATATTCATATTTTTTATTTTTAATTTATTTAACAAAAATGAGTTATTTATAGTTTTTAGTATTATTGACCCAAAAAAATATATATATTGGCGAAAAGAGTAACAGGGATTACCGTTTTATACTAGAAATCCAGCGGCTAGGAGAGGAAGAAAGAGAAATCGGCTAGAAGAACCACCGGCGGCGAGTAGATCTGGAAAGAAAAACAGAGATTAATTTTTTTTGTGAACAACGAAAAGAGCAAGAGGGAGAAAGAGGGATTACCGTTTCCTACGAGAAATGCAGGGGCGGAAAGAAGAAGAGGCGAGAACCAGAAGAGTCAAGGAGATCTGGAAAACAAAAGATATATCTTGAGAAATTTTGTTGACGACAAAAAGAGAAAGAGGGAAGAAGATGGATTACCTGCAAGAAGGAAGCGGCGAGGAGAACCAGCGACAACGAGGAGAACCAGCGACAACGAGGAGAACCGGCGATGGCGAGGAGAACAAGCGGCGGCAAAGATATCGGCACTTAGGGAGATTTTTTTAAGTAGGTTAAAAATAATAGTGTGTAAAACCGCTTTTATACGTCGATTAATTTTTGAGTAGGTTAAAATTTATTGGTTTAATTCTGGTTATGCTAAAATTAATAGTTTGGTTCAATTCTCTCGATTATGTTATTTTACGGTCATGTTGGGTTAAAACCAAAGTCACTATTGGTTTACAACACGGTTAGGTTTAATTTGAATTTAAGACTTCAGATGAAATTTCTAGTGTGTAGACTTAATATGCAATCTGATTTAAAAAAAAAAAATTATCTTATCCAAACAAGCAAACTCAATTTCTTTTTAAACTACCATAAAGACTAAAACATTCATTCCAATCCGAGAAATACATATAAACTAGACTCTTTCAAAAAATACAAATTTAAATGTTCACCGATTATAAGTCTTCAAATTAACAATATCTAACCAATTGTAAACTAAGATCTCCTCATGCAAACACAAATGTAAATGATCACACCTATGAGGATTACACCGGTCACCATCAAATCCTCAACTCGACGCATCTGGAGAGCTTCTCAAGAATAAGCTCCTTTAGTTGAGTTATATCTGTCTATGATTTCCGAATGTTACGCCACATCATCTCCATTTGTAGAATATCAACACAATCCTGAAAGGCCGGGCAATCACCAATTTTAAAGTAACGAAATGAATCTGCATGTTGTTCCACAACCACTCGTAGCTCTTGAAATTCTTCCATCTTAGCCTCATCCCACCACTTGATTATATGGTAGCCACCATCATATACAAATACATTACATGACATACATTTAGATTTCGTGTTCAAATAATTATAACTCAATTCGGAAAAAAACAACATCACAAAAGTCTCATTACCTTACTGTTACGACATCCATAGAATCTCCTACCCGGATTTGGATATGTAGCGGATTTTGGATAACAGACACCAAGCCGCAGAAACAACAGTCATGAAATCCAAAAATTCCACCGGATCGATGTCGAGAAGTCGTACTCACTTTTGGAAATCCAGAACTTCCAAAAACTACTTGATGAATGTAGCTGTATTGCCCCATCCTTGTGTATTTTATAACAATAACTCATTACAAAAATTCTATTTTCTATTCGAAATCATATAATGTAAAACATAAATTATGTAACATGCAGACTTCTTTGGTAATTTACTTTCTATACTACAATGGAAGTATACGTATGAAACTTATGAATCAAATGAATATTTGAAACTAAACTACTATACAAGTTTTCGCAACCAAATGGTCAGAAACTTGAAAACTGAAAATTTTGTTTGAAACAAAAAATATCTAGATATTAAAAATATAATTTTTCAAATGAATTAATTTGATACATTTCTTTTTATTCTTTTATTCCAAATATGTCACTAATGGAAACGTTAGTGTCATGATAGTTTAGCTCA
>JAHZTW010000003.1:58167022-58181155 GCA_020283515.1 Alliaria petiolata | reverse complement strand
CTTTCAAAGATGATCCACATGTAACCCGAGACCATGTAATTTTCATTACATTAAAAACTAATAGTCGTGTAAGCTTTTAATGATGTATGTGATTCTCCTAACTTGGTGGTACCTCGTCATTTTGATACTTCATTGGCATTGCCTATATTGTACAATCCAACATTCATGTACATTACATGGAGGACATAACTAATATGAGAATCAATAAATGTTAGAACAAATATTTTTTTTCTGATTGGGTAATTTGGCCATTGCCATGATGTTACTTGATTAAAATATGACAACCCCTTTAAAGATGATCTACAAGTAATCTCTGAGTTGCATTACATTAAGAATAGGCAGTCAATTAGACTTTTAGTGATATGTGTGATTCTCCTAACTTGAATGAATCTCATCAGTTTTTAGAACATAACTCGTGTGTTGTAATTGAATAGTCTTATGTTAAAAATCTTTGATAAATTAAATCAAATTTAACAACTAAAAATGACATTATGGAATTTTGTTGTTGTTGAGAGTAATATTTTTTTATTTTACAAAAGGTATCGTTATACAATTTTTGTATATATTAATAAAATTATTAAAAAATTTATTTTATTTTTATTAAGATACTAAATAGATTTTATTTTCCAATTAATACAGTAAAATAATAGAGTTAAAAAAATTTATTCAAAGTATTATACTGTAAATACAAAAAGACATATTTTATAAAACAAATAATTATAATAAAACCTTAGAATAGTATTATTTTTCTAAAGCGAAGGAAATACGAGTCGTATTTATTTAATATGTTTCACTTAGTTTTCTTGGGACTAAAGTTTCACTTTGCCACATCTGTAGCTTTTGAAATCGAACTAATCTCTTTTTCCAGATTAAATCAAATTCTATTTTTGTAAAGATTAGTGCCATTTATGTAATTTCTCTCTCTCATCTCCAGAACTGGCCTTCTCTCTCTTATGAAACAACTAAAAACCTTTGTTTACGCTTAAAAAGAATTGTGAATGCATGTTAGATGGATCAGACGTGAATTTAACTACAAGATCTGATTAGTTACACGATTTTCTCTAATCCTCATTACGAAGGCTTTTAAGTCATAATTAAGCTTCAAGTCTTCGTTGAACATTGATATATAAACCCATCTTCTGTGTCTCTTTGCTTAGACAAATTTATTCTTCTTCAAAGATTTCATGACGACCATGTCGTCTCTGCGTTTTTTGTTTACTCTCAGCAGTCTTACTCTCTTATGTCTTTGATAAAAGTTTATTAACATCACACATCCATTCATCTATCTAATCACCCTAATCTATTAATAAACTAAAAAGGTGTTATTCAATCATAGATTTTAATATAATTCAAATCCAACAACAACCCAATATTATTCAATTAATAATGATACTATTATTTTTTTTAAAACATTCTGTGTTATTGTATCTCTTATTTGTAAACCATGCTTAAAAGATTATAAAATCTGGTGGTATTCAATTAAGATATTAAATACTCTGCTAAAATCTAGTATTAGTCACAAGTAAATGACTTTTTTTTTATATATATTGAATCATTTGAAATGAATTCCACTAGAATTTTATAAGTAAATTATTAAAAACAAAATCTAAGATACACTACAAAAGATTTTAGAATATACAAAATTAGATTTTTAAAAACAGTATAAAAAATTCAATTACTGAAGATTATAATACTAAGACAATTGACTTTAAATCCGGGATTGAATAGCACCCCCTATTAGAAGAATTTTTAAAACATATTTGCACCTTAGTCTCATAGAACCTGGAAAATGTTAGTTGCGGTGGTTCCTCCTTCGTGGAAAACCCAAATCTACTTTCTTCTTCCTTCTAGGTGGCTGCCTTCAGCATCATTCCAGCATGGCTTCGCCGCTCTTACACTCTCTTCATTCACCAAATGTGTGGCTCCTCTATTTATAGAGTAAGGGCTGAAGCTTCTAGGTTTGAGGTTTTCCGAGAAATGTCTCTTTTGCCCTTAATTATCATTTTGTGCTTTTAATCTTTGGGCTTTTTTCATATTCTATTGTACCATAAAAATAGAGTCTTTAAAATATATCTATTTTTGAGATGTGGTTCAATATTTTTTTTTCTCTTGTGGATTTTTTCTAACCTGAAACAGTTTAGACTCTTTTTCTAATGCTTCATTTGGTCCATTTATTTCTCAAACTCAACCTAGAATGAGTTATACCATGTCCCTACAGACTTTCACTCATGGATTAAAAGCCGAAAACATTGTGTACGTGCAATTTAGGATTATAATTTCAATCGGAAAAATAATTTTGATTTTTGAGATGTCATAGCCTTCATCAAAACTTCTCGACTTCGACGAGAGTGACAATCATCAGGGATCACAATCGTTCCCCCGATGTCATGTAATTATCCTCCTCGTGTCTAAAAAATCTCTGCAACCTTTATCATAAGACTCTTTACCAAATATATAATATGGTTCAATTTCTTTTATAAAAGTTTCTTAAAAAACAATAATCTGGTTCCAAGATCGAAAACTCAAGTGACATCTCCACACCGCAGGGTAAGAAAACAAGTGATTGATGTTTTTTCCAAACTTATTATATTTTACAAGACAATTTTTAAAATGATCATTTAAATAATCATTTAATTCCCTAATTTTTTTTTGTAATTGTGCAAATTAGTTCTGAAATTTTTAAGTTGGTAAATTAATTACTCAAGTGTATGTTGACTTTGTAAAATTGGACTCAGAGATAAAGTCAACGCGAACGTCTCCGTTTTCTTAGTTACAATTGACTTTTCTTATGCCTAAATTTACGAATACAACGTTAAGTTTAGGAATAAAATTTCGGATTCCAAATACTTCAGAAATGAAATGAGGATTTTCCCAAGACTCTTTACCAAACATATAATATGGTTCAGTTTAATTATTATTTATACCGGCTATATGTAAACCCAAAGGTAGTCTTGCTTTAAATTGACTGACATAGTTTTGGACCGTCTAGTTGAGCTTATAGACATTTTTTTATTTTTGGTATGAATGTTAAATATATAGACATTTTTAATTTAGGAAAACAGATAATTTTGAATTCGCTAACAGTGGATAGTTTTAATAGGCATCAATAATTTTGTTTTATCTATGTTATGGTAGTTTATATTTATTTTTTAACAGATTGTAAGATATTAAATTATAAATCATGCGTATACATGGGGACTAAATCTAGTATATATATATTTCTTTAATTTGAAATTCTAATTAATAATATATTTCTTATAATTAAAGAAATAAAAATTTGTAAAATAAATTAAACTCTATATAAAAATATATATTTATTTTCATTATTAATGATATATATTTCCCTTTTCTAATTACAGTACTTAATTTAAATTTGAATGAATAATAAAATAATTAAATTACTTGAAATATAAATATTTTATCTCTATGTTAAAATATTCATATTTTTTATTTTTAATTTATTTAACAAAAATGAGTTATTTATAGTTTTTAGTATTATTGACCCAAAAAAATATATATATTGGCGAAAAGAGTAACAGGGATTACCGTTTTATACTAGAAATCCAGCGGCTAGGAGAGGAAGAAAGAGAAATCGGCTAGAAGAACCACCGGCGGCGAGTAGATCTGGAAAGAAAAACAGAGATTAATTTTTTTTGTGAACAACGAAAAGAGCAAGAGGGAGAAAGAGGGATTACCGTTTCCTACGAGAAATGCAGGGGCGGAAAGAAGAAGAGGCGAGAACCAGTAGCGTCAAGGAGATCTGGAAAACAAAAGTTATATCTTGAGAAATTTTGTTGACGACAAAAAGAGAAAGAGGGAAGAAGATGGATTACCTGCAAGAAGGAAGCGGCGAGGAGAACCAGCGACAACGAGGAGAACCAGCGACAACGAGGAGAACCGGCGATGGCGAGGAGAACAAGCGGCGGCAAAGATATCGGCACTTAGGGAGATTTTTTTAAGTAGGTTAAAAATAATAGTGTGTAAAACCGCTTTTATACGTCGATTAATTTTTGAGTAGGTTAAAATTTATTGGTTTAATTCTGGTTATGCTAAAATTAATAGTTTGGTTCAATTCTCTCGATTATGTTATTTTACGGTCATGTTGGGTTAAAACCAAAGTCACTATTGGTTTACAACACGGTTAGGTTTAATTTGAATTTAAGACTTCAGATGAAATTTCTAGTGTGTAGACTTAATATGCAATCTGATTTAAAAAAAAAAAATTATCTTATCCAAACAAGCAAACTCAATTTCTTTTTAAACTACCATAAAGACTAAAACATTCATTCCAATCCGAGAAATACATATAAACTAGACTCTTTCAAAAAATACAAATTTAAATGTTCACCGATTATAAGTCTTCAAATTAACAATATCTAACCAATTGTAAACTAAGATCTCCTCATGCAAACACAAATGTAAATGATCACACCTATGAGGATTACACCGGTCACCATCAAATCCTCAACTCGACGCATCTGGAGTGCTTCTCAAGAATAAGCTCCTTTAGTTGAGTTATCTCTGTCTTTGTTTTCCGAATGTTACGCCGCATCATCTCCATTTGTAGAATATCAACACAATCCTGAACGGCCGGGCAATCACCAATTTTAAAGTAACGAAATGAATCTGCATGTTGTTCCACAACCACTCGTAGCTCTTGAAATTCTTCCATCTTAGCCTCATCCCACCACTTGATTATATGGTAGCCACCATCATATACAAATACATTACATGACATACATTTAGATTTCGTGTTCAAATAATTATAACTCCATTCGGAAAAAAACAACATCACAAAAGTCTCATTACCTTACTGTTACGACATCCATAGAATCTCCTACCCGGATTTGGATATGTAGCGGATTTTGGATAACAGACACCAAGCCGCAGAAACAACAGTCATGAAATCCAAAAATTCCACCGGATCGATGTCGAGAAGTCGTACTCACTTTTGGAAATCCAGAACTTCCAAAAACTACTTGATGAATGTAGCTGTATTGCCCCATCCTTGTGTATTTTATAACAATAACTCATTACAAAAATTCTATTTTCTATTCGAAATCATATAATGTAAAACATAAATTATGTAACATGCAGACTTCTTTGGTAATTTACTTTCTATACTACAATGGAAGTATACGTATGAAACTTATGAATCAAATGAATATTTGAAACTAAACTACTATACAAGTTTTCGCAACCAAATGGTCAGAAACTTGAAAACTTAAATTTTGTTTCAACACTAAAAAAAGTGTTTGAAGCTAAAAAATTTCTTTGCAACAAAAAAATTATTTGAAATTAAAATTTTAAAGTTTGAAGCTAAAAAAAAATATTAGCTTTGAATCTACAAATTGTTTTCGAGCTAAACACTAAAACTGAAGAAAACAAACTCGTATTCTGTTTAAATCCAAAGTTGTGTGCAGCAAAAAAAAAAAAAAAACCATAAACTGAGATTAAAAATTAAATAAACTCCAAACAGATATGGAAAAAAGTTGGACGAAAAAACTTATCTATTCTGGAAGGTGGAGGGCAAATAGAAAGACTCAGATCTGGAGTAGATTTGATTTTCGGTGAAGAACTTCAGCTTACCGGTTCGGAAAGAGAAAGAATAAGATGATGGCGAGTAAGAAATGAAACAATAAGCTAAGAAGTGAGAAAGAGATGAAGACAGCTTAGAATAGATCATGACGATGGGTTAATAGATGAAGACGGAGAAAAAAGAAGAAGAACGACGACTTACCTCTACAACAAACAGCAAGATTGGAGAGGCGTTGGAGGTTCCCACACGTCAATTTATGTTGTTTCCCATCACATTATGGATTGAAGAATGGCAAACGTAGTTTAGTTTGAGACAAAAAGGTTTTTTGAACAAAATTTTCAGAAATATTTGAAAGGAACAATCAGGCCCGGTCTTGAGTTCAAGCAGACCAAGCTTGGGCTTGCGGCCCCATTTATATTATATACTTTATCGGCCCCAAATTACCAAAAAGTCTTCTTAGCATAGTGGTTGGAAGCTCTAACTGCGGTGTTGCGGTGTTAAAGGTAGCGGGTTTGACTAATTATATGTCAAAATATTTGTTTTTCAACAAAATCAGTATAGTTAATGGGCCTTTAGATTTTTTAGTTTGTGGCCTTTAGATTTTTTAGTTAATGGGCCTTTAGATTTTTTAGTTAATGGGAACAATATAATAGAAGAATGAATGGAATGAATAAATAATTTTGAGAAAAATAAAATTATTGGAAAAAATGTACAAGTTTCAATTTTTTTTTTATTGTTCCTTTTCAAATTTTCGTGAACAACGAATTTGTTTTATAATGAATTTATTTAAAAGGAATGAATATTAAACAATGAAAGATATATATCTATTATACATATATATATATATATTTCCCCCGATAGGAGATATCATTAGCAACAATTCTCTTCTTTTTTTGGAGAAGTCTATTTCATCCCTTTTCTCCATTTTGGAGAGAACCATACTACCAAATTTTTCATTTATAGACAATGTTTTTAAAATTGCAGCCTTGACTGTATCCAAAGTAAAAGTTTAGTTCGCTCGCTTTTCATGGCAATAGAATTAATTATATCCAAAAAGCTATTGGTTATTATCTATGATTATCTATGATTATCCAAAAAGAATGACTTATTATGTTTTGTGTTATGATTTTATAACAATTTTGAAAAATCGAGTAGCAATTTAAGTTTAATAATATGTTTGTCCAATATTGAAATATATATATATAAATGTGTATAAATATTTGATATTAATAATATATAATTTTTTAATAAATAATATTTGATAATATTACATTTTTTTTTAATTCTTTTATGCCAAATATATCACTAATGGAAACATTAGTGTCATGATAGTTTAGCTCAGTCCCTTAGTACTATATTTAATTTAGTTTAGGCTAATTTTATAGCACCAAACGCCTTTTCCTCACCTATTAAATGGCTTTAGAGGTGTTTGGGCTTTGGACTGATTTTACAAAAGCCTAAACATTTTAATGTATCAAACACGGAGACACTAGTCCCATGGTTTTTTTGTTTTATTCAATTCGCTATGATTTTCAACCAAAAACTCAAAATTTTGACTTAAACATGGAAAACTCTAAAAAAATACGACAATTATATTGTCAAAGTTTCTATGTTTATATTTCAGAATATTTGTCACCTAGTAGACAGCAGGATAAATTAGGAAAAGAACAATATATGTACCATTATCGAGGAGAGAGTATGGGTAACTTCTATGAAACACACACATACGTGTTTGATGAAATTTCTAAATGAAAAGCAGATCTCCCTAAAACATCCTGATTTGGAGATAGTTCCAGTTTGATATGTTTTTAGAAAGGATTTGTGTGGACATAGAATGATGCAGAACAAAGGATCGTATTCGAGTGGATTCACTGTTTTCAAGTTGGTGAAAAACAGAGTTATTTTTCTATGAAGTTTTGAGACGAAGCCCATAATCCACATGCTCGAAAGCATAACATGTAATATTAGTTTCGTACCAAGCGTCACTCAATCCTGTGTGACATCTAAGCTTTGCCTATAGCACTTTTTCAGTGGATCTAACGACACCTGGTTCAGAGTCAAATATTAGCCAAGGCTTTTTTTTCATTGTTGTGAGTTGTATTATTGATTGAGTTGCAATGATCAATCTTCTGAAGTTGAGTTTGATCGTTTCTGTAAAATGCAGCTGGCAGGATCCTGAATCCGAATGCGATGGGAGTAGTCATCTTCTCCACTTTTCATGCCTATTAGATATAAATGTTGCTTTGAAAATTGAGCTAAACTAAAAATACAATGGAGCTTCAACTGATTTCAATCATACCCCTCCTCCTCCGCCAAATCCCATGTTCACGCCGAGTGTAATCGCATCGCTGAAATTCTCAGCTCTGCATCCCCGAGCAAGTGGTCTGAGGGACACCACAAGTTTGGTGGAACCGGTTTGAATTTTCACTCGATCGCCGCCAAACCGAACGACAGAAACCACCATGCATTGGTGTGACACTGCCACCAGGATTTGAGGACAATCACGTCTCCACCTACGTTGCCTCGCCTGCTTCTCCACCGAAATTTCAGAGACTAAATGAGCTCGCGAGGTTCAGCATGCTAGAGCAAGAACAACAAAAACAAGGCCGAGAAATCGTTAAACGAACTCGAATAATCCACGATTTGCTCCAGATTCATCTCATAGCTTGGAGATAAAGCTTGCCAAACCTGGTCGAGGGGGCAAACCAAGTGTCGATCACAAGGCTTCGAACGAGATGAGAAAGTGTGGGTTGTGGCTTAATCAGGAAAAACACATAATCGATTCAGTCCCACGGGTTGAGATCGGCGACATTTTCTTTTACCCTTTGAAAATGTGTGTGGTGGGACTACACGACCAGCCACAAGCCAAAATTCACTATTTAACGCCTCAGCGAAGCCCCAATGGTGAGCTGAGAGCCACTAGCATTTTCATCTCAGTAGGTTACAAGGACGATGATGACACATGAAATGTTCTGGTTTAATCAGGTCACGGTGGTCAGGATAAGTACCACATGCAGTGTGAAACTCATAAGCTTAAAGGTAGGAATCTAGAAATGAAGAGGAGTATGCACTATGGTTTTGAGATACGGGTGATTAGAGGATTTAAGTATAAGAACAAAATTAGCTTCAAGATTTTATGTCTATGAAGGTTTATATAAGATTGCAACTTACGACCTTGATCTTGGCTAGTCTGGTTTCAGAGTGTTCAAGTCTATGCTAGTCAAATCAATAGGGCAACCCTAGATGGGCAGTGTGAGAATGAAGCTTAAGGAAACACGTAGAAGTAACCCGTTGATGGTTAGGCATGATAGGTATAAAAGCGTTGACATATCTTTCAAGAAGGATAGTGTCCCGGTGTATCTATACAGTGACATAGATGGTGATCAGGGACCCTTGTACTATGAGTACCTCTCGAAAGCTCCCATCCTCTATATTTTTCTCATGGAGGGATCACCATGACTGGTTGCGACTGTATTAACTCTTGCACTGAAGATTATCTTTGTGAAAGGAAGAACGGTGGTGAGTTTGCATATGACCACAACGGAACTTTTAACACTTGTATGCAAACTCACCACCGTTCTTCCTTGCACAAAGACAATCTTCAATGCATGAATTAATACAGTCGTAGCCAGTCATGGGTATCACTCCAGGAGTAAAAACTAGAAGATTTAATGCAGCTTTCGAGAGGTATTCATAGTACAAGGGTCCATGATCACCATCTATGTCATTATATAGATACACCGAGACATTCTCCTCCTTGAAACAAAGGTCAAAGCTTTTATACCCATCATGCTTAACTATCAACGGTTTACTTCTAACTATTTTCTCAAGCTTTATTTTCACACTGTTCATCTCGGGTTGCATTTTGATTTTGACTAGCCTATACTTGAACACTATGAAACCAGACTTGCCAAGATAAGGGTTGTAAGCTACAATCTTATATAAACCATCATCCACATAAAACTTTGGATCTAATATTTTTTTTATACGTATATTCTCTAATCACATGTATCTCAAAACCATAGTGCATACTCCACTCCATTACTAAATTCCCACTATTTAGCTTTTGGATTTCACTCTGCATGTGGTATTTATCCTGACCACTGTGACTGGTCGCTATTGGCTCACCGTTGGAGGGAGCCACTGAGCCATTAAATAGTGAATTATGGCTTGTGGCTGGCTGGGAAAGCCCACCACGCATATTTCCTGACTGTAAAAGAATATGTCACCAATCTCAACTACTGGTTAAGGCACAACCCACGTTTTCTCATCTGGTTCGAAGCGTTGGGATCGACCCTGGTTTGCCTCCTCGACAAGGTTCGGCTAGCTTCATCTCTTCAGTTATGAGATGAAATCTGGAGGGAATCGTAGATAATTCGACTTCGTTTAACGATTTCTCCGCCTTGTTTATGTTGTTTGTGCTCTAAAATACTGAACCTCGCAAGAAGCAGGAGAGACAACGTATGTGGAGACGAGATTATCCCCAAATCCCGGTGTAAGTGGTTTCTATCGTCCGTTTCGGCGGCGATCCAGCGGAAATTCAAAATTGTTCCACAGAACTCGTTGTGTCCCTTGGACAGCTTGCTCACGGATGCATAAGTTTGATTCTCAGCAATGTGATTACACTCGACGTGAACAAGTGATGTGGCAGAGGAAGAGGAAGGCGGAGGAGGAGGGGTATGATCAAAATTGGATAAAACTCCATTAACAGGCATGCTCTCGCTTGGATTTTTAGTTTGGCAAACCTCAATTAGTTCTGCCTTAACCTCTAGATTTTGAGCCAAAGATGGTCCTTGCGACTTCTGGAACTCCAACAGTGGTTCGGGAAGCGGAGGTGGAAGTAGAAGTGGAAAAGGAAGCGCAAGATTGGGAATTCGGCAGAAGATTAAGGTCTGTAAATGGGACGAGAGTATAAATTCTTCCAAGCGAACCGAAAGTCAAAAACATAATGTGCGCTTCAAAGCCAGTAACGATCCGGGCTCAGGACTGCTTTCATGTTAATTCAAAAAATCTAAATTGGTTAAAAAGTTAGTATATTCGTAATCTTGTACAATTCACAAATATACAAATGACAAAGAAAAAAAAATTGTTACTTATCTTTCTTTCCATTTCTCTCTCCTCCGATCTTGCCCCTCATCACCTCTTCTCAATGCGTCGGAGATTACCAATTACCCATAATGATGAACCCTAAAATCTATTTCTTCCAATTCTATTTCTTTTTCTAAATAAAAAAATATATGAGATGAGACAGTTTAAACCCTCTATCTCATTAAGAGGTATATTTTCCGGTTGAGTTTGTCAATTGGATTTGGATTTACTTTTAGGATCTATCTAATTATGGTTTATAAAACGCTATTTACGACTACGTAAACAAAATTTGTATTTTTGATTGTAGTGTATATGTGAAATTACGTAAGTCAAATAGTTAGGGCTGTTTAGTGATGAAAATTTATTGTTTGTGTTGTATTCTTAAGAGCTAAAAACTCTAGGGAGAATTAGTATAGGATACATTAGTTGGGGTGGTCTAGCGAGGTCAACCTAAAAGACAAAGTTCTAGAATACTTTTTTAGCTAGTTAAGTTGTCGATTTATTTGGTAGATGTACACTTAAAGGAATGAGAAACGCCTGCAAATTAATAGAAAACATTAAATGTCAGAACAAATCGTTTCCGAATTGCTAATTTGGCCATTGCCATGATGTTGCTTGACTAAAATGTGTCAATATCCCTTTAAAGATGATCCACATGTTACCCGAGTGTCCAAGACCATGTATTTGCATTACATTAAGAACCGGCAGTCGTTAAGGTCTTTATTGATGTGTGTGATTCTCTTAATTTGGTGGAACCTCATCATTTTGATACTTTATTAGCATTGTGTATATAGTGTAATCCAACAATCATATCTATTTCAGGTGTTTGGAGGACATAACTTGCCTAGTAGGAAAGAAACACTTGAAATTTTATGGGAACCATTAATGTTAGAACAAATATTTTATAAATTGGTAATTTCACCAATTGCATGATGTTGCTTGATTAAAATCTGACAATCCATTCAAAGATGATCCACAGTTAACCCGAGAGTCTGAGACCATATCATTTGCATTAGTTTTAAGAATCATCAATCTTTTAAGCCTTTAATAACGTGTGTGATTCTCCTAACTCGACAGAACCTCATCATTTTGATATTCTATTGCCATTGCGTCTATTGTATAATCTAGCATCCATGTACATTATGGGTGTTTCGATGACATAACTCATTAGGCAACCATTAAATGCCAGAATAAATGTTTTTCCGATTGGTAGTTTGGCCATTGCAATGATGTTGATTGATTAAAATCTGACAATCCATTCAAAGATAAGCCACATGTAACCCGAGAGTCCAAAACCATGTCATTTGCATTACATTAAGAACCGACAATCGTTTAAGACCTTAATGATGTATGTGATTCTCCTAACTTGGTGGAACCTCATAATTTTGATACTGCATTGGCATTGTATATATAGTATAAAGAAGCATTCATGTACATTTTGGGTGTTTCGAGGACATAACTCATATATGAACCATTAAATGCCATAACACATATTTTCCAAATTGGTAGTTTGCCCATTGTCATGATGTTGTTTGATTAAAATCTTACAATCCTTTCAAAGATGATCCACATGTAACCCGAGACCATGTAATTTTCATTACATTAAAAACTAATAGTCGTGTAAGCTTTTAATGATGTATGTGATTCTCCTAACTTGGTGGTACCTCGTCATTTTGATACTTCATTGGCATTGCCTATATTGTACAATCCAACATTCATGTACATTACATGGAGGACATAACTAATATGAGAATCATTAAATGTTAGAACAAATATTTTTTTCTGATTGGGTAATTTGGCCATTGCCATGATGTTACTTGATTAAAATATGACAACCCCTTTAAAGATGATCCACAAGTAATCTGTGAGTTGCATCACATTAAGAATAGGCAGTCAATTAGACTTTTACTGATATGTGTGATTCTCCTAACTTGGATGAATCTCATCATTTTTTAGAACATAACTCGCGTGTTGTAATTGAATAATCTTATGTTAAAAATCTTTGACAAATTAAAGCAAATTTAACAACTAAAAATGACAATATGGAATTTTTTTGTTGTTGAGAGTAATATTTTTTTTATTTTACAAAAGGTATCGTTATACAATTTTTTGTATATATTAATAAAATTATTAAAATTTTTGTTTTTTTATTTATTAAGATACTAAATAGATTTTATTTTTCCAATTAATACAGTAAAATAATAGAGTTAACAAAAATTATTCAAAGTATTATACTGTAAATACAAAAAGACATATTTTATAAAACAAATAATAATAATAAAACCTTAGAATAATATTATTTTTGTAAAGCGAAGGAAATACTAGTCGTATCTATTTAACTAGGGGAAGGCTCGCGCATTGCGCGAGGTTGTGTGATATTTTGACTGTTTTAACTTTTAATTTTATAATCTATTTTATTATATTTGTTAGTAAATATTTGTAGGTAAAATAAATTATATTAAAAACTTAGCAGAATAATAATATCTATAGAGAATAAGGGTTGATCCTATTAGAGCGGTAAAGCTGTCACCATTCCGAGAAAGCACATGAGCATAATCAGAAAGAAGGTCTCAGAGAGTAGAATCTATATTGCAATAGTGGTGGTGGTTTGAGTTTCGATGGATTAGGAAATGAAGGAGTTATCCATTAATCTAGAAAAATTTCACAAAAGCAAACAATGCATAATTTTCATTGCTAATAAATGAATATATTTTTTGATGGGCCACAAAGAAAACCTAAAGAAATAAATATATTTTTGTGTATAAATAATGGCACAATCATCTCTTAAAAGTTAAAAAATCTCCTAAAATAATGTGAATTAGAGACAATAACCAAAAAAATAAGAGAAACCGATTGAATATGATAATAGATAAGAGATAAGCAGCAAAGAACATGCCTAGGGGAATCAGAACTTGTTCCTCCGGCTAAGCATCTATTGTTGCTATTGCATCCAAATTTGTGATGGCCGAAGATCCAAATACCATATGATGGCAGTAATGAAATTGGTATTCGATAAATTGATTTTCCTTTGATGAGATTCATGAACTGATCGGAAAGTAATCAAAAATGTTATGACCTTAATCAAGAACAACGATTACAAAATAAAGTACGATTACAGAGAACGATTCCTCAAACTGATGCGTCTTCTTGTTATCGAATGAGGAAAAAGAGAGCCTCTTAACATTTGAAAGATTGGTGGAATAATAATATATATAGTAATTGAGAATAAAAAAGAAGAAGAGAATACCGATTGGATATGATAATAGATAAGAGATAAGTAGCGAAGGTCATGTCTAGGGGAAGCAGAACTTGTTTCTCCTGCTGAGCAGGTATTGTTGCTATTGCATCCGAATTTGTGATGACCAAGGATCCAAATACCATATGAAGGCAGCAATGAAGTTGGTATTCGGTAAATTTACTTTCCTTTGATGAGATTCATGAACTGATCGGAAAGTAATCAAAAGTGTTGTGACCTTAATCAAGAACAACGATTACAGAATAAAGTA
>JAHZTW010000003.1:58083136-58108791 GCA_020283515.1 Alliaria petiolata | reverse complement strand
ACAATCCTTTCAAAGATGATCCACATGTAACCCGAGACCATGTAATTTTCATTACATTAAAAACTAATAGTCGTGTAAGCTTTTAATGATGTATGTGATTCTCCTAACTTGGTGGTACCTCGTCATTTTGATACTTCATTGGCATTGCCTATATTGTACAATCCAACATTCATGTACATTACATGGAGGACATAACTAATATGAGAATCAATAAATGTTAGAACAAATATTTTTTTTCTGATTGGGTAATTTGGCCATTGCCATGATGTTACTTGATTAAAATATGACAACCCCTTTAAAGATGATCTACAAGTAATCTCTGAGTTGCATTACATTAAGAATAGGCAGTCAATTAGACTTTTAGTGATATGTGTGATTCTCCTAACTTGAATGAATCTCATCAGTTTTTAGAACATAACTCGTGTGTTGTAATTGAATAGTCTTATGTTAAAAATCTTTGATAAATTAAATCAAATTTAACAACTAAAAATGACATTATGGAATTTTGTTGTTGTTGAGAGTAATATTTTTTTATTTTACAAAAGGTATCGTTATACAATTTTTGTATATATTAATAAAATTATTAAAAAATTTATTTTATTTTTATTAAGATACTAAATAGATTTTATTTTCCAATTAATACAGTAAAATAATAGAGTTAAAAAAATTTATTCAAAGTATTATACTGTAAATACAAAAAGACATATTTTATAAAACAAATAATTATAATAAAACCTTAGAATAGTATTATTTTTCTAAAGCGAAGGAAATACGAGTCGTATTTATTTAATATGTTTCACTTAGTTTTCTTGGGACTAAAGTTTCACTTTGCCACATCTGTAGCTTTTGAAATCGAACTAATCTCTTTTTCCAGATTAAATCAAATTCTATTTTTGTAAAGATTAGTGCCATTTATGTAATTTCTCTCTCTCATCTCCAGAACTGGCCTTCTCTCTCTTATGAAACAACTAAAAACCTTTGTTTACGCTTAAAAAGAATTGTGAATGCATGTTAGATGGATCAGACGTGAATTTAACTACAAGATCTGATTAGTTACACGATTTTCTCTAATCCTCATTACGAAGGCTTTTAAGTCATAATTAAGCTTCAAGTCTTCGTTGAACATTGATATATAAACCCATCTTCTGTGTCTCTTTGCTTAGACAAATTTATTCTTCTTCAAAGATTTCATGACGACCATGTCGTCTCTGCGTTTTTTGTTTACTCTCAGCAGTCTTACTCTCTTATGTCTTTGATAAAAGTTTATTAACATCACACATCCATTCATCTATCTAATCACCCTAATCTATTAATAAACTAAAAAGGTGTTATTCAATCATAGATTTTAATATAATTCAAATCCAACAACAACCCAATATTATTCAATTAATAATGATACTATTATTTTTTTTAAAACATTCTGTGTTATTGTATCTCTTATTTGTAAACCATGCTTAAAAGATTATAAAATCTGGTGGTATTCAATTAAGATATTAAATACTCTGCTAAAATCTAGTATTAGTCACAAGTAAATGACTTTTTTTTTATATATATTGAATCATTTGAAATGAATTCCACTAGAATTTTATAAGTAAATTATTAAAAACAAAATCTAAGATACACTACAAAAGATTTTAGAATATACAAAATTAGATTTTTAAAAACAGTATAAAAAATTCAATTACTGAAGATTATAATACTAAGACAATTGACTTTAAATCCGGGATTGAATAGCACCCCCTATTAGAAGAATTTTTAAAACATATTTGCACCTTAGTCTCATAGAACCTGGAAAATGTTAGTTGCGGTGGTTCCTCCTTCGTGGAAAACCCAAATCTACTTTCTTCTTCCTTCTAGGTGGCTGCCTTCAGCATCATTCCAGCATGGCTTCGCCGCTCTTACACTCTCTTCATTCACCAAATGTGTGGCTCCTCTATTTATAGAGTAAGGGCTGAAGCTTCTAGGTTTGAGGTTTTCCGAGAAATGTCTCTTTTGCCCTTAATTATCATTTTGTGCTTTTAATCTTTGGGCTTTTTTCATATTCTATTGTACCATAAAAATAGAGTCTTTAAAATATATCTATTTTTGAGATGTGGTTCAATATTTTTTTTTCTCTTGTGGATTTTTTCTAACCTGAAACAGTTTAGACTCTTTTTCTAATGCTTCATTTGGTCCATTTATTTCTCAAACTCAACCTAGAATGAGTTATACCATGTCCCTACAGACTTTCACTCATGGATTAAAAGCCGAAAACATTGTGTACGTGCAATTTAGGATTATAATTTCAATCGGAAAAATAATTTTGATTTTTGAGATGTCATAGCCTTCATCAAAACTTCTCGACTTCGACGAGAGTGACAATCATCAGTGATCGCAATCGTTCCCCCGATGTCATGTAATTATCCTCCTCGTGTCTAAAAAATCTCTGCAACCTTTATCATAAGACTCTTTACCAAATATATAATATGGTTCAATTTCTTTTATAAAAGTTTCTTAAAAAACAATAATCTGGTTCCAAGATCGAAAACTCAAGTGACATCTCCACACCGCAGGGTAAGAAAACAAGTGATTGATGTTTTTTCCAAACTTATTATATTTTACAAGACAATTTTTAAAATGATCATTTAAATAATCATTTAATTCCCTAATTTTTTTTTGTAATTGTGCAAATTAGTTCTGAAATTTTTAAGTTGGTAAATTAATTACTCAAGTGTATGTTGACTTTGTAAAATTGGACTCAGAGATAAAGTCAACGCGAACGTCTCCGTTTTCTTAGTTACAATTGACTTTTCTTATGCCTAAATTTACGAATACAACGTTAAGTTTAGGAATAAAATTTCTGATTGCAAATACTTCAGAAATGAAATGAGGATTTTCCCAAGACTCTTTACCAAACATATAATATGGTTCAGTTTAATTATTATTTATACCGGCTATATGTAAACCCAAAGGTAGTCTTGCTTTAAATTGACTGACATAGTTTTGGACCGTCTAGTTGAGCTTATAGACATTTTTTTATTTTTGGTATGAATGTTAAATATATAGACATTTTTAATTTAGGAAAACAGATAATTTTGAATTCGCTAACAGTGGATAGTTTTAATAGGCATCAATAATTTTGTTTTATCTATGTTATGGTAGTTTATATTTATTTTTTAACAGATTGTAAGATATTAAATTATAAATCATGCGTATACATGGGGACTAAATATAGTATATATATATTTCTTTAATTTGAAATTCTAATTAATATTATTTTTCTTATAATTAAAGAAAAACAAATTTGTAAAAGAAATTAAACTCTATATAAAAATATATATTTATTTTAATTATTAATGATATATATTTCCTTTTTCTAATTACAGTACTTAATTTAAATTTGAATGAATAATAAAATAATTAAACTACTTAAAATATAAATATTTTCTCTATGTTAAAATATTCATATTTTTATTTCAATTAATTTAACAAAAATGAGTTATAAATAGTTTTTAGTATTATTGACCCAAAAAATATATATATATATATTGGCGAAAAGAGCAACAAGGATTACCGTTTTATACTAGAAATCCAGCGGCTAGGAGAGGAAGAGAGAGAAATCGGCGAGAAGAACCACCGGCGGCGAGTAGATCTGGAAAGAAAAACAGAGATTATTTTTTTTGTGAACAACGAAAAGAGCAAGAGGGAGAAAGAGAGATTACTGTTTCCTACGAGAAATGCAGGGGCGGAAAGAAGAAGAGGCGAGAACCAGCAGCGTCAAGGAGATCTGGAGAACAAAAGTTATATTTTGAGAAATTTTGTTGACGACAAAAAGAGAAAGAGGGAAGAAGATGGATTACCTGCAAGAAGGAAGCGGCGAGGAGAACCAGCGACAACGAGGAGAACCGGCGATGGCGAGGAGAACAAGCGGCGGCAAAGATATCGGCACTTAGGGAGATTTTTTTGAGTAGGTTAAAAATAATAGTGTGTAAAACCGCTTTTATACGTCGATTAGTTTTTGAGTAGGTTAAAATTTATTGGTTTAATTCTGGTTATGCTAAAATTAATAGTTTGGTTCAATTCTCTCGATTATGTTTATTTTACGGTCATGTTGGGTTAAAACCGAAGTCACTATTGGGTTTAATTTGAATTTAAGACTTCAAATGAAATTTCTAGTGTGTATACTTAATATGCAATCTGATTTTAAAAAAAAATTTATCTTATCCAAACAAGCAAACTCGATTTTATTTTTAAACTACCATAAAGACTAAAACATTCATTCCAATCCGAGAAATACATATAAACTAGACTCTTTCAAAAAATTTAAAATTAAATGTTCACCGATCATAAGTCTTCAAATTAACAATATAACCAATCGTAAACTAAGATCTCCTCATGCAAACACAAATGTAAATGATCACACCTATGAGGATTACACCGGTCACCATCAAATCCTCAACTCGACGCATCTGGAGCGCTTCTCAAGAATAAGCTCCTTTAGTTGAGTTATATCTGTCTCTGATTTCCGAATGTTACGCCTCATCATCTCCATTTGTAGAATATCAACACAATCCTGAATGGCCGGGCAATCACCAATTTTAAAGTAACGAAATGAATCTGCATGTTGTTCCACAACCACTCATAGCTCTTGAAATTCTTCCATCTTAGCCTCATCCCACCACTTGATTATATGGTAGCCACCATCATATACAAATACATTACACGACATACATTTAGATTTCGTATTGAAATTATTATAACTCCATTCGGAAACAAAAAACATCACAAAAGTCTCATCACCTTACTGTTACAACATCCATAGAATCTCCTACCCAGATTTGGGTATGTAGCGGATTTTGGATCACAGACACCAAGCCGCAGAAACAACAGTCATGAAATCCAAAAATTCCACCGGATCGATGTCGAGAAGTCGTACTCACTATTGGAAATCCATAACTTCCAAAACTACTTGATGAATGAATGTAGCTGTATTGCCCCATCCTTGTGTATTTTATAACAATAACTCATTACAAAAATTCTATTTTCTATTCGAAATCATATAATGTAAAACATAAATTATGTAACATGCAGACTTCTTTGGTAATTTACTTTCTATACTACAATGGAAGTATACGTATGAAACTTATGAATCAAATGAATATTTGAAACTAAACTACTATACAAGTTTTCGCAACCAAATGGTCAGAAACTTGAAAACTGAAAATTTTGTTTGAAACAAAAAATATCTAGATATTAAAAATATAATTTTTCAAATGAATTAATTTGATACATTTCTTTTTATTCTTTTATTCCAAATATGTCACTAATGGAAACGTTAGTGTCATGATAGTTTAGCTCAGTCCCTTAGTACTATGTTTAATTTTTAGACTAATTTTATAGCACCAAACCCCTTTTTCTGACCTATTAAATGGATTTAGAGGTGTTTGGACTTTGGACTGATTTTACAAAAGCCTAAACATTTTAATGTATCAAACACGGAGACACTAGCCCCATGGTTTTTTTTGTTTTATTCTAATTCTCTAGCTATGATATTCAACAAAATTGCAAACTCAAAATTTTGACTTAAACATGGAAAACTCTAAAAAAATACGACAATTTAATTGTCAAAGTTTCTATGTTTATATTTCAGAATATTTGTCACCTAGTATACATACCATTTTTTTTTGAACCTTTTGTATTAAAAATTGGTGGAGATACAGCAGAATAAATAAGGAAAAGAACAATATACATACCATTATTGAGGAGAGAGTATGGGTAACTTCTATGAAACACACACGTGCTTGATGAAATGTCTAAATAAACATGCAGACTTCTTTGGTAATTTACTCTTGATGAAATGTCTAAATAAACATGCAGACTTCTTTGGTAATTTACTTTCCAGACTACAATGGAAGTCTATGTATCAAAACTTATGAATCAATTGAATATTTGAAACTAAACTACTATCCAAGTTTTCGCAACCAAATGGTCAGAAACTTGAAAACTTAAATTTTGTTTCAACACTAAAAAAAGTGTTTGAAGCTAAAAAATTTGTTTGCAACAAAAAATTTATTTGAAATTAAAATTTTAAAGTTTGAAGCTAAAAAAAATTTTATTAGCTTTGAATCTACAAATTGTTTTCGAGCTAAACACTAAAACTGAAGAAAACAAACTCGTATTCTGTTTAAATCCAAAGTTGTGTGCAGCAAAAAAAAATTAAAAAATAACCATAAACNAGGCTACGACTGTATTAATTCATGCATTGAAGATTGTCTTTGTGCAAGGAAGAACGGTGGTGAGTTTGCATATGACCACAACAGAACTTTCAACACTTGCATGCAAACTTACCACCGTTCTTCCTTGCACAAAGGCAATCTTCAATGCATGAATTAATACAGTCGTAGCCAGTCATGGTGATCACTCCAGGAGTAAAAACTAGAGGATTTAATGCAGCTTTCGAGAGGTATTCATAGTACAAGGGTCTCTGATCACCATCTATGTCATTATATATATACACAGGGACATTCTCCTCCTTGAAACAAAGGTCAAAGCTTTTATACCCATCATGCTTAACCATCAACGGTTTACTTCTAACTATGTTCTCAAGCCTTATTCTCACACTGTCCATCTGGGGTTGCATATTGATTCAGATTAGCCTATACTTGGACACTCCGAAACCAGGCTTGCCAAGATAAGGGTCATAAGCTCTAATCTTATATAAACCATCATCCACATAAATCTTGGATCTAATATTATTTTTATATGTATATCCTCTAATCACATGTATCTCAAAACCATAGTGCATACTCCACTCCATTACTAGATTCCCACCTTTTAGCTTTTGGATTTCACACTGCATGTGGTATTTATCCTGACCACCGTTACATGAATAAACCAGAACATTTCATGCGTCTTCATCGTCGTCGTAACCTCCTGAGATGATAATGCTGGTCGCTATTGGCTCACCGTTGGGTGGGGGGGGGGGGGAGCCACTGAGCCATTAAATAGTGAATTATGGCTTGTGGCTGGCTGGAAAAGCCCACCACGCACATTTCCCAACTGTAAAAGAATACGTCACCAAACTCAACTTCTGGTTAAGCCACAACCCACATCCTCTCATCTGTTTCGAAGTGTTGGGATCGACCTTGGGTTTGCCCCCTCAACAAGGTTCGGCAAGCTTCATCTCCTTAGTTATGAGATGAATCTGGAGGGAATCGTAGATAATTTGACTTCGATTAACGATTTCTCCGCATTGTTTATGTTGTTCGTGCTCTAAAATACCGAACCTCGCGAGAAGCAAGAGAGACAACGTAGGTGGAGACGAGATTATCCCCAAATCCCGGTGTAAGTGGTTTCTATCGTCCGTTTCGGCGGCGATCCAGCGGAAATTCAAACTGGTTCCACAGAAGTCATTGTGTCCCTAAGAGTGCTTGCTCACGGATGCATAAGTGAGATTCTCAGCAATGCCATTACACTCGACGTGAAAATGGGATGTGGCGGAGGAAGATGAAGGTGGAGGAGGAGGGGTATGATCAAAATCGGATAAAACTCCATTGACAGACATGCTCCCGCTTGGATTTTTAGTTTGGCAAACCTCAATTAGTTCTGCCTTAACTTCCAGATTTTGAGCCAATGATCGTCCGGCAACTTCATGAACTCCAACAGTGGTTCGGGAAGCGAAGGTGGAAGTAGCAGTGGAAAAGGAAGCGCAAGATTGGGAATTCGGCAGGAGATTAAGGTTTGGAAATGGGACGAGAGTATAAATTCTTCCAAGCGAATCGAAGTAAAAAACATAATGTGCGCTTCAAAGCCAGTCTTGATCCGGGCTCTGGGCTGCTTTCATGTTTGTTAGAAAAATCTAAATTGGTTAAAAAATTAGTATATTCGTAATTTTGTAGAATACACAAATATCCAATTGACAAAGAAGAAAAAAAAAAGAATGTTACTTGTCTTTCTTTCCATTTCTCTCTCTTCCAATCTTGTCCCCCGGCAGCTCTTCACAATGTGTCAGAGATTAGCAATTACCCATAATGATGAAACCTAAAATCTATTTTTTTCCTTTCTGATTTCTTTTTCTAAATAAAAGAATATATGAGATGAGGTAGTTTAAACCCTCTATCTTATTAAGAGGTATATTTTCGGTTGAGTTTGTCAATTGGATTTGGATTTACATTTAGGATCTATCTAATTATGGTTTATAAAATGCTATTTATGACTACGTAAACAAATTTTTTATTTTTGATTGTAGTGTATATGTGAAATAACGTAAGTCAAATAGTTAGGGCTATTTAGTGATGAAAATTTATTATTTGTGTTGTATTGTTAAGAGCTAAAAACTCTAGGTAGAATTAGTATAGGATACATTAGTTGGGGTGGTCTAGCGCGGTCAACCTAAAAAACAAAGTTCTAGAATAATTTTTTAGCTAGTTAAGTCGTCGATTTTTTTGGTAGATGTGCACGTAAAGGAATGAGAAACGCCTGTAAATTAATAAAAAATATTAAATGTTAGAACAAATGATTTCTGAATTGCTAATTTGTCCATTGCTTGATTAAAATTTGTCAATATCCCTTTAAAGATGATCAACATGTGACTCAGAGTTCGAGACCATGTATTTGTATTACATTAGGACCGGCAGTCGTTAAGGTCTTTATTGATGTGTGTGATTCTCTCAATTTGGTGGAACATCATCATTTTGATACTCCATTAGCTGTGTATATAGTATAATCCAGCAATCATATCTATTTTAGGTGTTTGAAGGACATAACTTGCGTAGTAGGAATGAAACACTTGAGATTTTATGGGAACCATTAATGTTAGAACAAATATTTTATAAATTGGTAATTTCACCAATTGCATGATGTTGCTTGATTAAAATCTGACAATCCATTCAAAGATGATCCACAGTTAACCCGAGAGTCTGAGACCATATCATTTGCATTAGTTTTAAGAATCATCAATCTTTTAAGCCTTTAATAACGTGTGTGATTCTCCTAACTCGACAGAACCTCATCATTTTGATATTCTATTGCCATTGCGTCTATTGTATAATCTAGCATCCATGTACATTATGGGTGTTTCGATGACATAACTCATTAGGCAACCATTAAATGCCAGAATAAATGTTTTTCCGATTGGTAGTTTGGCCATTGCAATGATGTTGATTGATTAAAATCTGACAATCCATTCAAAGATAAGCCACATGTAACCCGAGAGTCCAAAACCATGTCATTTGCATTACATTAAGAACCGACAATCGTTTAAGACCTTAATGATGTATGTGATTCTCCTAACTTGGTGGAACCTCATAATTTTGATACTGCATTGGCATTGTATATATAGTATAAAGAAGCATTCATGTACATTTTGGGTGTTTCGAGGACATAACTCATATATGAACCATTAAATGTCATAACACATATTTTCCAAATTGGTAGTTTACCCATTGTCATGAGGTTGTTTGATTAAAATCTGACAATCCTTTCAAAGATGATCCACATGTAATCCGAGAGTCGGAGACCATGTAATTTTCATTACATTAAGAACTAACAGTCCTGTAAGCTTTTAATGATGTATGTGATTCTCCTAACTTGATGGTACCTCATCATTTTTATACTTCATTGGCATTGCCTATATTGTACAATCTAACATTCATGAACAATACATGGAAGACATAACTAATATGAGAATCATTAAGTTAGAAAAAAATATTTTTCAGATTGGGTAATTTGGCATTTGCCATGATGTTACTTGATTAAAATATGACAACCCTTTTAAAGATGATCCACAAGTAACCGGAGAGTTGCATTACATTAAGAATAGACAGTCGTTTAGACCTTTAGTGATGTGTGTGATTCTCCTAACTTGGTTGAATCTCATCATTTTTAGAACATAACTCGCATGTTGTAATTGCATTTTATCATAGCATATGAGACTACACCGAATAGTCTTATGTTAGAAATCTTTTTGATAAAGTAAAGCGAAATCGTATGTAGACTACAAATAAATCTAACGACTAAACCAAAGCAAATTTAACAACTAAAAATGACATTATGAAATTTTTTTGTTGTTGAGGGTAATATTCTTTTTATTTTACAAAAACTATCGTTATAAATTTTTTTGTATATAAATAAAATTATTATACTTTTTATTAAGATACTAAATAGATTTTATTTTCCAATTAATACAGTAAAATAATAGAGTTAAAAAAAATTGTTCAAAGTATTATACTGTAAATACAAAAGGACATATTTTATAAAACAAATAATAATAATAAAACCTTAGAATAGTATTATTTTTGTAAAGGGAAGAAATACTAGTCGTATGACTCATATCTATTTAATATGTTTCAATTAGTTTTCTTGAGACTAAAGTTTCACTTTGCCACATCTGTAGCTTTTGAAATCTGACTAATCTCTTTTTTCAGATTAAATCAAAATCTATTTTTGTAAAGATTAGTGCCATTTATGTAATTTCTCTCTCTCATCTCCAGAACTCACCTTCTCTCTCTTATGAAACAACTAGACATCTTTGTATTTTTTAGGTGGCCGGTGTTCGTCTTACCCTTAGCCAGTTTAGATTTTTCCCTTTAGAAGATTGTATATACCTTTGATGGGTAAATCCCTTAATTGTGAATGCATGTTAGATGGACCAGACGTGAATTTAACTACAAGATCTGATTAGTTACACGATTTTCTCCAATCCTCACTACGAAGACTTTTAAGTCATAATTAAGCTTCAAGTCTTCGTTGAACATTGATATATAAACCCATCTTCTGTGTCTCTTTGCTTAGAGAAATTTATTCTTCTTCAAAGTTTTCATGACGACCATGTCGTCTCTACGTTGTTTGTTTACTCTCCGCACTCTTACTCTCTTGTGTCTTTGATAAAAGTTTATTAACATTACACATCCATTCATCTATATATTAATAAACTAAAAAGGTGTTATTCAATAATAGATTTTAATATAATTCAAATCCAACAACAATCCAATGTTATTCAATTAATAATGATACTATTTTTTTTTTTTAATTCTGTGTTATTGAATCTCTTATCTGTAAACCATGCTTAAAAGATTATAAAATCTGGTGGTATTCAATTAAGATATTATATACTCTCCTAAAATCTAGTATTAGGCACAAGTAAACGACTTTTTAATTTATATATTGAATCATTTGAAATGAATTCCACTAGAATTTTATAAGTAAATTATTAAAAACAAAATCTAAGATACACTACAAAGATTTTAGAATATACAGAAATAATTTTTTAAAAACTGTATAAAAAACTCAATTAATGAAGATTATAAAACTTATACAATTGACTTTAAATCTATGATTGAATAGCACCCCCTAAATATAGCATTAGAAGAATTTTTAGAACACATTTAGTATACATACCATTTTTAAAAAACCTTTTGTATTGAAAATTGGTGGAGATACAACATGATAAATTAGGAAAAGAACAATATACCTCCCTTTATTGAGGAGAGAGCATGGGTAACATCTATGAAACACACGTGTTTGATGAAATGCCTAAATGAACAGCAGATCTCCCTAAAACATCCTGATTTGGAGATAGTTCCAATTTGAGAAGTCTTATTTTTAGAAAAGATTTGTGTGGACATAGAATGATGCAGAACAAAGGATTGTAGTCGAGTGGATTCACTGTTTTCAAGTTGGTGTAAAACAGTCATTTTTTATTACCAAGAAGTTTTGAGGCGAAGCCTATAATCTCTCATGCCCGAAACCACAACCTGTAATATTAGTTTTGTACCAATCGTCATTCGATCCTGTGTGACCTCTAAGTTTTACCCTATGGTACTTTTCCAGTGGAGCTAACAACACTTAGTTCAGAGTGAAATATTAGCCAAGTTTTTTTTTATTGTTATGAGTTGTATTAATGATTGAGTTGCAATGATCAATCTTCTGAAGTTGAGTTGGATCATTTTGTGAAATGCAGGTGGCAAGATCCTAAATCAGAATGCGATGGGAGTAGTCATCTTTTCCACTTTTGATAGGCGGATTTTTAGCTATCAATTATTCAAACCCACTCATGTTATTGTAGGTATTTGAGGATCAATCCAATTGGGTGAGATTGTGACAATAGGAATGCATAAAACTCCTTAATCTAAGCAAGCATAAAAGATTTTGAGGTTTAACTAACAACTTAAGTGATCAAACCAAGCAAACAAACCAAACAAAAGTAACTAACACCTTAATTAAGCAATAAATACACTAATCAAGCAATTCAAAGACTAATTAGCTACTAAACAAGATTAACAATTGACTAAAACGAATCCAAGGATGGGGTTATCAATCTAAGGTGTTCCAAGAACCAATCTTTGATGTCAATCAATCACAATATATGCTAATCCCTAAGCTTAGAACTCAAAAGCAACATTAATCCACTCTCATGGCACTAATCCCTTCATTAATCATCTTAATCAAGAACAAACTCTCATTTGTGAAAAGGAAACTAACAAGCATTATGAAACAGTTCTAAATTGCTAATAAACACCATAGACAATCACTTTCATGAGCTAGGAATGTAAATCCTTTGTTTAGTTGGTTGGAGAATTTCTAAAAACACCTTATGGGTGGGAAATTCCCTAAGGCCTAGTTTTATCTTGATCATTGCTAAAATAGCATTTAGATCACTAAACAAAGAAGGAAATGAGAAGATCTAACCCTAGACATCAAGATCAATCCTTAAAACACCGAAAATCTAACCCATCTCTAGATCCTAATGAAACTACTCACTAATCATGATTAGAACCTCAAATCCTATGAACGAGAAGAAGATAAACATGATTAAAGAGAAAGAAAATGAAAGATTAACAAAGACAAATACTAAAATTGCAAAAACTCAATAAAGGTCTTATAAAATCACTTAGAAACCAAAGAGGAAGATTTTATAAATAAGAACAAAAGATTAAAAGATATGTTTAGGAAAATTTAGGTTTTTTTGCTTTTATAGTGAACAGTTGACGAACCGGGTCAATCCGGAACAAACCGGGTATTGACCCTGTTTAAGGCTGAAAATCGGGAAGCGTATCGAGCTTGCTAGGTCAACATGCAGCTCGATACGTTTCTAAAACCTTTCTTCAAAGGCTGTGTCGAGCTTGGTAGCTCGATGTAAACGCTCGACACGCCATCTTCAGCATCACTGGTCGTTTGTATCGAGCTTGGTAGCTCGATACAAATGGTCGATATGCTTCTTCAAAAACTCCGGGTGGACTTGTATGCTCGACGTGCTCCCTCCGTCTTCACTGCTGGTGTGTATCGAGCTTGGTAGCTCGACACCAAGCTCGATATGCTGCTACAACTTCTCTCCTTCTCATTTGGCCACTTCTCTTCCTCCTCTTGATCATCCATGAACTCCATATGGTCCTCTAAGCCTCCAAAATACCTAATAACGACTCAATATGTACAAATATGCAACTCACTAAACTCATTAAACTCTAATACGAATGCAAATGGGACTAAAAGTGACTAAATGAATGAAAAATTAGATGCAAAACTATCCTAAATGAGTGCTAAAACATGCTAAATTATGAGTCTATCAACTTCCCCAAACTTGCCTTTTGCTTGCCCTTAAGCAAACAAACATGACAAATCTAAGAAAGAGGTGTGAAGGTGGGAGCTCAATATCCAAGAATGCCAACAAAAATAATCAACTCAATGTCCTAGTTCTTAATTCTAAGATGCATTTGAATTCATCCCACTCCAAAAGAGTTAGCCATGCTCATCTCAACAATCAAATGCACAAAGACCTCAATCTAGATAAGTCTCCCTATAAGACTACCTAACACCTTTTTGTTTTAAACTTAGAGCTATACTTTTTAAACACAAGATCTACCATTTCAAACTATGCTTCCCTTACTTTCCACCATGCCTTTTTTCATCCCTTTCTTTCCACTCCTTTCCCACAACTCAACATGCCAAAATGCAAGCATACAAACTTTTTCAACACATCAAGCAACACCAAACACCCAAACCCCAAATCCTAAGCCTACAACTAGCCCCAAAATGCGAGAGCTAGAATCTACATGAGAGTCTAAACTTGTCGTCTCAAAACTAACACTTTATGCTAAGTTCAGTAAAAAAAAGACCTCACAAGTATTAACTCTAGAACATTTGGCTAAGGTAAGGTGGGAATACTACTTGAGCTAGCAAGAGAGTGGCAAAGTGAGTAAGAAAGCTCAAATATGTATACAATCCATGAATTCACTTTCAATGCAAGGCATGATAATTAGATGGCAAAATTCGGTTCAAGTGAGTAGAGTTGGTTATCAAATTCAAGACCCTATTTTGACCAAAATCTAGTGACAAGTGAAGTGGTCCAAGCATGGTTCTTCCTTACTTTCTAGATCTATTCAAAGGCATAAAAAAACTACTAATGAGGGCATTGAATTGATTACATGAGTTGTCATTCTACAAGGATAAGCTCATCATTGCTCTCAATGCAAATGAATGCAAATCCTACATGAAATGCAACTAGACTCAATCCTAATATGCAAATGCAACATCTAAATGACTTTCTTTTTTGGAAAATTTTCAGATTTTTCGATTTTTTTTGTTTTTCTATGCCTTAAATGAATGCATGAGACTCAAATATGCATAAAAGAAAAATAAGACTCACAAAACAAAATGTCAAATCTCTCAACCTCTCCCCCAAACTTAAATTACACAGTCCATTGTGTAATAAAAGTCTAAGGGAGACTTTAATCAATATGACAAAATGAAAAAACAAAAATGAAAAAAAAAAAAAATTTATGTACAAGGGAGGTGGAGATACCTCAAAAATGTGAAGAAGAGCAGGAGGAACCTAAAGACATCGACTGGTTGCATGAGGATGTAGCTGGTAAGCGGCTTGCCTTTCTCTTCCTTGGGCGTGCTTAATGGGAGGAAGAGCGAGGTGGATCCTCATGGACAGCTTCTCTTTGTTGCACATGAAAGGAATGCCTCCTACCAAGCTCCATCTCAGATTCTCCCTCACCTTCTTCCACAATTCGAGTTTCGTATTCAGCCCTTGTGGAGGATGAGCCGTGAAGCTTAGCCTTGAGCCCCTTAACAGTTTTCTTCAAACCTTTTACCGTGCTAGCTAGGTCTTGATGCTTGTTCCACCTTTTGAGAATGTTAATGTCAAGGTGAGCTTCTCTCAAAGCCGGGCTTGGCATCGGATCAATGCAAGATCTAAAGTAGCATCTCTCACTACCATAAACCGGACTTGCAGCCTCTTGCTCTTCTTCCTCTACTTCCTCTTCTTCGGGAATTTGGTTAGCGTCAAAGTCGAATGTCCCTTTCTTGCCAATGGACTCAAGAGGAGGGTTCATTCCGGGATTGTAGAGATGCTCATAAGCTGGAACAAAGTCAATATTGGAGAGTTCTTGGAATGAGGTTGCTTGTGGGCATGGGAGAAAAATATTGGCCTTGGTTTCCAAGTTAATGACAAACTTGTAGGAAAATTTGCAGCCTAGCCTTCCTGAGAGAAACACAGTCCTACCAAGGTAGAAAATGTCCATCCATTCAGGCTCAATACCATCATTCCCCAGCCGGTGTCCACATGCCTCTATTATCGGGGTTATGATTCCGCCAATGCTAAGTTCGGGACTCATATCCTTCATGGTTGCAACCCAATCCTTGTTGGCTGTGGGTCTTTCTGAGAGTCAAGTGGAGGAACCTAAAGACAGCGACTGGTTGCTTGAGGATGTAACTGGTGAGCGGCTTACCTTTCTCTTCCTTGGGCTTGCTTCATAGGAGGAAGAGCGAGGTGGAACCTCATTGACAGCTTCCCTTTGTTGCACATGAAAGGAATGCCTCCTACCAAGCTCCACCTCAGCTTCTCCCTCACCTTCTTCCACAATTGGAGTTTCGTATTCAGCCCTTGTGGAGGATGAGTCTTGGAGCTTAGCCTTGAGCCCCTTAACAGTTTTCTTCAAACCTTTCACCGTGCTAGCTAGGTCTTGATGCTTGTTCCACCTTTTGAGAAGGCTAATGCCAAGGTGAGCTTCTCTCAAAGCCGGGCTTGGCATCGGGTCAATGTAATCTAAAGTAGCATCTCTCACTACCATAAACCGGACTTGCAGCCTCTTGCTCTTCTTCCTCTACTTCTTCTTCTTCAGGAATTTGGTTATGGTCAAAGTCGAATGTCCCTTTCTTGGCAATGGACTCAAGAGGAGGTTGACTCCGAGATTGTAGAGATGCTCATAAGCTGGAACAAAGTCAATATTGGAGAGTTCTTGGAGTGAGGTTGCTTGTGGGCATGGGAGGCAAATCTTGGTCTCAGTTTCCAAGTTAACGGCGAACTTGTAGGCAAATCTGCAGCCTAGCCTTCCCGAGAGAAACACAGTCCTATCAAGGTAGAAAATGTCCATCCATTCAGGCTCAATACCATCTGTCCCCAGCCGGTGTCCTCATGCCTCTAGGATCGGGGTTATGATCCCGCTAATGCTAAGTTCGGGACTCCTATCCTTCATGGTTGCAACCCAAGCTCACCATACCTGCTTTATAACATGCATATTTTACCCATTTTTACCATCATAAGTGTATGCTTTAATAAGCATTTCACTAAGGTATTAATGTATATTTAGTTGTTTTCGAGTATTTGTGTGTCCAAGACTCTTTTCAGGAAATCTTAGGAAAAAGGGGGCAAAACGGAGTAAAACGGACATTTTCGGAACATGAGCTTTTTGACAGAAGTTTAGCATAAGACGGAGACCTTCCCACTGCGAGATCGTGCTGAGTTTTGGTGACAAGATAACCTGAACTACTACCTTTCACCTCGAAGTGGTTTGAGTCCAATCCCATAGTTGGATCTCAAGTTATGAAAGAAGCAAGAAGGCCCGTCAGGCACATCCTCAGAAGAAAGATGGCCGTGCCAGGAAAGCTCAGAAGACCAATGGCCGGCCCATGAACCATCGCTGGCGCGGCCAGGACACTTGGTGATTCCCGAGCCCGTTTGCAAGCCCAAAACAAGCCCGATGACCACCAAACTTTGTGGAACCTTAAATGACGCCTAAGAAGACCTAAGGACCTATAAATACACGAGTTGAAAAGTCAGCCACCAAGTCCTAATCTAGAAGAGCACCGCAGCTAGGATCATTAGAACCGCTAACGCGCTGAATCTCTTGGGCGGATATAGTTTTAAACGAGCAGGCACCGAAGGATGCTTATGCATATCTGCGGTGTGTTGTGAGCTTTATCGAACCCAATCTTACAGCTGATCTTGCTGCGAAGTCGCTACCGAAAAGGGAGTGAACGAGCAGTTTAGGTTTAGACGTTTGGTTTTCCGAGAGGGAGATCCGACCACTTTCGTGTTTGAGCTTAAGAATCAGTAGAATTGATTTGCCTAGATCGAGTGTTTTAACCGTAGAATCACTCCGTGAAATACCCCGAGAGATCTCTGAAGCCCAGCGTTCCGTTTTATAGTTTTTATAACACACTTTCGATTTTCATTCAGTCACTAAACCATCACCTCTCCAAAACTAACTTTTAATTCGATCGTTCTCATTTGATTTTCTGTCTTATTGGATTCGTTTGAAGCATCATAGTCTCTGTGGTTCGACACCCTAAATACTACAACGCACATCTGTGCACTTGCAGGCAATAGGGTTATAAATTTAAAACTCGATAACAGACTCTAAAACCTGTTGCATCACTGCTCCCGTTGTGTCTCCACGGACTCTTGTGCCTCCTCTTGTTTGAAACCCAATGATCTTGGAAAGACCCACTACCAACAGCTCGAGCTCCTCTTGGCTCACTTTCCTGGTTTCCTTCCTTGCATAGAAGGTGTGAGCAAGTGCCTTATGCGCATACCTCAAACCCGGATGCCTTATCGTACTTCGCGTGCTTGCTCCCGCCTTGAATCCCACTGCAATTGTCTCCCACAATCCTTTCAACTAACATTCATCAATGGTGAGCATCTTTATCTTTCTTGATCCCTCATTGAAGGCAAAGATCTCATTCAACTGTTTGAAGGACATTGTGTAGATAGTCCTATGGATCTTGAACTTGATATAACCATGACCATCTCTCTCGGGTGACTTCTCTCCCTCATAGTAGAAGTGTTCCTCTTCACTCTCAACCTCTTGATCCTCAACCACTTTCTTCTTCCCATGGCTCTTTGAAGACCTTGCTTGAGAGCTTGCTTCTTGGATTGATTGATCCCTTTTAACTCTTCCCATTGTACCTATAAGATAAGCAAAGCTTGGATAGGGAATTAGTACCTCATCTTGATCAACAAACAATAGCATTAAGCATGCAACAAACAAGATCAAATGCCACATTTTCAAAATTCAACCCAATTCTATACTTGGTAAAAGTTTGGCAAAATACAAAATTTGCAAAATATTCAAGTTGCCCAATTTCGAGTGCTATCAATTGGAAATCCATAAGCATGGTTAATGCAAGCTAATGCAAGTGAAAGCCCCAAAATCTAATAAGGTTCAAGAGAGTATTTTGAATTTTCGCACTATGAACCCTAAGTGTCAAATTTTCGAAAATTAACCATGGAAATCCTAGGATAGCACTCGAAATCTACTTCCTAACCATAATCAAGCAATGCCCAAGCCCTAGACAACCAATTCGAACATTCTAATACATCAATCCCTAAATTTTCCACCATTAGAACAAATGAGAGAAAACTTGTTATTTTTTTTGGATTGTTTACCTTGCAAATGCGTGAAGGATGGACGAAAAAGGTTTAAGAAGCAACTTTAACACAAGAATTCGAGCTAGTAGCACTTAAAATCACGAAAATCACTTGAGAATTGAGAGAGGGAGAGCCAAAAATCGTGAGTGTGTGAAGAAATGGGGCGATTTTCGTGTTTGGGGAAGAAGAAGGAGAGAAAACCGGTTTAATTAGAGTGAATTAAACCGGTCAACTCCATTGGCTTACCTGGAAAAGGAGTGTATCGAGCTTAGTAGGTCAATACATAGCTTGATACACTTGCAGACGCGGATTTTTAAAACTTTATCGAGCTTAGTAGCTCAATACAAATGCCCGATACGCCTGGATCTTTTTCCTTGGCGGCTTGTATCGAGCTTAGTTGCTCGATACAAATGCCCGATACACTTCCTCCGAAATCCCTGTGAGAGCTGTATCGAGCTTGGTAACTCGATATGAAGCTTGATACAGTGCCAAAAGCTCTTAGCAAGCTTTTTTCTCTTGGCTCAACCTCCTTGATCCAAACATGTCGTCTACAAACACTAGAAAACACATTATTGAATTAAAAAGTACAAATATATACAAAGATAAACATGGGAATGCCTCACAAGTGCGCTTGTTTAAAGTCACTAAGCTTGACTTTTCAAACCCTTAGGCATGGGGGTGAACAAGGAAAGGAATTGGCATTCTTTCTCCTTTCTTGATGAACTTGGTGCTTGCTCCAGCTTGTAGCACCTTCTTCTTCTTCTTAGACCTCTTTAGTGGCTCAGCTATAGGCTCTACAACCTTGAGTACATCAAACATAACTAGAAGACTCTCACCATCAAAGCTTGGCCCATCATACTCATTGTGATCAAGGGCTTCATTCTCATTCATCACCACACAAGTGCGACCCATTAGCTGCTCCCTTGGTGGTCCCTCTTCAGCCTCCTTAGTGTCACATGTTATTGTTCCACATAGGCTCAAAATAGAAGGTTTCACAGGATAGAAAACCTTAGCATCCACATTCTTGAGAATAACCCTCTTGTTGATGAAGTCAAAGCTTGCACCAGCTGTGTTGAGGAAGGGTGTTCCTAAAAGAAGATGTAGCCTTGCTGTTTGAACCATATCCATGAAAATAAAGTCAGTTAGGACTAGACATTCACCAACACTCAGTGGATACTCTTCTACAAAGTCTAGTGGTTGCCTTGAGGAAGCATCAACAAAGGTGATGTGTAATGAATACTTCTTCATAGTAGTGATCGTAAGGTTCTTGAACATCTCAAGGGACATCACATTGACACTTGAGCCAGAATCACACAAGGCCTCATCACTCTTCAAGTCCCCAAGAGAAAAAGAAATCAAAAAAATTCCCGGATTACCAAACGTTGGGATAACCTTGGACTCACTCCTTGTTGTGCTAGGTGGATCTAGACCCTCAATCAGCTGTTAAACCTTATTTTATGAACCTTATTTGACCCTTGACTTAGGATAAGTTCTCTATTTTAGGCAAATGTGCACCAACCTTCTCCATACTCCCTTTAAAGCTTGAGAGTACCTTCTTTTGTGCCTTAATCAAAATCAGCTCTGGAAAAGGGAGTGGTGGCTTGTAGACAAGGAGATCATAAGCCTCAACTTCAGTCTTCTTAGCCACTTCTCTTTCCTTCTCATCAAACTGTTCTTTACCCATTGGGTTAGCAACAACCAAATGGTCATTTTAAATGACCGCCTCCTCAACTTGAACTTCAATATCCTCATTGATTATATATTCATCATTGGAAATCTCAAATAGTTGCTCAATTTTGGTCACCACACGCTCATACTCATCCTCCTCAATAGAGTAGATAGCATTGCAATATTCATTGGGGTTTGGCTCAGGTTTACCGGGCAAAGAAGTTTGAGCTCGTGTAGAAGAGGAAGCAACACATTTGTTGTTCTCCATTTGCTTGATCTTGGAACTGAAAGTGTCAAACTTGGAGTGAAGGTCATTGTAAGAGCAATCCACCTTGTTGTGAGTTTTAGCCATCTTCTTACTCACATCCATATCACTACTTGCTTTACCTTGGAGAATTTGTTGGAGAACATTCCTCATATCCAAATCTTGTGCAAAACCTGGTGGAGGACCTTGCTTGGACTGAAAATTCCCTTGATGTCCTTGATTTCCTTGATTGTTCCCTTGGTTCCCTTGATAGTTGTTCTTGAAAACATAACCTTGTTGTTATTTGAAAGGAACAAACGGTTTTTGTTGACCTCCTTGTCTTTGTCGAGGGTAGACTTGATCTTGAGGGTTCTCAACATCTGTACTCCTATAGGAAAGATTGTTGTTCCTATAGTTGTTGTTGTAACCTTGTTGATAACCTTTGCCACCTACATAGTTGACCTCTTCTTGGCCATCCTCATTCAACTCTTGTTGAACCCCTTGACTCTCATCAAGATCACCCACAAAGTGAACATGTTTTTGTGAGGCTTGAAGCAACTTATCCATTTTCTCATTGAGAGATTTCAGCTCTTTCCTTCTTTAGTCCTCATAAGCACCATCACCTCTTGAAGATCTATCATAGTCTTCACCATAATTCCCATCACTTTGGACTAAGTTCTCCACAAGCTCTAGACCTTCTTCCCCCTCCTTTCCTAAGAAGTTTCCATTGCTAGCTGTGTCTAGAAGCATCCTAAACTTGGGGAGAAGACCGCGGTAGAGAATGCTTAAGAGAGTTTCTTCGGAGAAGCCATGATGAGGGCATTGGGTAGTGTAACCTTTGAACCTTTCCCACGCTTTACAAAAGCTCTCATTGTTCTTTTGGGTGAAGCTAGATAGCTCATTCCTCAACCTTGCGGTTCTTGTGTTTGAGAAGAACTTTGCAAGAAAAGCCTTCTTGCATTGGTCCCATGAAGTGATGGAACCTCTTGGAAGTTTCTTCTCCCATTGATAAGCCTTGTCTCCCAGTGAGAAAGGAAACAACCTCAGCTTGAAACCATCTTCAGAGATGCCATTGATCTTGGTCATATCACAAATCCTATCAAACTCATCCAAATGGTCTAGAGGATCCTCCATAGCTAACCCATGAAACTTGTTGTGTTGCACCATGTTAATCAACCCACTCTTGATCTCAAAGTTGTTGTTCTCAACTGAAGGAGGGATGATACATTGTCGGTTAGCATGAGTATTAGGAGCATCTCCAGCCCCAATGTGCCTTGGTTGGAGTGGAGGATGTTGAGGCGCTCTAGGAATTAGATCCCCATTCCCTTGATTCCTTGGTGGTTCTCCATTACCACCTAGTCTTTGTGGATTATCCATTCCCAAATGCTGAATATGTGCTAGGCGTTCTTTATCTCTTCTCACAATAGCTCCTCTAGTCAAGCGGTGAATGTTGTCTAGAGGTGCAACTAGGTTGTTGTGTCCACTAGATCTCAAGTTCATACACTGATAAGTAGTATTTTTGATACTCTTTTCAATACCCAACTCTACTCATGTCATTGTAGTAGTTGAGGTTATCAATCCAACTTGGGAAGAAAGAACACTAAGAATGCAAGAACCTAATAAATCTAAGCCATATTCAAATTTAGGTGAAAATGAATTTTATAAACTACTACGATAAACTAAAAGAATTGTAAATAAAATCTAGGCTACTAAACAATACTCAAGGCAATTTCTAAAATTATGGACTTAACAAAAATCAAAGTTTAAAGCTTTAATACTCTAATTGAAAATATTAATGAAACTAAGAGGTTTTCTAGCAACTTAGCAAGAAACCTTAGAAACTAAGAGAGATTAACTTGAGATTATCAAATATTAAAGAGAGATTCAAGGCTGAGGGTCTTAATAAGGGAGATTCAACGCTCGATCTTGGGTTTATACAAAAGTAGATCTACACATATTATGAGCTAACTCTAAACCTAAGAAGCAAATATAGATCTTTCCATGGTGTATGGTAAAGATCGCTTAATCAAACCTTCCTTCCAAACCCATGATGTGTGGTGGAAAGGATTGTTGATGAGCATGAAAACACAGATATTAACTTGGCTTAACTAGTCTCCAAATCAACCACCATCGTGGGTTTGGAGAAAGTAGCTTCTTGGATGGGTTTATGAGATTCCTAAGTCCTCATGAGATAAGCAAATCTCTAAGGACACAAAGATCTCCATCGAGAATCTTTGGCATTAACCCCTCCAATCCAAGAAGAGTTAAGGGTTAAGAACATGTTAAACCTCAAGATTTAACCTCTTAAACCTCCAACCCCTCGGCCTCAAACCTTAAACAAACTACTCGCTAATCATGTTTAAGCACTCCAAAATCATAAGATCAGAAATGTTAAACATGGTTAACGTTAAGAACAAGATTAAAAGACAAGTACTTAATATTAAAAATCAAAGGTTGCGATTACAAACTTAAAGAAAAGCTTAAAAACCTTACAATGGTGAAATCTTAAAGAAGAGAGACAAACTTCACTTCTCGTTCTTCCCCTTGAAACGGTCTGAGTTCCTCGATCTTGTGATCGATCTTGGCTAGAACGATCTGCCTTGCCCGATCTTCTCCTCGATCTCAGTGAGTGTTTGCTTGTCCGAACTTCTCTAAGTGTTCTCAAGCTTCCCCTTGAACCTCATCATGTCCCAGCATTCACCATAGCTCCAAGCACTCAAAACAACCTGATATTGATGCAAATATGCAAGAAACCATGCAAATGCTAATGCAAAGTGTTCTAGGACCTAAAATAAGATAAATGATACGAACTACTCTATTATGAATGCAATATGCATGAGAATCTATCATAAATGTATGCTGAATATGCGAAATATATGAGTATATCAACTCCCCCAAACTTGCCTTATGCTTGCCCTCAAGCAAACAAACATGACAAATCTAAGAGAGAGGTATAAAAGTGGGAGCTCAAATCCAAAAGTGTTTCTAAAATGAATCAACTCAATGGTCCTTGTTCTTAATCCTAGGATGCAGTGCACAAACTCTACTTGAAGAACTTAGCCATATTCATCACATGTTGGATCTCAAAACAAGACTCGTCAATTCCAAACAATCCAAGAATCCTAACCTTTAACATTGATTAAACTTTTTCAAACCGTGAATCACACTTGTGCAAGTAAAGACCGAATACATTTGGCTAGGGATATGGTTATGAGATAAAAATGATCTCATTCAAGCGGGTATTCCAAGCTATGGCTTATCTAAAAAAGGATCGAACTTATGCATAATGCTAAAGGCAAAATGCAATTGATGCATACATGGCTAGACTCTCATCTACCCAATACACTAACAATGAACCTAATTCCCCTCTCATTTACTTTCTTTTCAAGATCACTCACCCTCTACAGATACCCAAATCAAACAAGGGAACACGCCAAGCAATAAACCCCAAAAAATTCATAAATCAAAATCCCAAGGGATTCTTCTTCAACCTTAAAACAGTGAATGGTATAGTCTTATATCTAGCTCTTTCAACTTTCAATGGGTTAGCTCTCTTTCTTCTTAAACATACATATATATATATATATGTATATATATTTTATGCAATTGGCCTTTTGGTTCTTTTACTCATATATTTTTTTTTTCTCTTTTTTTTTTTATGAGCTAACCCTTTTCTTTCTAAACATTTGAGCTTATTATCATTAAAACCAAGACTTACCACTTCAAACTATGTTTTTCTTTAATTTCAAACTCTCAAGCACCATTCTTTTCTCAAACCCGAAAAGGTAAGCATCTTTTTACTCAACACCCGTGAACTCCCACCCCAGATCAAGCCTAAAACTAGCTTCAATATGCAAAGCTAGCAACATTATGAGAGCATAAACATGTCGCCATAAACCTAACACTTTAATGCAAGTTCAATAAAAAAAATTAAGGCCTCACAATTTGCAATCACACAAGAATTTTGGCTTGAAATAAGGCAAGGGTTAAGGTGTGGTATTCTATTTAGGCTTACAAGAGAGTGGTGAAAAGAATAAGAAAGCCTAAATATGTATATGTGATCCATGTATCCTTTCTCAAATGCACAAGTATGATAATTCAAAATTCATGTTAAGGTTTTACTAGATAGGTGATATATCATGGTTTTTACCCACTTTTAGGCCATGATATAAGTGTTTTTATAGAGTCTTTTGTTAGTTTTCCAGTCCTTTCTGAGTCTTTATAGATTGGACTACGTTTGGAGCATAATTGGAGATTCTGAAGCTTTTTGGAGCATTCTGCAAGAAGCTGCGAAGTGATGAAGTCATAAGAGTGGAATTACGCACAGGGTGTCGATCGACACAGATGGTGCTGCAGGAAAACGAAGTATCCCACCCGACCTCAAGGCCCACCCTGCTGCTGTTCCTCATTTCCTTGGCCGCTTACATGCATCTAATGCCTATACACCACCATGGATGAGAAGACATTCGTCTGGGAAGCATTCAATGCCACCCTCTGATCCACCAGACGTCTGAACCCCGACACAGTCAAGCTAATGACTGTAAACGAGCGCTGAGTGGGAGGCAACCCACTGTTAGGTACGTTTTTATTTTTATTTTGTTTTGGTTTTTACTAAGTCCTAGTTTTAGTCAGTTGAAAACGGAGACATTGGACTCGACATTGACCAGTGTCGATCGACACCACGCGCAGACGAAGGTAAGTCTTCTATTTTGGTCTTTTATGTTGTTTCTAATCTTTCTTTTAACCAACTTCGGGCTTGATAACACTGGGGACAGTGTTATTTAAGTCTGGGAGAGGTGATTACTGACTTTGTGTTTTGTTTTGAGAGTCTTGAGTCAAAAGTTTTCAAAATTTGTTTTATTGAGTCAAAATCAGTTGGAATTTTCGGTTTTTCTAGAAACTAACCACAGGAAGTTGACACTTGAAGAACCATTGTTAAGAGAGTTGATTGCAGGATTTACTAAGTAGAAAGCTGCAAGTGGAATCAGTCTAACAGGGCGAGTTCAGATCCCCTTATAAGAACTAGGTATGCGCAGAACTTGATTCCTCTTTCAGTCTGAACAGATAGGCAATTGCAGTCTCTCCTTGATCTTCCCTTAAGAGAAAAGAAAA
>JAHZTW010000003.1:58017976-58057189 GCA_020283515.1 Alliaria petiolata | reverse complement strand
GCACTGCGCCAGATGTGTTACTTGTCATAAGGCCAAATCCAGGTTACATCCTCATGGACTTTACTTACCTTTACCTATTCCTAACGCACCATGGGTGGATATTTCTATGGATTACGTGCTAGGTTTGCCTAAGATCAGACACAAGGATTCTATCTTTGTTGTTGTAGATCGGTTTTCAAAGATGGCACACTTTATACCGTGTGACAAAACCAATGATGCTACGCAAACGGCCGATCTGTTCTTTAAAGAAGTGGTACGCTTGCATGGAATACCGAGGACCATTGTCTCTGACCGAGACACGAAGTTCCTAAGCCACTTTTGGAGAACCTTGTGGAGAAAGCTTGGTACTAAGCTTCTATTCTCTACAACATGTCATCCACAAACGGATGGACAAACTGAAGTGGTAAACCGTTCACTCTCTGCCTTACTTAGAGTTACACTTGGTAGAAATTTAAAAACTTGGTTAGATTGTTTGCCATTCATTGAATTTGCTTATAATCATGCCACTCATTCTGCTACTAAGATGTCTCCATTTGAAGTAGTTTATGGTTTTAATCCACTAACCCCTCTTGATCTCTCGCCAATTCCCCAAGTTGAGCAAGTTAACTTAGAAGGTATTAGGAAAGGCGAGTTTGTAAAGAAACTCCATGAGAAAGCCAGAGAGAATATTCTAAAGAAAACCGATAAGGGACGCAAAGCATTGACATTCGAACCAGGAGAGTGGGTTTGGCTACACATGAGACCAGAAAGGTTCCCACGTCAAAGGAGTTCCAAGCTTGCACCGAGGGGAGACGGTCCATTCAAAGTGCTAGAGAAGATCAATGACAATGCATACCGCTTGGAGCTGCCAGGTGAGTTTAACATTTCCCATAGCTTTAATGTTGCTGATCTATCTCCTTATGATGCAGATGAAACCGTTTTGAGGACAAAACCTTCTGAAGAGAGAGGGAATGATGAGGACATCGACCTAGTCGAGACCAACGAGCTAGTACCGACGGTCAAGTCTTCACCAATGACACGGTCTAAGACCAGGAGGCTTAGGGAAGGGTTCAATGTAGCTGTGGAGACCCTCCTCAACACAATGGAGTTAGGAGACACGTTCAGAAATCCATCACCACGAGCCGGCCTCAAAGATAGCTCCAACGCACCCGATATAGACATCTTGGAGGATTTTGCAAGGCTGAGCCTCAAAGTTGACCAGCCTCGACCAAACCAAGGTATGACTGATTACTTGACAGGTAATAGAGTCCAATACAACAAGAATCTCGTGGAGATCACATCTCAGCCTCAAGATACCGCGGAAACAAGCCTTGAAGCCGAGAGAGAGCAAATGGAGCAAGAAGACGTTTTGGGAGCTAACCACGGGAAGACACTTGAAGATTGCTATCAGCTTGACTTCACTGGACATCAAGAAGGTGGAATCATCAAGAAGCCAGCATGGAACGGACCAGGATTAGACACAACCACCAAGGAAGCATTTCAGGACATCGCGCGCCAAAACCAGGTATACACGTTTTATACAATTTGTCCAACTAATCTGACTTGTCCCAGTGGTTCTTAGCCCATCCAAGAGACCAAGGTTCGAGCCCCAGAAGAAGGCCACGCAGAATAGACTTAGTTTTCTTTTTATTTTTAGCTTTAAGTGAACTTTCAATTTTCATGTATTTTGCCTTTTTGCATTTTGTTTAGTTCCGTAGGCTTTATGTTGTCGTTTTCTTTTTATTTTCGGCCTTAGGGCTAGCTGACGAGCTGTTTATAAAGCTCCCCTGCAGCATTGTATCTTTGGTTACCCTACATCATCAATAAAATAACGCAGTTCTTCTAAGACCTAGCCGCAGCCGCCGCTTGTCTTGTTTGCTCTTGCCCTTGCGTGTGTGATTCACCAAGGCCAAGTGTTTGTGCAGTATCAGAGATCCCTCATCCCTCTGTGGTGCCCTTCGATCCACCTTCACTTCCCCATTAAACCGTCCAACAAGAGAGAGCGTGAAAGCCAGCTTGTTTGACACCGTTCGGCTCAAAGACTTGTGGATTCAAGCCTTTGTTCTACCGTCACCATCCATTGATCTAGAAGAGAGAGCGTGAAAGCCAGCCTCTAGATCCCATCTTCCGCCTGCCTTTAAGACTCATACCGAGTCTTATATCTTTTTCAGTAGAGATGTCCGTGGAAGAATATCCAATCAAAGAGGATTCAGATGACATTGCCGCTAGAAATGACAAGGAGATGGATTCTAAAGAGCAAGTGAACAAAGAGGCTGTTCCAGAGGCATTGGATGGAAATTTTGAGGAAGTTGTGGAGCTTGAAGACTAGGGTGGCACTGATCATATCTTCAGGACTATGAGCAGCAAGGATGTTCAAATCAATGACAAGTTGATGGAGGAAGACGTGTTCATCATGGAAGCAAGGATTGCAGAGCTGAGTTGCAGAAAAAGCACAGAAACTCGAGTTGCAAGCTTGGTGTCGATCGACACCACTAGTGTCGATCGACACACCACACGGATCACACCAGAAGTCGCTTCCAATGCTGCAATTCCATCATCTTTGATCCAACAGATGCCTCCACATCCTACATGCCATAAACCTAGAAGGAAGCAAAGGTACGCACTCCCTGGATTCAATTCCAAACCTCCTGATCTTCTCAATAAGAACATTAAAAGTTCAAAAGCTGCTTCACACTTATGCAAGCAACGACATTCTCGTAGAAGGCTTGGTGTTTCTTTTGATGTTGCTGCAGGAAAACGAAGTGTCCCACCCGAACTCAAGTCCCACCCTGCTGCTGTTCCTCATTTCCTTGGTCGCTTTCATGCACCTAATGCTTATACACCACCATGGATGAGAAGACATTCGTCTGGGAAGCATTCAATGCCACCCTCTGATCCACCAGACGTCTGAACCCCGACACAGTCAAGCTAATGACTGAAAACGAGCGCTGAGTGGGAGGCAACCCACTGTTAGGTACGTTTTTCTTTATATTTTGTTTTGGTTTTACTTAAGTCCTAGTTTCAGTCAGTTGAAAAAGGAGACATTGGGCTCAACAAAGGCCAGTGTCGATCGACACTACTATGTGTCGATCGACACCACGCGCAGACGAAGGTGAGTTTTATAACTGGTCTTTTCAGTTGTTTCTAATCTTTCTTTTAGCCAACTTCGGGCTTGATAACACTGGGGACAGTGTTGTTTAAGTCTGGGGGAGGTGATTACTGACTTTGTGTTTTGTTTTGAGAGTCTTGAGTCAAAAGTTTTCAAAATTTGTTTTATTGAGTCAAAATCAGTTGGAATTTTCGGTTTTTCTAGAAACTAACCACAGGAAGTTGACACTTGAAGAACCATTGTTAAGAGAGTTGATTGCAGGACTTACTAAGTAGAAAGCTGCAAGTGGAATCAGTCTAACAGGGCGAGTTCAGATCCCCTTATAAGAACTAGGTATGCGCAGAACTTGATTCCTCTTTCAGTCTGAACAGATAGGCAATTGCAGTCTCTCCTTGATCTTCCCTTGAGAATAGAAAAGAAAGAAAAAAGAGTCTAAGTCTGGGAATAGTGCCTTTGTCATGAGCCTGTCTCCTCACAAGGAACAATATTAGTGATGCTCTTGAACACGTCTCCTCACAAGGAACACAAGTAGAGAGTAGCACTATTTCCAGAGATCCAAAAGAATAAGAAGAGTCAATGAAAAGATCTTAGAACACCCTGAAAATGGGCAGAAGTTGACTAAGGGAAGAGAAAATAGGGGAGCTGTATGAGAATATCTTGTTTTGGTACTAAGGAAGGGAAAGAATCAGAAAAGTTCTATGGCATTACCAATGTTAGAGTTCGATTCTTTTACCAAGGAAAGGATCTGGATTTGAACTGGGAGATTGCTAAACTTGTGGTAAGTACACTGAACATTTCCTAAGGTTGGCTCTATATCATGTGGATTCAAGAAGTGTTAATCAGTGTGGCGTTTTGAAGAAGTACTCGAAAGTTCCTGTTTTCAAACTTCTACTTCATTCTAAGTTTCTGTTTTGCTTGAGGGCAAGCAAAGGCTAAGTCTGGGGGAGTTGATATATCATGGTTTTTACCCATTTTTAGACCATGATATAAGTGTTTTTATAGAGTCTTTTGGCTATTTTCGAGTCTATATAGAGTCTTTACAGGTTCAGGTACAATTGAAGATAAATTGGAGATTTGGATGCATTTTGGAGCTTAATGGAATGAAGTCACGAAGTGATGAAGTCAAGACTGGAATTACACGCAAGGTGTCGATCGACACCATGTAGTGTCGATCGACACCAGGTTTTCCAATTTCCAGAATCGAGAAGTTTCCAGTTTTTGAAGAAAAGGAAATCTCCAAGACTTTTCCTAATCCTTTTGGGAATTGAAGACTCGTACCTGAGCCTATAAATATAGTTTTTCAGCCATTGTTTAGGCTACCACTTTTATAATACACAATAATTTTAGAGAGAGATTTTTAGAGAGATTTTAGAGAGAAGAATTTGTCTCCTTCAGAGCAAATTTGGAACTCCTTTGTTTCTATTGATTTCTTTTATGCAAACTATTTTATTCATGATGTTTTCTTTATTCACCATGTCTGAGTAGTTTGCTTGTTAGGTTTAGGGTTTTTCAAAGGTGATTGATGAATTGTTAGGTCGAATTAAATTGTTAGGATAAAATCATTAGAGTTCTTCATCTGGATTTGTGTTTAATGCTTATTCTAGCTTCATGACCTAGAATCTGATCTTAGGTTAATTAATAGATGCGAGAGTATTATTGATTGCCTGAACTAATGTTAGATGAGCAAAATACCTATTCGCAAAGAGATTTGGTTTAGGGTTTTGTGAACAATCGAACCTGAACTTTAATGCTTGTTTGAATTGTTAGAATTTGCAAAGAGATTTGGAATTCTAGGGTTTAGACATAGATAATCTTCGCAGCGAGAGTTGGTTGATTTTACATTAGTGATTCGAGTTCGAGAACAGATCTTCATATTTCCTAACATCCTGTCTAGACCTGCAATTTAGATCACCTGAGAATTTCCCTGAACCTAGCGTTTCGTCTCCTGAACTTACACCGTTTTTAATTGCTTTCTGTGTTTTAAATTCCATCTTTCTTCCTAGCTTAATTCGAAATTAGAAAACTGCTGTGTGACTATCCCTTCTCTGTGGATTCGATCCCTAAGTACTACAACTGATCTCTTAATTTGAGAGAGTTGCTTAGGGTAAATTTGACCCATATCAAATTTTGGCGCCGTTGCCGGGGAAGGAGATTAGTTGCCTACAGATTTCTAGTATTAGGATTTTGTCTAGGTTTTTATTTTTGTTTTTGTTACTGATTTAGTTTCTCATCTTTGGTTTCAGGTGCATGCCCAGTACCAGAAGCAACAAGGAAGAGGAACTAGTCCCATTGAACCAGGAGCTCGGTCATCTCGAACGCACAAACCGAGCATCTGCTCGAGCGTCGATCGACACAGAGAGCATCGATCGACACCATACCTTAGTGTCGACCGACACCGCTTGTATCGATCGACACCAGACGCAGACTGAGATGGCAGAACCACTGATCCTAATGCGCAACGAGGCTGGCGACTTTGTCGACCTACAGGGCAACAGAAGGAACGCCCAAGGACATAGACTTGATGAGGCTGGCGCCGTCATAGTCGAACCGGCGATACAAATCGCCGGTGCAGAAGCTGGACGTGGAAGAACACTTGGCGAGTACAACCGCCCAGACCAGTTCTATGCTAATAGAGCTGCGATCCGTCCTCCTGCATTTCAGAGGAATGACTTCGAGCTGAAGCCTGCTTACTACACTTTAGTGGCTCAGCATCCCTTCCATGGTCTTCCTAATGAACACCCTATGGACCACGTTGAGAGATTCGAGGACTTAGCCTCAAGCATCAAGGCTAATGGAGTTACATATGATTATCTCTTCTGCAAGCTTTTCCCTTACTCGCTTGCTGGAGATGCATCATACTGGCTGAAGCAGCTGCCACCAGGATCCTTGACTACATGGGAAGATACAAAGAATGCATTCCTTTGCAATTTCTTTGATGATGCGAGATCCGAGGAGCTGAGGATGAAGATCACTACATTCTCTCAAGGACCCACTGAAGCATTCAAAGCTTCTTGGGTGAGGTTCAGATCTTACCAGAGGGACTGTCCACATCATGGATTCAGCGAGCCGCAGCTTATCGGTATCTTTTACCGAGGGATCGATTGGAGGTACCAGATGGCCCTAGATGCTGCGAGCAATGGCAACTTCAACACAAGATTTCCAGAAGGTGCGGTAGAGCTTATAGAGAATTTGGCCTCTAGTAACAGCACCAAGAACGCAGACTTCGAAAGAAGACAACACGCTGGAGTGAATGGAGGAGCCCATATCGCTGAAGTCAACAGGAAGCTGGACAACGTACACAATCTCTTGGTGGGAAAGAGGCAAGTTCAGTTTGCTGCAGAAGTGGAGACCTTTGAGCCAGAACAAGAAGAGGTTAACTTCATCAATGGTGCTGGATTTCAAGGTCAAAGGTTCAGCAATCAGCAAGGCTATGGTTCTTCTTACCAGAAGCCTTTTCAGAACAACAACTTCCAGAGAAGCTATGGTTCTTCTTCTTATCAGAAGCCTCCTGCACAAGACAACAAGATGGAATCTATGATAGAACAGCTTCTAGAAGGGCAACAGAAAATGACAGTGGCATTTAATGGGAAGATTGACACATTATATCAAGATGTGACTGGAAAGATGGACGCCATGTACCAAGACTTGAATGGGAAATTCGAATCTCTGAACAACCATGTCAAGAAATTGGATGTTCAAGTTGCTCAAACCGCAGAAGCTGTTCATAGGCAAGAAGGATTTCTTCCTGGGAAGACTGATACAAATCCCAGACGCCATGTGAATGCAATCACGACAAGGAGCAGAAGCAAGATGGAACCAGAGGAGAAGGAGAATCTAAGTGCTGAAGACCTTGTGGAGTTGGAGGAAATTGAAAAAGAAGCTCCGGACGCCCCTGCAGATCCAGTGTCGATCGACACAGGAGAGTGTCGATCGACACCCGAAGAACATCGCGAAATCAAGAGCTCGAGCCCGTGTGTCGATCGACACAAGGCTGGTGTCGATCGACACCCTATACAGACATCGCTGGATCGAGCTGCAGCTTTACCATCTCAAGAGGAAAAAGTGTACAAGCCTAAGATACCCTACCCCCTGCCTCCCAGAAAATCTAAACAGGAGAGAGAAGAAGCCAGATGCAAGGAGATGATGGATAAGCTGATGATTGAGTTACCCCTAGTTGATGCAGTCAGACTTTCACCTGCATTAAGAAGATATGTCAAGAGAATGGTTGTCAATGGCATTAGTCCTGAGGAAGGAGCATTGCTTACCAGAGAAGTGACTGCAATTCTCTTGAACATAGTTCCAAGGAAGAAGAAGAAGGTGTGGGTTTCTGAACAAGTCAGTGCTGTGATTCAGAGGAGGATTCCAGAGAAGTTACCAGATCCAGGGAACTTTGTGCTAGATTGCTCAATCTCAACAGGAAGGTTTCCTCGCTCTCTCTGCGATCTAGGTTCAAGCATCAACTTGATACCATACTCAGTTGCTGTTCGACTTGGAATGACTGTTTTCAAGCCAACCAGAATCTCCCTTGTCCTAGCTGATCGATCAAAGAGAATCCCAGAAGGTGTTCTAGAAGATGTTCCCCTGAAGATTGAAGGCTGCATGATTCCTACAGATTTTGTGGTTTTGAAGTATGATGAAGAACCTGCAGATCCTCTTATTTTGGGAAGATCATTCTTGGCTTCAGCTGGTGCCATTATTGATGTGAGGAAAGGGAAAATAGAGCTTGACTTGGGTGATGTTGTCATGAATTTTGACATGGACAAGTTAAGAGGACCATCCACCATTGATGGTCAAGCTTTTTCAGTAGAGATGTCCGTGGAAGAAGATCCAATCAAAGAGGATTCAGATGACATTGCCGCTAGAAATGACAAGGAGCTGGATTCTAAAGAGCAAGTGAACAAAGAGGCTGTTCCAGAGGCATTGGATGGAAATTTTGAGGAAGTTGTGGAGCTTGAAGACTAGGGTGGCACTGATCATATCTTCAGGACTATGAGCAGCAAGGATGTTCAAATCAATGACAAGTTGATGGAGGAAGACGTGTTCATCATGGAAGCAAAGATTGCAGAGCTGAAGTGGAGAAAAGGTGCAGAGACTCGAGCTGCAAGCTTGGTGTCGATCGACACCACTAGTGTCGATCGACACACCACACGGATCACACCAGAAGTCGCTTCAAATGCTGCAATTCCATCATCTTTGATCCAACAGATGCCTCCACATCCTACATGCCATAAACCTAGAAGGAAGCAAAGGTACGCACTCCCTGGATTCAATTCCAAATCTCCTGATCTTCTCAATAAGAATACCAAATGTTCAAAAGATGCTACACACTTATGCAAGCAACGAGATTCTCGTAGAAGGCTTGGTATTTCTTTTAATGATGCTGCAGGAAAACGAAGTATCCCACCCGACCTCAAGGCCCACCCTGCTGCTGTTCCTCATTTCCTTGGCCGCTTACATGCATCTAATGCCTATACACCACCATGGATGAGAAGACATTCGTATGGGAAGCATTCAATGCAACCCTCTGATCCACCAGACGTCTGAACCCCGACACAGTCAAGCTAATGACTGAAAACGAACGCTGAGTGGGAGGCAACCCACTGTTAGGTACGTTTTTATTTTTATTTTGTTTTGGTTTTTACTAAGTCCTAGTTTTAGTCAGTTGAAAATGGAGACATTGGACTCGACATTGACCAGTGTCGATCGACACCACGCGCAGACGAAGGTAAGTCTTCTATTTTGGTCTTTTATGTTGTTTCTAATCTTTCTTTTAACCAACTTCGGGCTTGATAACACTGGGGACAGTGTTATTTAAGTCTGGGGGAGGTGATTACTGACTTTGTGTTTTGTTTTGAGAGTCTTGAGTCAAAAGTTTTCAAAATTTGTTTTATTGAGTCAAAATCAGTTGGAATTTTCGGTTTTTCTAGAAACTAACCACAAGAAGTTGACACTTGAAGAACCATTGTTAAGAGAGTTGATTGCAGGACTTACTAAGTAGAAAGCTGCAAGTGGAATCAATCTAACAGGGCGAGTTCAGATCCCCTTATAAGAACTAGGTATGCACAGAACTTGATTCCTATTTCAGTCCGAATAGATAGGCAATTGCAGTCTCTCCTTGATCTTCCCTTCAGAATAGAAAAGAAAGAAAAAAGAGTCTAAGTCTGGGAATAGTGCCTTTGTCATGAGCCTGTCTCCTCTCAAGGAACAATATTAGTGATGCTCTTGAACACGTCTCCTCACAAGGAACACAAGTAAAGAGTAGCACTATTCCAGAGATTCCAAAAAGAATAAGAAGAGTCAATGAAAAGATTTTAGAACACCCTGAAAATGGGCAGAAGATGACTAAGGGAAGAGAAAACAGGGGAGCGTTTTGAAGAGTTCTATGGCATTACCAATGTTAGAGTTCGGATCTTTTACCAAGGAAAGGATCTGGATTCAAACTGGGAGATTGCTAAGCTTGTGGTAAGTACACTGAACATTTCCTAAGGTTGGCTCTATATCATGTGGATTCAAGAAGTGCTAACGAGTTGTGGAGTTTAGAAGAGGTACTCAAAAGTTTCTGTTTTCAAACTTCTACTTCATTCTAAGTTTCTGTTTTGCTTGAGGGCAAGCAAAGGCTAAGTCTGGGGGAGTTGATATATCATGGTTTTTACCCACTTTTAGGCCATGATATAAGTGTTTTTATAGAGTCTTTTGTTAGTTTTCCAGTCCTTTCTGAGTCTTTATAGGTTAGACTACGTTTGGAGCATAATTGGAGATTTTGAAGCTTTTTGGAGCATTCTGCAAGAAGGTGCGAAGTGATGAAGTCATAAGAGTGGAATTACGCACAGGGTGTCGATCGACACCATCTGTGTCGATCAACACCATCTGTGTCGATCGACACCAGACAAGACCGACGCATTGTTCGGACTTCCATCAGAAAAAGAAAATTGGCCAAGCTTTGAAGAATTACAAGATTGCCCCTGGACGAAAATCCTCCCTTATAAATATAGTTTTCCAGCCATTGTTTAGGCTACACTTTATTTTACCAATTATTTTAGAGAGAGATTTATAGATAGTTTTTGGAGAGAAGAATTTGTCTCCCTTAGAGCAAATTTGGAACTCCCTTATTTATTCTATTGATTTCTTTCATGCTTTCTATTCAAGTTATGATTTCTGTTTCATTGATCATGTCTGAGTAGTTTGCTTGTTAGGTTTAGGGTTTTTCAAAGGTGATTAATGAATTGTTAGGTNTGTTAGGTTTAGGGTTTTTCAAAGGTGATTAATGAATTGTTAGGTCGAATTAAATTGTTAGGATAAAATCATTAGAGTTCTTCATCTGGATTTGTGTTTAATGCTTATTCTAGCTTCGCGACCTAGAATCTGATCTTAGGTTAATTAATAGATGCGAGAGTATTATTGATTGCCTGAACTAATGTTAGATGAGCAAAATACCTATTCGCAAAGAGATTTGGTTTAGGATTTTGTGAACAATTGAGCCTGAACTTTAATGCTTGTTTGAATCGATAGGATTTGCAAAGAGATTTGGAATTCTAGGGTTTAGACATAGATAATCTTCGCAGCGAGAGTTGGTTGATTTTACATTAGTGTTTCGAGTTCTAAAACAGTTCTTCATAATTCCTAACATTCTGTCTAGACCTGCAATTTAGATCACCTGAGAATTTCCCTGAACCTAGCGTTTCGTCTCCTGAATTTACTAAGTTTTAAATTGCTTTCTGTTTCTAGTTTTACATTCTCACTTAGCCTAATTCGAAATTAGAAATTCGCTGTGTGACTATCCCTTCTCTGTGGATTCGATCCCTAAGTACTACAACTGATCTCTTAATTTGAGAGAGTTGCTTAGGGTAAATTTGACCCATATCAATAGGAAAGGATTCAATTCAAGTTTGTTTCAACTTAAGCTAAGAATATTCAAACAAATGATCCAAATATGGTTATATCTTACTTTCTAAGTTTGCACAAGCATCAAAGAACTACTAATTAAGGCCTTGAACCAATTCATGAGCTAAACACTTTACAAGGATGCTCGAATGGTGGGAACTCTACAAGTGTGGCTCCGGGTTTGAGGTTATACGCTTCACATAGATTGGGAATAGTGAGATGATAAGCTTGCTTCCCGATAGTGAAGGTCAAGTGACCCATTTGTGGAGTGGGGATGCTTGTATCTTCATAGGTGAAGGTCAAGGTGGAGAGGAAGTCTCGGGTTGCTTCGGGGTATGTGGGGGTAATCCATGATTGCTAAGTACGCAAGCCCCATATCCTCGAGCAGCTTGTTAAACCCTTCCAACAAACCAACCTTTTGCAATAACTCACGGCTTGCAAACTTTGTGGGTTCGAATTGCAACCTCGCAAGCCTCTTTCTTGCGCTTTTCTCATCCTTACTCCATCTAACCACTTCTTCCACGGCTTGTTGAGCTTCTTCTTCGAGTGCCAAGGTCCCGGTCCTCTTCTTTGGAGCCATTGTGCCTGAAAAGCAAGGGCTTGAAAAGAGTATGAGAAGAAAGTGACGGCTAGTGGAAATCTAAGCAAATAAGAAGATTTAAGCTCTTAAACCCTATGCAATGTTTCCAAATTTTAGAGAATATTGTAAGATATATCTTTAAATCTAGGGGAAGATCCTTTTTAGGCATGGCAAAATCTAGAATTTTCTCCCAAACCTAGACTTTTTTCAAATTTTAAACACGTCCCTAACAAATTATTTATACCCATTCCCAAGAACTAGGAATTTCAATGCAACCCTTAAAATAAAATAGAATATTAAAATACCTTTAGAGGGTTGCAAGAAATGAATTCGAAATTTTCTTTCTCTTGCCAAAACCGAAACTCACACACTCTCTCCCTTTCTTAGACAAAACAAATTTGGAAACACAAATGAAGAGAGTGTGGTGGCAAGGTTTTTAAAGAGAAAAATTTGTTGGACACATGCAAGTGGTATGGAGATTTGTGGTCAAGGCACGATTCTCATGGTCAAAGATGCCAACCTTGACCACAAATTCAAATTCAAAACGAGGGGAAAGTGAAAGAGAGAAAAATTCGAAAACTTACATTGGCATGAAATCGAGTCAATTTGATTGATCCTGACCTCGATATCATACCTTTTGGGCCTGAAACCGATCGTTCAGGTCGATGGTGGTCTCGATTCGATTTAAATCGACCCAAAAAATCGATTTCTCTCCTCGTTTCACAGTCCTTCAGGGTTAAGGTTGTGCTCCTCAGATCGAGCTTCAGGGTCGATCTTGCCATCATTTCAGCAGAGATCGAGTAAAGTGATCGATCCAGACGTCGATTAGTTTTCTAAGATCAAGTGAATTTGCTCGATCCACACCCCGTTTGAACCTTGTTTCGAACTCATGCGTGGGTCATCCTCTCGAAATCGAGCAGTTCACTCGATCATCTGGTTGATCTGGGTTGAATCGACCAAAACCACCCGATTTAATAGCTCGATCTAGTAAAGATCGAGCTATATCTGGTCGATCCATGGCTCGATCTTTTGCCTACTTTCCTCTTTTCGAGACCTAATACACTCCCAAGAACGTGCTTTCTGCTTCCCATTTCCTTGTATCTATATACACAAATTTAAAAAGCATAAAATAGAACAAGAATATATACAAAGATAGACATGTGATTGCCTCCCAATTGCGCTTTTGTTTAACGTCGATTAGCTCAACTTTTCTTACTCCATTTTAACGTGGGGTTGAGGTGGATAGGGTGGCTGGAGGCATGGTGGAGTCCAACCTTTGTTGGATCTCAACAGTGTAGACAGTGCTCATCATCTCCATTACCCTTTCTTCTTCCCTTCCCATCAAACCGGGTGGGAGTAAAAATTGTGCCCGTGCAAATGGTTTTGACCCTCCTTTACACTTTACTTTGCAAAGTATGGATCTATCCTTGAACTACAATGGATGCAGGCACAAGGTGTTCTTAGGCTGAGCTCCACCTTTGCTAGGCATTTTCTTAGCATTCTCATAGAGAACCTTTAAAGGATTCTCTTTCTTTCCTCTTTCCTTTGGTGATATCTTCTTGGGACTTTCTTCTTCTTCGCAGCGCAACAGGGCTAGCAAAGCCTCTCCATCAAGTTCTTCCCTAGCCTTGATCTCGTCCTCAAAGCTATCCTTTCCTTTTGTTACAACCGAGAAACAAGAAACCATAGGCTTCCCTTTACGCTTGTCGAGCAAGGTCTCGGTTTGTTCCTTTTTTAACTCAGTCCGAGCTTCAACATGGTATTCCCACTCCGCACCAACATTCTGATCCGTGTTGACATGTTCCTCCTTGTATGGGTTCAGCTTATTCGTGATGTCTACTTGAACTACTTGACTGTTGATCGTTGGCTTCGTCACACCATATTTGATATCAAACTTGAATTTTGCACCCTTCCCCAAATCTAGAGAAATCCTTCCATTTTTCACATCAATGATGGCTCCAGCAGTAGCCAATAATGGCCTTCCCAAGACAAGAGGATCTTTGTCTTCCTCATCCATATCCAAAACAACAAATTCGGTTGGAATGGTAACATTGTTTATCTTCAAGGGTAAGTCCTCAAGCAACCCCCTTGGTAGTCTTACACTCCTATCAGCTATGACTAGGGAGACATTACACTCCTTGAATTCTGTAAGACCTAACTTCTTGGCAATGGAGTAAGGCATGAGGTTTATACTATTTTCAAACTCCCAAGTCGCATAGACTATTTTCAAACTCCAATGGACCAATCGCGCACGGCAACGTGAAAGAACCGGGATCTCCAAGCTTCTTTGGTGTGATCTTCTTTTGAGTGATAGAATTACACTACTTGCTCACAACCACAGCCTTTTGTAGCTCCTTTCCTCTCTTAGCAATCACATCTCTTAGAAACTTGGCGCTCTTCGGCACAAGTGTCAAAGCATCAAGCAAGGGCATCTTCATCTCTATGTCCTTGATACTTTTTTCAAACAAGACCTTGTGCTTTTCAACAAGTTGTTTCTTAAACCTTGATGGGAAAGGGAGCTTCGGTTTGTAGGGAGGAAGAACAACTTCTTGCTGCTTTGGTGCTTCTCCCAATAATTCCTCCTCAACCGTTTCCTTTGCTTTTCTTGGCCTCTCAATATACACATCATGGATGGTGATTCTGTGGTCTTGTGAAAGACTATCCTCCCCCTCTTAAATCACAATGTTATCATTGTCCTTTGGTGGTGACCGTGGTGTTAACACTTTTCCACTTCGAAGGGATATCATGTGAGCATATTCTTTCGGATTTGCTTCACACTTGCCCGGTAATGAACCTTGTGTTGATGTACTGGCTTTGCCTTTCTCAAGCTGAGTAAGCTTGTTGTTTAGGTCAGTGATTTGATGAGGAAAGTCATTGTTGGAGTTGTCTTGCCTAACTTTCATTTCAGCAAGTTTCTTTTGTAAAGTTAACTCCACATTCGCTTGGCTTTGTAGGAGTTGCTTGAGCATTGCTAGAACCGGATCTTGATTAGGAGCTTGTGCTTGTTGTGGCTGCACAAATCCAGGGGGATATCCTTTATTCCCTTGTTGTTGTGGACTTTGAAAGTTACCTTGTCTTGGTCCTTGATATGTGTCACGTATCCTCCTTGATTCACAAACTGTTTTGGTGGAAGGTAGACTTGATCTTGAGGGTTCTCGACATTGTTGCTTCTATAGGACAAGTTGTTGTCGCCTTGGTACTTGGGAAATTAGCCTTGTGGTATAGGATAGTCTTGGCCACCTTCCCAATTGGCTTCCTCTTGGATTTGTTCTAACTCCTCTAGAACATCCGTAGCCCCACCCACAAAATGTACATGCTTTTGGTTTGCAAGTACCAACTTGACTATCTTCTCATGGAGTAATTTCAACTCCCTCTTGTGTGCCTCTAGATCAGACCCTCTCGGTGCTCGGTCATAATCCTCGCTGTAGTTCCCATCACTCATAGAAAGGTTCTCTATTAGCTCCATACTTGCAGTTACATCTTGGCCAAGGAAGTTGCCTTTGCTCGTCGTGTCCAAGAGCATTCCGATTTTGGGCAAGGCTCCTTTATAGATGGTGCTCAAGAGAGACTCTTCACTGAAACCATGGTGAGGGCATTGGATGGTGTAGTCTTTGAACCTCTCCATTGCCTCACTAAACGTCTCGTTTTGCCTTTGCGTGAAGCCACTAATCTCATTTCTCAAGCGAGTTGTCCTTGTGCTTGAGAAGAACTTGGACAGAAATGCTTTCTTGCAATCAGCTCATGAGGTTATAGTCCCTTGAGGCAAGGTCTTCTCCCAATGACGAGCCTTGTCTCCCAGAGAAATCGGCAACAACCTCAACTTGAAGCTATCCTCCGAGATCCCATTGATTTTGATCATGCCATACACTTGCTCAAAGTTGTCCAAGTGCTCCAAAGGATCTTCCATGGCAAGACCATGGAACTTGTTGTTCTGCACCATAGACACAAATCCGGGCTTGATCTCGAAGTTATTTTTTTGGACCGGTGGAGGAGTGATGCCAAAATGATTGGTGTGGGTGTTTGATGCATCACCCGCACCAATGATCCGTGGGACTCGTGGGACGTGGTTGGGGTTTCCATTACCCCTACCACCAGCAGCATGAGGTGGAGCAACCTCATCTTGATCAGCCATACCGTCTTGTACAAACTATTCTTCAACCGCTTGATCTCTTTCCCTTCTCAAGCAAGCACTTACAAGAAGATGAATGTTGTCTAGAGGTGTAAGTAGATTGTTGTCTCCTCTAGACCTCAAATTCATGTACCTGAAAACACAAACAAGCAAGTAGAAATATTAGTAACCAAATTCAAAAAAAAAACTTAGTCTTTGCTAAGTTCCAAATCCTAATGCTTTCCAATTCCCAATTTGGCAACGGCGCCAATTGATAAGTAGTATTTTGGTACTTTTTTCAATACCCAACTCTACTCATGTCATTGTAGTAGTTGAGGTTATCAATCCAACTTGTGAGGAAATAACACTAAGAATGCAAGAACCTAATAAATCTAAGCCATATTCGAATTTAGGTGAAAATGAATTTTATAAACTACTAAGATAAACTAAAATACTTGTAAATAAAATCTAGGCTACTAAACAAGACTCAAGGCAATTTCTAAAATTATGGACTTAACAAAAATCAAAGTTTAAAGCTTTAATACTCTAACTGAAAATATTAATGAAACTAAGAGGTTTTCTAGTAACTTAACAAGAAACCTTATAAACTAAGAGAGATTAACTTGAGATTATCAAATGTTAAAGAGAGATTCAAGGCTGAGGGTCTTAATAAGGGAGATTAAAGGCTCGATCTTGGGTTTATACAAAAGTAGATTTACACATATTATGAGCTAACTCTAAGTCTTAGAAGCAAATATAGATATTTCCATGGTGTATGGTAAAGATCGCTTCATCAAACCTTCCTTCCAAACCCATGGTGTGTGGTGGAAAGGATGGTTGATGAGCATCAAAACACAGATCTTAACTTGGCTTAACTAGTCTCCAAATCAACCACCATCGTGGGTTTGGAGAAACTAGCTTCTTGGATGGGTTTATGAGATCCCTAAGTCCTCATGAGATAAGAAAAACTCTAAGGACACAAAGATCTCCATCGAGAATCTTTGGCATTAATCCCTCCAATCCAAGAAGAATTAAGAGTTAAGAACTCGTTAAAACTCAAGATCTAACCTCTTAAACCTCCCTAAACCCCTCGACCTTAAACCTTAAACAAACTACTCGCTAATCATGTTTAAGCACTCCAAAATCATAAGATCAGAAATGTTAAACATGGTTAACGTTGAGAACAAGATTAAAAGACAAGTACTTAATATTAAAAATCAAAGGTTGCGATTACAAACTTAAAGAAAAGCTTAAAAACCATAACAATGGTGAAAGCTTAAAGAAGAGAGACAAGGAGCATAAAAACGGATCTGGATAAAAATGTAGGTCTAAAAATATATATAGTTCCAAGAAAATGGTCCTCTCACAAAAAGACAAACTTGTGTGAGCTGTCTGGATACGGATGGCGCGCCTGGCAAAAGAGATCGAGTTGAGTCGTCGATCTCTTGCCCGATCTTGGTCTGAGAACGGTTCACTTCGCTCGATCTTCGGGTCTTTCTAACTCTGAAATCGACATCCTTGCTCAATCTTTGGGTCGTTCTGATCTGGATCGATCCACAACCTTGATCTAGCCTCCGTTCTTCTTGGGTAGCGTCTTCGGATCTGTACACTCGCATGACTGACTTGGTCGATCTAGGCCTCGTTCTTCCCCTTGAAACAGTCTGAGTTCCTCGATATTTTGATCGATCTCGGCTAAAACGATCTGCCTTGCCCAATCTTCTCCTCGATCTCAGTGAGTGTTTGCTTGTCCGAACTTCTCTAAGTGTTCCCAAGCTTCCCCTTGAACCTCATCATGTCCCAGCATTCACCATAACTCCAAGCACTCAAAACAACCTGATCTTGATGCAAATATGCAACAGACCATGCAAATGCTAATGCAAAGTATTCTAGGACCTAAAGTGAGATAAATGATACGAACTAGTCTATTATGAATGCAATATGCATGAGAATCTATCCTAAATATATGTTGAATATGCGAAATATATGAGTATATCATACACCTATAGAGACAAAGAGCAAACCAAGCAAGAGAGATTAGTAAAGATAAAAGAAAAATAAAGCTTAGTCTCAAGTAGAATTAAAATCCTAATGCACAAAGTAAACCCAAATGGCAACGGCGCCAAATTGATAGGCGGATCTTTAGCTATCAATTACTCAAGCCTACTCATGTCATTGTAGGTATTTGAGGATCAATCCAATTGGGTGAGATTGTGATAATAGGAATGCATAAAACTCTTTAATCAAAGCAAGTATAAAAGGTTTTTATGTTTAACTAACAACCTAAGTGATCAAACAAAGCAAACAAACTAAACAAAAGTAACTAACATCTTAATTAAGCAATAAATGCACTAATCAATCAATTCAAAGACTAATTAGCTCCTAAATGAGATTAACAATTGACTAAAACGAATCCAATGATGGGATTATCAATCTAAGGTGTTCCAAGAACCAATCTTTGATGTCAATCAATCACAATATATGCTAATCTCTAAACTTAGAACTCAAAAGCAAGACTAATCAACTCTCATGGCACTAATCCCTTCATTAATCATCATAATCAAGAACAAACTTTCATTTGTGAAAAGGAAGCTAACAAGCATTATGAAACAGTTCTAAATTGCTAATAAACACCCTAGACAATTTCTTTCATAAGTTAGGAATGTAAATCCTTTGTTTAGGTTGTTGGGGAATTTCTACAAACACCTTGTGAGTGGGAAATTCCCTAAGGCCTAGTTTTAGCTTGATCATGGCTAAACTAGCATTTAGATCACTAAACAAAGAGGAAAATGAGAAGATCTAACCCTAATCCTTAAAACACCCTAAATATAACCCATCTTAGATCCTAATGAAACTACTCACTAATCATGATTAGACCCTCAAATCCTATGAAAGAGATGAAGATAAACATGCTTAAAGAGATAGAGAATGAAAGATTAACAAAGACAAATACTAAAATTTCATAAACGCAATAAAGGTCTTACAAAATCACTTAGAAACCAAAGAGGAAGGATTTCTAAGTAAGAACAAAAGATTTAAAGATATGTTTAAGAAAATTTAGGTCATTTTGCTTTTATAGTGAACAGTGGACGAACCGGGTCAACCCGGAACAAACCGTATATTGATCCGGTTTAAGGCTGAAATTCGGGAAGCGTATCGAGCTTGCAGGTCGACATGCAGCTCGATACGTTTCTAAAAACATTCTTCAAAGGCTGTGTCAAGCTTGGTAGCTCGATGTAAACGCTCGACACGCCATTTTCAGCTTTCCTGATCGTTTGTATCGAGTTTGGTAGCTCGATACAATTGGTCGATATGCTTCTTCAAAAACTCCGGGTGGACTTGTATCGAGCTTTGTAGCTCGATACAAATGCTCGACTTGCTCCCTCCATCTTCACTGCTGGTGTGTATCGAGCTTGGTAGCTCGACACCAAGCTCGATATGCTGCTACAACTTCTCTCCTTCTCATTTGGCCACTTCTCTTCCTCCTCTTGATCATCCATGAACTTCATATGGTCCTCCAAGCCTCCAAAACACCTAATAAGGACTCAATATGTACAAATATGCAACAACCTAGGCTAAAACTCACTAAACTCTAATATGGATGCAAATGAGACTAAAAGTGACTAAATGAATGTAAAAGTAGATGCAAAATTATCCTAAATGAGTGCTAAAACATGCTAAATTATGAGTCTATCAACTTTTCATGCATGTTAGAAATAAATGTTGCTTTGAAAATTGAGCTAAACTAAAAATACAGTGGAGCTTCATCTGATTGCAATCATACCCCTCCTCCTCCGCCAAATCCCATGTTCACGCCGAGTGTAATTGCATCGCTGAGAATCATAGCTATGCATCCTTGAGAAAGTGATCCTAGGGACACAGCAAGTTCAGTGGGACCAGTTTGAATTTTCACTCGATCTCCGCCAAATCGGACGACTGAAACCACCATGCATTGGTGGTGCCACTGCCACCAAGATTTGGGGACAATCGCGTCTCCACCTACGTTGCCTCGCCTGCTCCTCCACCGAAATTACAGAGAGTAAATGAGCTCGCGAGGTTCGGTATGCTAGAACATGAACAACATAAACAATGTCGAGAAATCGTTAAACGAACTCGAATAATCTACAATTATCCCCAAATTCATCTCACAGCTGAGGAGATAAAGCTTGCCGAACCTGGTCGAGGGCGCAAATCAAGTATCGATCACATGGCTTTGAACCAGATGAGAGAGTGTGGGTTGTGGCTTAATAAGGAGAACACACATTGTAACGCCCCCGATCTGGCCTAGATCAGGGTGCAATCGGCCGGTCGCCAAACAATCAAACAAGAACATGAACGACCAACCAACCAACCCGGACCTGACCGAGAACGCTACAATGTGCACCCAAACGCTCAGTCCGAGGTTTCCAGAAGAAATCCAGAGACCCTAGACTAATCCTCCAAGCACACTTACCTATCAAACATGACTCAAACCTTTTCAACCCGAGGCATATCCGATAGTTAGTTCGTCCCGGACAAGGACTAGTACCACATGAAAGCTCAAGTATTTTCTCAAACATATTTATTCATATAATACTTAGTTTCCAAGTGTAACCATAAACTACATATATAGATCTGGCCAGGGGTTCAACACCCAAAACCCAACTATACATATTAAATACATACTTGTTCTTACAAAAGGCATGCGAACTACACCAGCTTTACCTAAGCTTCTTCAACCCATAAGGTTTTCCCACTATTGGTTACCTGCAAAACAAGTAGAGTCGTGAGAAACTATTTTGCTCAGTGAGTTCGGGTCCCCCTATACGAATAATCAATCCCCCATAAACCCCAAAATAACAATCATCACACAATCACACAAGAATCAGATGCAACAAAAGCTATACCATATGCATATGTATATATATATATATACTATACGATGCATATCAATATTCCTTTTACTAGCCATGGCAATTCTGCACATTTGAGATTCACACCCCTCTTCTCTCCCACTTATTACCCACCCGAACCATAGCCACAAAGGCTAGATAATCCGAATGTCCGGGTCATATCCGCACCGTCGTGCAGAGCACGGCCCTAGGCTGCAATCCTGTCTCTTCGTGCTGTCGTAACTTAACCAGCTCATTTGATACTGGCCAAGCAACGAACCTCTAGGAGGTCTCAAATGGCCTCATTCATTCTCATATACAATTCATGCATAATAATCTGCGCGAATCTGTTAGATCCGGCAGCATGCATACACTATCTCAACCACAGTGACATAAATAGGTGCTAATGCACATGTCACACGATCAACAATCAAGCAAAGTAAACATTCATACTTGTCTTGCAGTAAAGCAACACACAACTCACACCACGACTCACCTTGGCTTTCCGAAAGACAGGAATGAAAGACTACGTTTCCGGCAGCAATTCGACTCCCTATTTAAAACTTTAGTTTCGAAATGATTGGTCCATAATCACAAGAATTCGAGGTTAGAAATGGACTCGGGACGAAAAACTAAGCTAGACAAGAGGTCTCGGTCTAAAACAGCTTATCTTGAAATTTTCTCGGCTAGCCTCGCGGTGGTGCTTACGGTGGTCGTGGTGGTCGGATTTTCTTAGGGTGGTGGAGGACGTGATGTTTCTTCAAAGAGTGAGGCTTCCCCTTATATAGGCGAGCTCATGCCAAGCTTAGTCATCGACGCGCCACCGATCTCCGCCGTATCGTGCCATGTGTCGGCGCCGGAATGCGCTTGGTGGTGGCGACTCATCATCAAGCTGGTGAAGTAGCTCAAGTAGGTGAAGCAGGACAAGCCTCCTAAGCAGGTGAAGCAGGACAAGCCTCCTAAGCAGGTGAAGCATGTGAAGCACGTCAACTAGGACAGCCAAGCTGCTTAGTCACCGAGGTGCTTATCTCGACCAATCCGACAAACTACCCGATCACACCGAAACGTCACACCGAGAACACCGTTTGGTCCTATTGAGAAACTTATGGACTAAACATATTTTTTAACCATTATAACTCACTTAAAACTTAACTTAGCAAAGCCACGCTGAAGATCTCCTTAAAAACGAACTCCACTCCTCCGATCACTTAAACGAGCCGAAACTGCCCCAATAAGGCACTGCCGGAGCAAACTGGAATTCCTTCAACCAAACATGCTTTCCCTTGACTATGATGCTTCTCATAACTCCTTTATTACCCTAGGAAGGCTCATTTATCATTCTTGATCACAACAAATCAGCACTTGATCATTATGGCCGCGTCTGGCGAATGGATCGACTACGCAACTGAAATCTGCTCCGTTTAGTTCTTTCATGCTTTTCTTTGACTAATTTCCTTTCTTTATCTTCCCTTGGCCCTTCCAAACTCATAAAACCTTTGTAGATATCTTAGATACGTTGTGACCACTTCCGGCTGGACCAGATGCCCAACGGTCGATCTCGGGCCTGCTGTGTCTACTAGATTTGAATCTCTTTGATCTAAATTGCAGTCCTTCAACTACTTAGGCTTCTTTTAGTCACTCTTATCATTCCCAAGTTTGAAAATACTTCTTTACCTCTTTAGAAAAGCTTCCACCATCTTTGGCCGCACATGGCCTTGTTGGCCGCGTTCTGGTCCTTCATACGGGTTATTACATTCTCCCCCCCCCCCCCATTATTAGAATTCGTCCCGAATTTCACCATGTGACTCCTGGAGATTTACTAGTCCATCCATATAATCATCCCAAATAAATCATTTGTACCGTTTCCTCCTCTTCTTGTATGACCACTTCTTGAGGTTGCTTCTTATCACCATCCGTACTTTTGAATGCTCCCTTCCTTTAACTTTTCGAACTTCTTTGATATCTTTCCCTTCTTGTGTTGACTTCCATTTCATACATTCCATCCTCTGGAGATCATATCGCTTGTCTTGATTAACATACTTCTTTCATTGCTCCTTTTGATATTTCTTCTCCCTTCTTTGATTTCAACTATGGTCATCTTTATCATTTCTGATCTTACCAACTCCATGAACCATAATCGATCGCTTCTCTTTCATTCTTAACTTGTGTTTCTGGCACCACTATTCTCCCATCTCTCTCAAAACTTTCTTTATGGTTGAATGGTAACCACATCAAGTTCTTCATTTGCTCCGTCCATACTTTCCATGGTTCTCTTTAGATTCGACTCTTTTCTGCTTCTCTCGCACTCTTTGCAATGGACTAGCCCGATTCAGCAAACATTCTTCAGATGATGACTAACTATCTTCTTCATCACGTCATTACTCCTCTATGCTTCTTAGTGGTACTCTTCGATCATCATATCCCATTAAGTAGACTTTTCAATTCTGTTTCCTCGTACTTGATGTCTCTCCCAGCTTTTACTGTCCACTGGTAATGAATTCTTCATCTTACAATGTTGTTCTTCTTGTTGTTATCTTATTGATTTCTCTCCATAACATTCTTCTTCTTCATAATGCTAACATTCCCATCTTGCATTAATACGTAACCTAGTCCCACTCGAGATACATTGGTATACACCGTATAGGATTTCCCCGGCTTTGGCATAACAAGAATAGGTGCAGTAGTCAGAGCTTCTTTTAATCGAGTGAAAGCCTTCTCCGACTCCTTACTCCATTTGAAGACTACTCGCTTCCCCGTCAAACGAGTTAAAGGCTTGGCTATCATAGAAACATTCTTAACAAACTTCCTATAATAGCCGGCTAAGCCTAGGAAACTCCTCACTTCCGTACCATTGGTTGGTTGCGGCCAACCATGAACCACTTCAATCTTCTCTGGGTCTTCCAAAACTCCTTGTTGCGAAACTCGATGGCTTAAGAAGCCAATCTCCCTTTCCCAAAAGCTATACTTGCTGAACTTAGCAAAGAGCTTCACGCTTCTTAGACGTTCTAGGACCTTCTGTAAATGTTTTTCATGATCCTTCGCACTCCGCAAATAGACAAGTATGTCATCAATGAAGATGATCACCACTCATCTAAATATTCCGAGTCCTAAAGGCAGTCTTCATACTATCTCCTTCCGAAATAAGAATTTTATAATAGCCTGATGCAAGATCTATCTTAGAGAATCAACTAGCACCTTGAAGTTGGTCTAAGAACCCATCAATCCTTGGCAGTGGGTACTTATCTTCCATATTTCTTTCACAATACTTCTCCATGCGCGTTCTTCTTCTTCTTTCCTTCAGGTTCTATCTTCACTTATCTTCAAATTACTCATACTGGGCTATCTTGATTCATTGCTCACTGGTTCTCTTCCTTAGAACCCATAATTTGATCCTTCGAGATTCAACGTCAAGGCCTCTATCTTCTTCTTTATCTTCACGTCTGTCTTCCATCATTTGCCATATCCTTACCAAGAAGATAATAGACTTCACACACCACTTGTATCGTTTCTCCGTATTATTCCGCTCTCCATTTCCTCATGGCATCTACATTTGCATCGCACGCCGTTTTGATCATCTTACAATACATCTCTACCCACCGTTTAGGATGTGATAGGGGTCAGGTTTTACCCTAATAAAACTACTGCAAGTGCACAGCAAAAGCAATCGTAGTATAAGGGGTATCGAAATCCCAAGAGAAGTAGATGCTACACTAAGGTTTCTAAGTTCAGATTATGCTAGGTCAAATAGAATGAGAGTAAAACAAAGCAGGAAATAAATGAGCAATCACGAATTAAGGTTCTTGAAATCAGGAGACTAAGGCGCTAGGTTCAGAGAAATTCTTAGGTGATCTAAATTGCAGGTCTAGACAGAATGTTAGGAATTATGAAGAACTGTTCTTGAACTCGAAACACTAATGTAAAATCAACCAACTCTCGCTGCGATTATCTATGTCTAAACCCTAGAATTCCAAATCTCTTTGCAAAACCTATCAATTCAAACAAGCATTAAAGTTCAGGTTCGATTGTTCACAAAATCCTAAACCAAATCTCTTTACGAATAGGTATTTTGCTCATCTAACATTAGTTCAGGCAATCAATAACACTCTCGCATCTATTAATCAACCTAAGATCAGATTCTAGGTCGCGAAGCTAGAATAAACATTAAACACAAATCCAGATGAAGAACTCTAATTATTTTATCCTAACAATTTAATTCGACCTAACAATTCATTAATCACCCTTGAAAAACCCTAAACCTAACTAGCAAACTACTCAGACATGGTAAATGAAGAAAACATCATGAATAAATAAGATTGCATGAAAGAAATCAATAGAAACAAAGGAGTTTCGAATTTGCTCTGAAGGAGACAAATTCTTCTCTCTAAAATCTCTCTAAAAATCTCTCTCTAAGTCTCAAAACAGAAAATAAGATTAATAGTTGGTGGCTAAACAATGCCTTGAAAATCTAAATTTATAGGCCTAGGTTCGCATCTTCAATTCCTTGGAAGATTATGAAAAGTCTTGGAGATTTCCTTTTCTTCAAAATATGGAAACTTCTCGATTCTGGAAATTTGAAAACCTGGTGTCGATCGACACTAGGTGGTGTCGATCGACACCTTGCGTGTTAATCCGCTCCTGACTTCATCACTTCGTGACTTCATTCCTTTAAGCTCCAAAATGTATCCAAATCTCCAATTTAGCTCTAATTGTACCTGAATCTGCATAGACTCTATATAGACTCGAAAATAGCCAAAAGACTCTATAAAAACACTTATATCATGGTCCAAAAATGGGTAAAAACCATGATATATCAACTCCCCCAGACTTAGCTTTTGCTTGCCCTCAAACAAAACAGAAACCAAGTATAGAGTCGAGGTTTGAAAACAGAAATATCCAGCTAACCTTTAGAATGCCACAACTCGTTAACACTCTTAAATCCACATGCTATAGAACCAACCTTAGGTAATGTTCAGTTTATTTACCACAAGCTTAGCAATCTCCCAGTTTGAATCCAGATCCTTTCCTTGGTAAAATTTCGAACTCTAACAGTGGTATTGCCACAGAACTTTTCTGATTCTTTCCCTTCCTTAGTGCCTGAACAAGATTCTCTTTGTACAGCTCTCCTATTTTCTCGTCCCTTAGTTAACTGCTGCCCATTTTTAGGGTGTACTAAGATCTTTTTATTGACTCTTCTTATTCTTTTGAAGTCTCGGGAAATAGTGCTACTCTCTACTTGGGTTCCTTGTGAGGAGACAGGTTCAAGAGCACTCACTAATATTGTTCCTTGTGAGGAGATAGGCTCATGAGGTTCTTTGCACTATTCCCAGACTTAGACTCTTTTTCTTTCTTTTCTTTTCTCAAGGGAAGATCAAGGAGAGACTGCAATTGCCTATCTGTTCAGACTGAAAGAGGAATCAAGTTCTGCGCATACCTAGTTCTTATAAGGGGATCTGAACTCGCCCTGTTAGACTGATTCCACTTGCAGCTTTCTACTTAGTAAGTCCTGCAATCAACTCTTATAGCAATGGTTCTTCAAGTGTCAACTTCCTGTGGTTAGTTCCTAGAAAAACTGAAAGTTCCAACTGATTTTGACTCAATAAAACAAATTTTTGACAGACTCAACTGACTCTCAAAACAAAACACAAAGTCAGTAATCACCTCCCCCAGACTTAAACAACACTGTCCCCAGTGTTATCAAGCCCGAAGTTGGCTAAAAGAAAGATTAGAAACAACATAAAAGACCAGATAGAAGACTTACCTTTGTCTGCGCGTGGTGTCGATCGACACTATTGGTGTCGATCGACACTGGCCTTTGTTGAGCCCAATGTCTCCTTTTTCAACTGACTGAAACTAGGACTTAAGTAAAACCAAAACAAAATATAAAGAAAAACGTACCTAACAGTGGGTTGCCTCCCACTCAGCGCTCTTTTTCAGTCATTAGCTTGACTGTGTCGGGGTTCAGACGTCTGGTGGATCAGAGGGTGGCATCGAATGCTTCCCAGACGAATGAAATCGCCCAAAGAATTGAGGAACAACAGTAGGGTGGGTCATCTTGTCGGGTGGGACACTTCGCCTTCCTGCAGAATCATCAAAAGCAATACCAAGCCTTCTACGAGAATCTCGGGGCTTGCATAAGTGCGCATCATCTTTTGAACCTTTGGTATTCTTATTGATAAGATCAGGGGGTTTGGAATTCATTTCAGGAAATGCATACCTTTGCTTTCTTCGAGGTTTCTGGGCTGGAATTGCAGCGTTAGAAGCGACTTCTGGTGTGATATGTGAAGTGTGTCGATCGACATTAGTGGTGTCGATCGACACCAAGCTTGCAGCTCGAGTCTCTGCACCTTTTCTCCACTTCAGCTCTGCAATCCTTGCTTCCATGATAAAAACGTCGTCCTCCATCAACTTGTCATTGATATGAACATCTTCTCTGCTCATAGTCCTGAAGAGATGATCATTTCCACCCTAGTCTTCAAGCTTCACAATTTTCTTAGAATTCTCAGCCAATGCCTCTTCAATAACCAGCTTGTCCTCTTGCTTTTCAGTATCAAGCTCCTTGACATACCCAACAGTAATGTCTTCCGAATTTTCCATGATTGGACCTTCTTCCACGGACATCTCTACTGAAAAAGCTTGACCATCAATGGTGGATGGTCCTCTTAACTTGTCCATGTCAAAGTTCATGAAAACGTCACCCAAATCAAGCTCCATTTTCCCTCTTCTCACATCAATGATGGCACCAGCTGAAGTCAAGAATGATTTTCCCAGAATAAGAGGATCTGCAGGTTCTTCATCATACTTCAAAACCACAAAGTCTGTGGGAATTATGCAGCCTTCAATCTTCAGGGGAACATCTTCTAAGACACCTTCTGGGAATCTCTTTGATCGATCAGCTAGGATAAGTGAGATTCTGGTTGGCTTGAAATCAGTCATTCCAAGTTTAACAGCAACAGAGTATGGCATCAAGTTGATACTTGAACCTAGATCGCAGAGAGAACGAGAAAACCTTCCTGTTGAGATTGAGCAATCTAGCACAAAGTTTCCTGGATCAGGTAGCTTCTCTGGAATCCTCCTCTGAATCACAGCACTGACTTGTTCAGTAACCCACACCTTCTTCTTCTTCCTTGGAACTATGTTCAAGAGGATAGCATTCATGTCTCTGGTAAGCAATGCGCCTTCCTCAGGGCTTATACCATTGACTACCATTCTCTTGACATATCTTCTTAATGCAGGTGAAAGTTGGACCGCATCAACTAAAGGTAGCTCAACCATCAGCTTACTCATCATTTCCTTGCATCTAGCTTCCTCTCTCTCTTGTTTAGATCTTCTGGAAGGCAGGGGATAGGGTATTTTTGGTTTATACACCTTTTCCTCTTCAAGTTTGGAAGGTTCAGGTTGATCCAGCGAGGTCTGGGTAGGGTGTCGATCGACACTCTGGAGGTGTCGATCGACACTGGCTTCTTGTGTCGAAGATGCTTTTTCGATCGAGCCCGATTCCTTGATTTCCTCTACTGGTGTCGATCGACACTCAGTGGTGTCGATCGACACCTGCTCTGCAACTTCAACATCTTCTTCATCAGCATGAAACTCCACGATTTCTTCAGCATTCATGCCCTTTGTCAGCACTGGTTGAAGGCTTCTTCTACTCTGAATCGTGATGGCATTCACATGGCGCCTCGGATTGGTATCAGTTTTCCCTGGAAGGAAACCTTCTTGCCTATGAACAGCTTCTGCGGTTTGAGCAACTTGAATGTCCAGCTTCTTCATGTGAGAGTTTATGCTCTCAATTTTTCCATTCAGGTCTTGATACAGTGAATCAATCTTCCCATTGAAGTCCACTGTCATCTTCTGCTGTCCTTCCAAGATTTGCTCAAACATAGACACCATTTTGTTGTCTTGCGCAGGTGGCTTCTGGTAGGAAGAAGAATCATAAGTTATGTTGAAGTTGTTGCTCTGAAAAGGAACCATAGCTTTGCTGATTGCCAAATCTTTGACCTTGAAAACCAGCACCATTGATGAAATTAACCTCTTCTTCCTCAGGCTCAAAAGTCTCCCCTTCATTAGCAAAATGGACTTGCTTCTTCCCTACCAAGAGATCCAGCTTCATGTTGACTTCAGCAATTTGGCTTCCTCCATTTACTCCAGCGTGTAGTCTTCTTTCGAAGTCTGCGTTCTTGGTGCTGTTACAAGAGGCCAAATTCTCTATAAGCACCATTGCGTCTCCTGGGTATCTGGTGTTGAAATTGCCATTGCTTGCTGCGTCTAAAGCCATCTGATACCTCCAGTCAATCCCGCGGTAGAAGATACCAATGAGTTGCGGTTCGCTGAAATCGTGGTGTGGGCAGTCCCTCTGGTACGCCATGAATCTCACCCAAGAAGCTTTGAATGCTTCAGTGGGTCCTTGGGAGAATGCAGTGATCTTGGTCCTCAGCTCTTCTGATCTCACATCATCAAAGAAATTGCATAAGAATGCATTCTTTATCTCTTCCCAAGTGGTTAGTTGAAAAAAGAGTTTTTAATCTTGTTAGCAATTCCTCCATTGCTCATATTATTGCAATACTTGAGGTATCAATCCATCTTGGGAGTTTGATGCAATAAGAATACAAAGTTTGGTCTTAGCTAAGCCAAATTCGAAATAAGGGAGACAAGGAACTATTGAAAGCAATCTACTAGCTAAGAAAGACACTACAAGACTAATTATATGAGCTAAAACCTTAATTATCACTAATCAAGCACTAATCAAACGATTTACTACTAAGCAAGATTAACAAATTACTAAAAACGAAACCTAGGGATGGAATCATTGATTTGGGCATCTAAATGGCCAACCTTGCAATCATTTAAGCAACTCAAACAAGCTTTCTCTATGCCTAGAACACTAATTAAGACTAATCCATGATGTGTGGTACTAATCCCTTTCCTAATCACCTTAATGAACTAATGATGTGTTAGCATTAAAATTATTAGCAAGCATTAAACATGAGTCTAAATGGCATGATAAACACCCTAGGCAACTAATGTCTTAGGCTAGGAATGTAAATCTCTTAAAAAGTGGTTCAAGCATTTCATCAAACACTTGGTGGGTGTGTGAAATGCTTATGATCCAAAATAGCAAAAGATTAGCTATTTGGCATTAAGAACTCCTTAATAAGAAGAGAGATGAAAGAATCTAACCTAGATTGCAAGATTGAACCATTAGAAAACCCTAAATCTAACCCATCCCCAAGTTTCTAAGAGACTACTCACTAAACATGGATAAACCAACAAATCTCATGAATGAAATGTTAGTAAACATGATTAAATGATTAGAGAAAGAAATATTAGAAAAAAGAAGAATCAAATTGCATTAAACATAAAAGAAATCTCAAAAATCTCCTCAAAACCCCAAAGGGGCGTTTTTCTGTTTAAGCCCAAGAGAATATACATAAAAATTAGGTTTTTAAGTATTTATAGGGAAGGAGGTCAAACCGTGTCAACCCGGAACAAAACCGGGTTTTGACCCGGGGTAGCAGTCTTGCGGAAATCGCCATATCTCCCTAACCACAGCTCATAATGACATGAAACCACTTCCAGATGAAAGGTGATTCAATTACCTACAACGTTCATGAAGAGCTCGAAGGCTGAATCGAAACGGACAGTCTTCGTTTGATCCGATTTGTAGCCAAAAAGAAATCGTCTGGGTTCAGTTCGACGAGTTGGTCGAACAAAGTCGTCGAACAGAACCCCTGGTTGTTTGGTTCGACCATCTGGTCGAACAAAGTCGTCGAACCCAACCAAAATCGATGTAACTTTCTCACCACGGGTCCGAATGACTTGATTCCAACGGCAATAGAAAGAACTATGGATCCTCTACAACTCTTAAGAAGGCTTCGGAGTCTGAATCTCAGTGCAAGGCCTTCGTCCGGACCCATACATTTCGCACCTCCAAATGCTAGATATGCTTCTAAAGAGACTTCTGCTTCTCATTTGGCTGCTTCTCTTGCTCCTCTTGGCTATCCATGAAACTCCATATGGTCCTCCAAGCCTCCAAAACACCTAATAAGGACTCAATATGTACAAATATGCAACAACCTAAGCTAACACTCACTAAACTCTAATATGTATGCAAATGGGACTAAAAGTGGCTAAATGAATGCAAAAGTACATGCAAAACTATCTAATATGGATGCTAAAATATGCTAAATTATGAGTCTATCAACTCCCCCAAACTTGCCTTTTTGCTTGTCCTCAAGCAAACAAACATGACAAATCTAAGAGAGAGAGGTTTGAAAGTGGGAGCTCAATATCCAAGAATGCCAACAAAAACAGTCAACTCAATGTCCTAGTTCTTAATTCTAAAATGCATTTGAATTCATCCTACTCCAAACGAGTTAGCCATGCCCATCACAACAATCAAATGCACAAAGATCTCAATCTAGATAAGTCTCCCTATCCAACAAACTCTTTAACATTCATTTATTGCAAACCGTGAATCATGTCAATGCAATGCAAGTGAATTCATTTGGCTAAGGGACTAGGTTTTGAGATAAGAATGATCTCAATTCATGAGGCTTCCATTGCAAACAAGGGTCTCACTCAAAGAGGATTGAACTTTATGCATAATGCTAAAGGTAAAAGACAAGTGATGCATACAAGACTAGACTCTCATCTACCCATAATGCTATCAATGGTCCAAAAAAAACCCCTCTCATTATTTCCTTTTAAGTTCACTCAACCCTCTAAAGCTACCCTTTTCTCCCAAGGCTATTTGTTCCTTGCAAAACCCATGAATCTCTTCTTTTAAAGCTCTAAGGGGAATCTTCTTTAACCTTTATCTCATAGCGAATGGTGTGATCTTTTAACAACTTAGCTCTTCCTTTTATTCCTAGGTAGCCTTTTTATTTTCTTTGGCCTTTTGGCTCTTTTGATTTTTCTTTTTCTCTTCTTAAGGCTACCTATAACTTTTCAAACTTAGAGCTATACATTTAATCACACAAGATCCACCATTTCAAACTATGCTTCCCTTATTTCCTTTCCAGCCTCTTATCACCCTTGTTCTTTCTACTCCTTTCCACAACTCATCATACCAAATGCAAGCATATAATTTCATTCCAAAGCGCCAAGCAATACCACGACCCATACCCCAAATCCTAAGCCTATAACTAGACCCAAAATGCAAGAGCTAGAATCTACATGAGAGCCTAGACTTGTCGTCTCAAACCTAACACTTTATGCTAAGTTCAATCAAAATAAGGCCTCACAAGTATTTACTCTAGAACATTTGGCTTCATAGGAGGAAAGATAAGGTGGAAGTACTACTTGAGCTAGCCTGAGAGTGGCAAAGTGAGTAAGAAAGCTCAAATATGTATATTATCCATGAATTCACTTTCAATGCAAGGCATGATAATTAGATGTCAAAATTTAGTTCAAGTGAGTAGAGTTGGTTATCAAATTCAAGACCATATTTCGACTAAGATCTAAGTGACAAGTGAAATGATCCAAACATGGTGCATCCTTACTTTCAAGACTTGTTCAAGGGCATCAAAGAACTACTAACTAGGGCATTGAATTGATTACATGAGTTGACATTCTACAAGGAAAATCTCATCATTGCTCCCAATGCAAATGAGTGCAAACCTATATGAAATGCAACTAGACTCAATCCTATAATGCAAATGCAACATCTAAATGATAATTATTTGGAAAATTTTCAAATTTTTCAAATTTTTGGGTTTTTCTATGCTTTAGATGAATGCATAAGACTTAAGTATGCAAAAGAAAATAAGAATCACAAAACACATGTCAAATCTCTCAACCTCTCCCCCAAACTTAAATTACACAGTCTCTTGTGTAATAAAAGTCCAAGGGAGACCTCAATCAACATGAAAAGATACAAAAACGAAAATCTAAAGAAAATATATACAAAGGAGGTGGAGATACCTCAAAAACATGAAGAGGAGGAGAAGTGGAGTTAGAGGAAGCTTTGGACACTTTTCCTTGGGCGGATTTGACCTTATACCATGCTCCATGACCTCCAACATCCCTTTTACTAGGATAAACATGAGAATTCCTCCCAAGTGCGCTTGTTTTTAAGTCTCTAGCTCGACATGTTGAAGCTCGGATCACCGGGATCATACTCATCATAGAACCAACCCCTAAACTCTTGCATCCTAACCTCCTCAAAGGGTAACTTCCATGGATCATCAATGCTATCTTCATTGGTGGAGATTAAACCAACATACTTGGCAAAGGGTTGTGCCATTGGAGATTCTTCTTCTTCACCCTCCTTGGAGGCTTCTTCAATGTGACTATCCTTTTTCTCCATCTTGGAAATGAGTTTCACATGTGTTACCTTCTTGGTTGAGAGCTCTTTCTCAACAATTGAGCTCTCACTTGCATTCCCTATGCAATCAACAACCAAATCACCTTCACAAGGATCTTCATATCTTATAACAAGATTATCATCAACATTGCATCCAAGAAGAGCTTCAAGTTCTTCTATAGACCCTTCAGCTTCTTGTTGGAGTTCATCATTGATGTGAGCTTCATCCACTTGTTCCTCATTCCATTGGGTAATTTTGGTGTTGATGGACTCCACATGTGATGTTGCAACAACTCTTGAACATGGAGTAGGAGTGCCTATTGTGAAGTCAAGCATGAGAATGCTCTCATTAAACTTCTCTTGCTTTTCCAAAATCAACTTCATCAAGTTGAGATTCTCTTGATCATTAGAGATTTGGGAAGAATAGGTTGCTCCTTGATCATACTCCATGTCCCAAGATTGGTATCTCTCACCATATCCATATTGGTTCTCTTGAGCAAAGTCTCCATCCAAAAGTCCTCCTTGATAAGTGGATGAGCTTTCAAAACCATGGTGGCTTGTGGGGTCCCAAGCCATCTCTCTCTCTTGATTCTCTAATATAGCCTTCAACATTGAAGCTATATCTGAATCCATGCTTTCTCCCTTGTGATTGTGCCTTGCAAAAAGAACAAACACTTGAAAGAAAGTTAGTAACCAAACAAACAAAAACAAAAGAAAGCTTAGTCTCAAACTAAACTTAACTCCTAGTGATCAAACAATCCCAATATGGCAACGGCGCCAAATTGAAACAAGANTGAAAGAAAGTTAGTAACCAAACAAACAAAAACAAAAGAAAGCTTAGTCTCAAACTAAACTTAACTCCTAGTGATCAAACAATCCCAATATGGCAACGGCGCCAAATTGAAACAAGAACCCCTGGTGCAGTGGTTCGACCATCTGGTCGAACAAAGTCGTCGAACAGAACCCCTGGTTGTTTGGTTCGACCATCTGGTCGAACAAAGTCGTCGAACAGAACCCCTGGTTGTTTGGTTCGACCATCTGGTCGAACAAAGTCGTCGAACCCAACCAAAATCAATGTAACTTTCTAACCACTGGTCCGAATGACTTTATTCCAACGGCACTAGAAAGAAGTCTGGATCCTCTACAACTCTTAAGAAGGCTTCGGAGTCTGAATCACAGTGCAAGGCCTTCGTCCGGACCCATACATTTCGCACCTCCAAATGCTAGATATGCTTCTAAAGAGACTTCTGCTTCTCATTTGGCTGCTTCTCTTACTCCTCTTGGCTATCCATGAAACTCCATATGGTCTTCCAAGCCTCCAAAACACCTAATAAGGACTAAATATGTACAAATATGCAACAACCTAAGCTAACACTCACTAAACTCTAATATGTATGCAAATGGGACTAAAAGTGGCTAAATGAATGCAAAAATACATGCAAAACTATATAATATGGATGCTAAAATATTAGTGAGCCTGGATCCAACTGCTTCAGCCAGTAGGATGCATCTCCAGCAAGCGAGTACGGGAAGAGCTTGCAGGAAAGATAGTCGTAGGTCACTCCATTGGCCTTGATGCTTGAAGCTAAATCTTCGAATCTCTCAAAATGGTCCATAGGATGCTCATTAGGAAGACCATGGAAGGGATGCTGAGCCACCAATGTGAAGTAAGCAGGCTTCAGCTCAAAGTCATTCCTTTGGAATGCAGGAGGACGGATCGCAGCTCTATTAGCATAGAACTGGTCTGGGCGGTTGTACTCGCCTAATGTTCTTCCACGTCCAACTTTTGCAGGGGCGATTTCTATCGTTGGTTCAATGATGATGGCGCCAGCCTCATCAAGTCTCTGTCCTAGGGCATTCCTTCTATTGCCTTGTAGGTCGAATATGTTGCCTTCTGCGTCGCGTACCACAACCATAACTTCGGCCATTGTAGTCTGCGCAAGGTGTCGATCGATGCTTGTTGTATCGATCGATACTGAGGCTGGGTGTCGATCGACGCTTGGTGTGTCGATCGACGCTCGGGCAGATTTGCGGTTCGTACGTTCCAAACGGCCAAGCTCTTGGTTCAGTGCGACTAGTTCCTCTTCCTTGTTGCTTCTGGTACTGGGCATGCACCTGAAACCAAAGATAAGAAACTAAATTAGTAACAAAAAATATAAACAAAACCTAGTCAAAATCCTAATACTAGATTTCGTAGGCAGCTATTACGTCCCCGGCAACGGCGTCAAAAACTTGATAGGGGTCAGGTTTTACCCTAATAAAACTACTGCAAGTGCACATCAAAAGCAATCGTAGTATAAGGGGTATCGAAATCCCAAGAGAAGTAGATGCTACACTAAGGTTTCTAAGTTCAGATTATACTAGGTCAAATAGAATGAGAGTAAAACAAAGCAGGAAATAAATGAGCAATCACGAATTAAGGTTCTTGAAATCAGGAGACTAAGGCGCTAGGTTCAAGGAAATTCTCAGGTGATCTAAATTGCAGGTCTAGACAGAATGTTAGGAATTATGAAGAACTGTTCTTGAACTCGAAACACTAATGTAAAAGCAACCAACTCTCGCTGCGAAACTTATCTATGTCTAAACCCTAGAATTCCAAATCTCTTTGCAAATCCTATCAATTCAAACAAGCATTAAAGTTCAGGTTCGATTGTTCACAAAATCCTAAACCAAATCTCTTTGCGAATAGGTATTTTGCTCATCTAACATTAGTTCAGGCAATCAATAATACTCTCGCATCTATTAATCAACCTAAGATCAGATTCTAGGTCGCGAAACTAGAATAAGCATTAAACACAAATCCAGATGAAGAACTCTAATTATTTTATCCTAACAATTTAATTCGACCTAACAATTCATTAATCACCCTTGAAAAACCCTAAACCTAACTAGCAAACTACTCAGACTTGGTGAATGAAGAAAACATCATGAATAAATAAGATTGCATGAAAGAAATCAATAGAAACAAAGTAGTTCCGAATTTGCTCTAAAGGAGACAAATTCTTCTCTCTAAAATCTCTCTCTAAGTCTCAAAACAGAAAATAAGAATAATAGTTGGTGGCTAAACAATGCATTGAAAATCTATATTTATAGGCCTACGTTCGCATCTTCAATTCCTTGGAAGATTAGGAAAAGTCTTTGAGATTTCCTTTTCTTCAAAATAGTTGTTGTCGATCGACACCTTGCGTGTAAATCCGCTCCTGACTTCATCACTTCGTGACTTCATTCCTTTAAGCTTCAAAATGTATCCAAATCTCCAATTTAGCTCTAATTGTACCTGAACCTGCATAGACTCTATATAGACTCGAAAATAGCCAAAAGACTCTATAAAAACACTTATATCATGGTCCAAAAATGGGTAAAAACCATGATATATCAGGATGAACTTGGCCTCCACTTGACCAACATAATTACCATGGCTTGACTTCCTCTAAGTATGTGGCTTTCTTCATGTCTAGTCATTCATGATCTCCTTTCGGTATGCTGGACCTCCTTTCTTCTATTCTACAATCGTCGTGGATCTCCATTCATCTCCCTTTTGCAAATCTTATCCCTCAGGCACCATGATTCTTCTACTTAATAACAAGGTACCATCCGTAACTAGGTGATAACCAGTTGTACTCCTTCCTTCGGTTTCACTCAACTTCTCAATGATTCCATTAAAATTCACATCCTCTTTCTCCCCTTTATTCATCTTATGCATCGACCATCTTGTAGTCTCAATGGCATGCTATCTTCTCCTACTAGTACATATAGATTAACCATTTTGAATCTGGATGTGAAAGCCTCTCATCCTTCTCCACTGCTACATCTTTCTTATGATTACTTGAGGCATCTACTACAATATTCGCCCTTCCAAGGTGATAGAGGATCTTGAGGTAAAAATTCGCAATAATCCTTGTCCATCTTCTTTCATAGCGTCTTTCATCTTAAGGGCATGCTATGGCGATGGTTACAGTCTAAAGCTGATCATTCACACTCCCATTCTTCCTTTTCCCAGTGCTTCTCTTCAACGAACTAGATTGAAAATCTTTATAAATATATGATTCGTCTGATAAACCTGTTCGTTTTGTAGACTCTCATTCTTCCCTTCTTTGGGTCCACACTTTGACTTGAGTTTATTAGCGTGGTTCCTAAACTCCTGATCTTTGTACCAAACCCAAGTGATTGAACAACATATCACTTCTCCATTGGTACCATTTTTGAAATGATTTAGCACGCTTTCTGACTTCACACCATTTAAGCATCTTCCTCACTTCTTTCCTCCTTTACTTTTCGTATCTGAATGCATTGCTCATGCCACTTCTCGAATTCCATCTCTCAACCTTGACACAGCCATACTCTTGAACGGTTGTAGCGACAATGATATACTCTTCCATATGATGGCTCTTCTTTAATCCTTGACCTTAGGATTATGACCAGGATAAACTGATGATTCTCTTCTTTCTTCTTGCAACACGATTCTGCCTTGGTCAATTAGCCGCGCTTTACACCTCACAAACTTTCTTGAACCACTCTAAACGCTCTTGAATATATGCCTAACCATGTCTAGACTAACATCATTGCAAGACTAATCTGATACCAAAACTCGCACCACTCAGGCACTTAGCAGCCTATTGCAAGGTTTAGCTTCCAGGTTTTAAGGGATCTACACACACTCTAACCTTTACAATCATAAAGTTTCCCTCAAAACTTACTACAATCTCGGTGACACTCTTGATGTCACACCCGAGACAAACAAAACGTGGGTGGGACGCACCAACACATAATGTTAAACACTTCACAATTCTTTCCCATATCAATCATTATACCAATATGCTATATTCTATCATGCAAATGTAAAGCATAATTCAATCAATCACCCAATGAGTTAAAACCCCACACATACCTGGTTCGAGACCTCGAGGAGGTCGAGAAGGTTTAGGGTTTTCTATATCTAGGGGATAAACTCTTCCCGCAACTGCCTGACACTCGAGGGCTGGTTGGACTACTGCTTGATCATTCGGTGGATGAATGACAATCGGATGAGCTGGAGAATGCGTACTAGGACATGTAGAATATGTCCATGCTCACCACTAGTAAAACATATAACGTTGGCAACTTAAGAACAAATGGCTCTCCGTTTGGGTACAATCGTGATATACTTCCCACTCTTCCACACCAGTAACATTGAATGAGTGCTCCCTGAGGTGGGTAAGATCAATCAACTCTATCTCCTCTCACGAATCTTCTTTTCATGGCTGGCTTATCATCAACCCTGTAATGGATAGACCTTTGTAATGTTTTGAACTCGGTTTCGTAGTCTCTCACACTCCAATCTTCTTTCTTGCTTTCTTGAAATTGTGGTTCCAGCCGGTCCTTCACCTTGGACGGAAAGTACTTCCGTTCAAATCTTTTTTTTTTAACTCCATCCAAGTCGGGATCGCTCCTCCGTTCCACCAATTGGTCGCCTCATCATCGAAATGAAACACTGCTACATCTTTCTTGAACTCCTTTGGATATATTGATGTATTATTGTGTTATGCCACCACTCCTCTTTCACAATAGCTCCATTATGGCTCTCTCCATTTTAAATCATTCCTTCCGAAAGCTTCCAGCTCTGACTGATCATTTCTTGGTTTTTTTAAACTCTGCCATCTCATATGCCCTTAATTCCTCCTCTGGGGAATCATGTGTAAACGCACAATTACTCATCTCAGAACGCTTTTTTTTTTAATCATGTTGTACACCATGCAATACACCCTATCTTCAGTTACTTTACTCTCCATGAACCGATGGTCCCCCAAGTCTTCCTCCTTTCAATACTTTAGACCTTCTGAAATAAGAACGACGCAAAAGCATATGCATCCAACAAGGGTTAATCCTATTCCCATCTACCTAAATAAAGGAGCTAGCTGTTTCCTAAATGTCTTTTGCAACTCATTTACTCGATAAAACATTTAAAACGAGTCCCATATGAACATGATAGAAACCATGCTCTGATACCACCTCTTGTAACGCCCCCGATCCGGCCTAGGTCAGGGTGCAATCGTCCGGTCGCCCAACAATCAAACAAGAACATGAACGACCAACCATCCGACCCGGACCTGATCGAGAACGCTACAATGTGCACCTAAACGCTCAGTCCGAGGTTTCCAGAACAAAACCAGAGACCCCAACTAATCGTCCGAGCACACTTACCTCTCCGACATGACTCAAAGCTTTTCAACCCGAGGCATATCCGATAGTTGGTTCATCCCGGACAAGGTCTAGTACCACATGAAAGCTCAAGTATTTTCTCAAACATATTTATTCATATAATACTTAGTTTCCAAGTGTAACCACAAACTACATATATAGATCTGGCCAGGGGTTCAACACCCAAAACCCAACTATACATATTAAATA
>JAHZTW010000003.1:57970282-58006221 GCA_020283515.1 Alliaria petiolata | reverse complement strand
TGAAGACCGACGCATTGTTCGGACTTCCATCAGAAAAAGGAAATCATCTCAAGTTTGAAGAAATTACAAATCTGGCCCCGACGAAAATTCTCTTCTATAAATAGTTTACAGGCATTGTTTATCCTAATACCTTTTCATAATTTTCTGTTTTTGAGACTTAGAGAGAGATTGATCCTGAGCTTTTGGGGAGACAATTCTTTCTTATCTGAGCCAGATTTCGAACCCCTGTATCATTCTCTATTCTTTTTATGCAATTTATTTCAGTCATGATTTGTGTTTTCATCTCTCTGTCTGAGTATTTTGCTAGTTAGGCTAGGGTGATTTAGGGTTGATGATGAGTTTGTAGAATTATTATCTTGTTAGGAAAATCACATGGATCTTCATCTTGATTTGTGCTTAACTTGATTTCTGAAACTGATCACTTAGAAATCAAACCTTAGGTTGTTTAATAGATGTGAGAGCATTATTAATAACTTGAACTAATCATAGGTGAGCAAAATAACTATCCGCAAAGAGATTTGGTTTAGGTATTTTGTGAACAAATCGAACCTGGTCATTAATGCTTGTCTAAATTGTTTGAATTCGCAAAGAGATTTGGTTTTCTGGAATTTAAGCATAGATAACTTCTGCAACGAGAGTTGATTGGTTTTAACTTTGTGTTTCGAGTTCTAGACGGTTCTTAATTATTTCCTGACAAAATAATATCTGCATTCTCGGATTCAACCTGATAATCATCATTGCCTAGCGCTCTGTCTCCTGAACTTTAATCCACATTCAATTATGTTCCTGATTATCTTAGAAGTTTTATTTACTTTAAATTAATTGATCTAGCATAATCTGAACTTAGAAATCTTAGCGTAGCATCTACTTCTCTTGGGATTTCGATACCCCTTATACTATGATTGATTTTGCTGTGCACTTGCAGTAGTTTTATTAGGGTAAAACTTGAGCCCTATCAATAATCTGCGCGAATCTGTTAGATCCGGCAACATGCATACACTATCTCAACCATAGTGACATAAATAGGTGCTAATGCATATGTCACACGATCAACAATCAAGCAAAGCAAACACTCATACTTGTCTTGCAGTAAAGCAACACGCAACCCATACCACGACTCACCTTGGCTTTCCGAAAGACGTGAATGAAAGACTAAGGTTTCCGGCAGCAATTCGACTCCCTATTTAAAACTTTAGTTTCGAAATGATTGGTCCATAATCACAAGAATTCAAGGTTAGAAATGAACTCGGGACAAAAAACTAAGCTAGACAAGAGGTTTCGGTCTAAAACGGCTTACCTTGAAATTTTCTCGGCTAGCCTCGCGGTGGTCATGCGGTGGTGCTTGCGGTGGTCGGATTTTCTTAGGGTGGTGGAAGACGTGATGCTTCTTCAAAGAGTGAGGCTTCCCCTTATATAGGCGAGCTCATGCCAAGCTAAGTCATTGAAGCGCCACTGTTCTCCGCCGTATCGCGCCATGTGTCGATGCCGGAATGCGCTTGGTGGCGGCGACTCATCATCAAGCTGGTGAAGCAGCTCAAGCAGGTGAAGCAGGACAAGCCTCCTAAGCAGGTGAAGCAGGTGAAGCACGTCAAATAGGACAGCCAAGCTGCTTAATCACCGAGGTGCTTCTCTCGACCAATCCGACAAACCACCCGATCACATCGAAACGTCACACCGAGAACACCGTTTGGTCCTATTGAGAAACTTATGGACTAAACTTATTTTTTTAACCATTATAACTCACTTAAGAATTAACTTAGCAAAGCCACGCTGAAGATCTCCTTAAAAACGAACTCCACTCCTCCGATCACTTAAACGAGCCGAAACTGCCCCAATAAGGCACTGCCGGAGCAAACTGGAATTCCTTCAACCAAACATGCTTTACCTTGACTATGATGCTTCTCATAACTCCTTTCTTACCCTAGGAAGGCTGATTTATCAGTCTTGATCACAACAAATCAGCACTTGATCATTCTGGCCGCGTCTGGCGAATGGATCGGCTACGCGACTGAAATCTGCTTCGTTTAGTTCTTTCGTGCTTTTCTTTGACCAATTTTCTTTCTTATCTTCCCTTGGCCCTTACAAACTCATAAAACCTTTGTAGATATCTTAGATACGTTGTGACCACTTCCGGCTGGACCAGATGCCCAACGGTCGATCTCGGGCCTGCTGTGTCTACTAGATTTGAATCTCTTTGATCTAAATTGCAGTCCTTCAACTACTTAGGCTTCTTTTAGTCACTCTTATCATTCTCAAGTTTGAAAATACTTCTTGACCTCTTTAGAAAAGGTTCCACCATCTTTGGCCGCACATGGCCTTGCTGGCCGCGTTCTGGTCCTTCATACGGGTTATTACACACATAGTCGATTCAGTCCCACGGATTGAGATCGGTGACATTTTCTTATACCGTTTGGAATTGTGTGTGGTGGGATTACACGACCAGCCACAAGCCAAAATTCACTATTTAACGGCTCAGCAGAGCCCCAATGGTGAGCTGAGAGCCACTAGCATTTTCATCTCAGTAGGTTACAAGGACGATGATGACACATGAAATGTTCTGATTTAATCAGGTCACAGTGGTCAGGATAAGTACCATATGCAGTGTGAAACTTATAAGCTAAAATGTAGAAATCTAGAAATGAAGAGGAGTATGCACTATGATTTTGAGATACTGGTGATTAGACAATTTGAGAATAACAACAATATTAGCTCCAAGGTTTATGTCTATATATGATGTTTTATATAAGATTGTAGCTTACGACCCTTATCTAGGCAAGTCTGGTTTTAGAGTGTTCAAGTATAGGCTAGTCAGAATCAAAATGCAACCCCAGATCAGTGTGAGAATAAAGCTTGAGAAAACAGTTAGAAGTAAACCGTGATGGTTAAGCATGATGGGTATAAAAGCTTTGACCTTTGTTTCAAGGAGGAGAATGTCTCGGTATATCTATATAATGACATAGATGGTGATCATGGACCCTTGTACTATGAATACCTCTCGAAAGCTGCATTAAATCCTCTAGTTTTTACTCCTGGAGTGATCACCATGACTGGCTACGACTGTATTAATTCATGCATTGAAGATTGCCTTTGTGCAAGGAAGAATGGTGGTGAGTTTGCATGCAAGTGTTGAAAGTTCTGTTGTGGTCATATGCAAACTCACCACCGTTCTTCCTTGCACAAAGAGAATCTTCAATGAATGAATTAATACAGTCGTAGCCATTCATGGTGATCACTCCATGAGAAAAAAAAACTAGAGGATTTAAGGCAGCTTTCGAGAAGTATTCATAGTACAAGGGTCCTCATCACCATCTATGTCATTATATAGATACACCGGGACATTCTCCTCCTTGAAACAAAGGTCAAAGCTTTTATACCCATCATGCTTAACCATCACGATTTACTTCTAACTGTTTTCTCAAGCTTTATTCTCACACTGATCTGGGGTTGCATTTTGATTCTGACTAGCCTATATTTGAACACTCTAAAACCAGACTTGCCAAGATAAGGGTCGTAAGCTACAATCTTATATAAACCATCATCCACATAAAACTTGGAGCTAATATTGTTCTTATACTTATATCCTCTAATCACCTATATCTCAAAACCATAGTGCTTACTCCTCTCCATTACTAGATTCCCACCTTTTAGCTTTTGGATTTCACACTGCATGTGGTATTTATCCTGACCATTGTGGCATGAATAAACCAGACCATTTAATGTGTCTTCATCCTCGTCGTAACCTCCTAAGATGATAATGTTGGTGGCTATTGGCGAGCCACAGAGCCGTTAAATATAAATTATGGCTTGTGGCTGGCTGGAAAAGCCAACCACGCACATTTCTCGACTGTAAAAGAATATGTCACCAATCTCAACTCCTGGTTAAGCCACAACCCACGCTCTCTCATCTGGTTCGAAGCGTTGTGATCGACCTTGGGCTTGCCCCCTCGACCAGGTTCGGCAAGCTTCATTTCCTCAGTTATGAGATAAATATGGAGGGAATCGTAGATAATTCGACTTCGTTTAACAATTTATCGGAATTGTTTATATTGTTCGTGCTCTAAAATGCCGAACCTCGTGAGAAGTAGGAGAGACAACGTAGGTGGAGGCGAGATTATCCCCAAATCCCGGTGTAAGGGGTTTAGGTAGTCCGGTTCGGCGGCGATTCAGCCGAAATTCAAATTGGTTCCACATAACTCGTTGTGTCCCTCAGACCGCTTGCTCACGGATGCGTAAGTGAGATTCTCAGCAATGCAATAACACTCGATGTGAACATGGGATGTGGTGGAGGAAGAAAAAGGCGGAGTAGGAGGGGTATGATCAAAATCGGATAAACCTCCATTAACAGACATGCTCCCGCTTGGATTTTTAGTTTAACAATCCTCAATTAGTTCTACCTTGACTTCTAGATTTTGAGCTAATGATGGTCCGGCGACTTCAGGAACTCCGACAGTGGTTCGAGAGGCGGAGGTGGAAGTGGCAGTGGAGGAGGAAGCGCAAGGTTGGGAATTCGGCAGAAAATTAAGGTATGGGAATGGGACAGTTCTAAGCGAACCGAAATCAAAAAAATAACGTGCACTTCAGAGGCAATAACAATCTGGGTTCAGTGCTGCTTTCATGTTTGTTGGAAAAATCTAAATTGATTAAAAAATTAGTACATTCGTAATTTTGTACAATACACAAATATTCAAATGACAAAGAAAAAAAAAGAATGTTACAACGAAATGAAAGACGTTTTTAAAATATATTGAAACTAAAATATTGCGTAGAAACAATTAGTTATTAATTAATTATTGAAACATTTAATTAGTTTTAAGATTTAATTACATTCAAAATTGGATATTTTTATTATTGTAAATACGTTTTATAAAAAAAATCAGATATATATAAGAATGTTCTTTTTTTGTACTGTTTGTCTATATATGGATTAATTAGATTTCATCTGTTCGATCTGTCATATTAAATTTTATTGGATATAATTCATTGTCTTCACGATCTGATTTTTCGTAATTGCGCAATTATTCGTTTTCCGTTTTGTGAAACCTCGGCACCTCGCAGTGAGCACACGCTTACTGTGGTGAAAAGATGTGTTCTGGGACAAATTGATGGATGAAAATTGCACAGAAGGAATAGCACCCGTTTACTTATCCGAGGGTGAAATTTATTTTCTCTCTTTTATTGTTTTTTACTTATATAATATAGGTAAGACATCTCCGTTGATATACTTACTCCATTGATATACATATTATTCCAGGGGGTAAAGATACGAGCCTTGACATGATGTTAGTTGACATTCTTTTCTCGGCAATCACCTTTGAGGGTGAACCAGCAAATATGCTGATACTCTCCAACACCAAAAACATTCTACTGCAATACTTGTACGTAGTAGACAGCTAATCATTTTTAACCAATGGAAAAAACAATATCATTTTTTTTTTTTGAACATTAAAAACAATATCATTTTTGCTTGATATATTTAGTCGAGTTCTATTACAATGATTAATAATATTATTCTCACATTCATTTTACTTGGAGTCCTGGACATTGCGAGATTTGTAGAGCTAGATATCAGTAATAGTTAGCTCTTTTTATATTTTTTTAACAACAATTAATTTTGATTCTCGTCACCAATACACATCCAAGTATCAGTAATAGTTAGCTCTTGTTACACATCCATGAATAAATCTACTAAGCCATTAATAATCTACCGTCATAGCTCATAGGTTAAAATCTACCGTCACGAATAAACCAGTTATCCTATTATTTTCAGTTAATAATTCTCCACCAAATAAATCTACTAGATTTTTGCTTATTCTACCACCGTTGTAATTAAATCTACCAAATTAGTCAAAGATCGACCAAAATTTCAACGGGTTCGTCGGTACATTTACCAGCTCATGAATAAATTTTCCATCAAAATAAATATATCTACCAAATAAATAATTTATCTACTGCTCATTAACATATCTACAAAGTCACACAAATATATCTACCAGATAAAGTCTACCAAAATCCAACAAATCTACTATCCATCTAACAAAGCTATGGTTCCAGCTTTAGCGTTGAACACTATATTTAAGTCTACGGAAGATTTACGTTTCAACATTTGCCTATGTGGAATCATATCATTAATGACAGTTTTATAATTGCATTTTTTGTCAACAAAGCACAGAGGAGTATTATGTTAAGTTTCCTAAGCTTTTAATCCAAAATTAATTGGTAAAAAGTAGATTGGCCCAAACTACTTATATATTAGTCAAGATTCCTCCCAATTTTTAATGTGATATAATCTTACACACTCTCTAGAGATTAAGACCTCAGAGCATCTCCAACCCATAATTATATTTTTATTGCAAACTGCAATAATTGCAAAATAGAATTGGATTTTTCTCCAACCCATAATTGCATTTTCCATGTCAAAAAGAATATTTTTGGTATATTCTTCTTTTTTATTTTATTATTAATTGCTAATTATACATATTTTCTTTAAAATTTACAAATTGACCCAATTATTTAATTTCTCTCAAAATTTCTATAAATTATGATATTTTTGAAATTTCATTATCATAAGGGATTATTACCTAGATTAACCCTACTCATATGAGTATTGACTAAACTAATTTTCTCTCATATAACATAAACAAAACTAACTTTAGAAAATGTGGAAAAGACCTTAAACCCCATGAATTGAGAAGAATAACTAAGTTGCCATTGAAAAAAAAACTGAAAATGAAAAAAATAAATTAAAGAAAGTAATAACAACAAAAAAAGAAAAGAAAAAGCTACTTTCGTTTTGTGTTGTAAAAAAAAAACCTAGATATCTCTGGCGTCCTAGCCGCCGCAGCTGGGAGAAAATCTCAGATCTTTTCCCTCTCTTATGAGTAGCTCAATCGCTTTATCACCGGCGTTCGCTGCCACCGTTCGCCCTCCGGCGGCTCACGACTGTCTCTCCGCTTCCGCCACAGCGGCTGCTACTGGCCCCATGGCGCTCAAATCTTGCATCGTCGCACCTCTCTCGGTTTTCGCCTCTTAATCTCGAATCAAAAGCGCAAACTCAAGAACAACTTCGAGGATGACGATTCGATGTGATTTAGCTGTGAAATCCGCAAATTCGGTGAACGCAGAGGCCGATCCTTCGTCATCACCGTCATCGGAGGCAGAGATCGAAGCGGAAGCGAAGGCGAAGATAGGATCTACGGTTAGGGTAACTGCGCCGTTGAAGGTTTATCATGTAAATTGCGTTCCAGAGCCAGAGGTTGATTTGGAAGGGAAACGAATATCAGCTAATCTTCCGTACAAGGTGGAGTTCTTCAAAGAGGTTGAAGGTGGTAGTCCTGTCAAATTTGTCGCACATCTCAAGGAAGATGAGTTCGAGTTCATCGATCCGTAAGCAAACAACAAAGGCAAATTCTTTTTCTCTCCTCTTTCTCAATCTCTTTTGTTGTTTGTTCACTGAAACCTGGGAATGGGGTATACGTTTTAGCAATCATATACATAAGCCCTTCACCCCCATTTGTTGTTTGATTCATCCATTGCCTTAATCTCGTTATTGTTTTCCCACTGTTAGATAGATGTGTATACTTAGTCTTAGAAACGAAAAGTTGGATCTTGATATGGATACTTGACTCGTAAGAATAATTGAGGCTGAGGTTGTTTCAAACACAAATTTCGTCCATATCAAGATCAAGATCCAACTTGGGATAACTCCTAATTTACTAGATTTGGAGTTGCATATAAAAGCGTCTATTTGGCTATGCACCAGAAATTATTTGGCTCTATAACTTCCTTTTCTATTTTCTTTATATGCAATCAAGGAAAATCCTTTGTATGCTATTGTGACGTACGTGTTCCTTTTCTTCTTTCTTTTCAGAATTGGTTATATGAAAGAATCAATGGTAAGATCACTGGAGCTGAAAGACAAATTCGAATAGATCAGATTAATGCGGAAAACTCTAAGAGGTTGTGCTTTTTACTCTCCACAAGAGCTGGGGGGTGTTGGGGATAAACCTTGTGATATATCATGGTTTTTATCCATTTTTGGACCATGATATAAGTATTTTTATAGAGTTTTTTGTTAGTTTTCGAGTCCTATTTGAGCCTTTACAGGATGGAGAGCACTTGGAGCTAAATGGGAGAATCTGGAGCATTTTGGAGCATTTTGGAGAAGCAGCTGAAGTGATGAAGTCAGAGGACTGGATTTATGAGCAAGGTGTCGATCGACACCACCTGTGTCGATCGACACCAGACAAGGTCGGCGAGTTTCTCGATTTCCATCAGAAAAAGGAAAGAGCTCAAGTTTTGAAGAATTACAAGATTGCCCCTGGACGAAAAATCCCCTTATATAAATAGTTTTTTGGCATTGTTTAGCAAAATACCTTTTCATACTTTTCATAATTTTATAGTTTTTGAGACTTATAGAGATTGATCCTGAGCTTTTGGGGAGACAATTCTAACTCATCCGAGCCAGATTTTGAACCCCAGTATCATTCTCTTCTATTTATTTATGCAATTTATTTCAGCCATGATTTGTGTTTTCATGATTATGTCTCAGTAGTTTGCTAGTTAGGTTAGGGTGATTTAGGGTTGATGAAAAGTCTGTAGAATTATTATCTGTGTTAGGGAAATCACTTAGATATTCACTTTGATTTGAACTTAACTTGATTTCTGAATTGATCACTTAGGAGTCAAACCTTATGTTGTTTAATAGATGCGAGAGCATTATTAATAACTTGAACTAATCATAGGTGAGAAAAATAACTATTCGCAAAGAGATTTGGTTTAGGTATTTTGTGAACAAATCAAACCTGATCATTAATGCTTGTCTAAATTGTTTGAATTTGCAAAGAGATTTGGTTTTCTGGAATTTAGGCATAGATAACTTCTGCAACGAGAGTTGATTGGTTTTAACTTTGTGTTTCGAGTTCTAGACGATTCTTAATAAATCCCTAATAAAAATAATATTTGCATTTTTGGATTCAACCTGATAATTAACCCTTGCCTAACGCCTTCGTCTCCTGAACTTTAATCCTCATTAATTTTGTTACTTAATTCGCCTAGCTTAATTTACTTTAATACCTATTTGACTTAGCATAATCTGAAATTAGAAACTCTAGTGTAGCATACTTCTCTTGGGATTCGATACCCCTTATACTTCAACTGCGTTTGCTGTGCACTTGCAGTAGTTTTATTAGGGTAAAACTAGACCCCTATCAAGTTTTTGGCGCCGTTGCCGGGGAAGTAATAGCTGCCTACGGAATCTAGTATTAGGATTTTGACTAGGTTTTTGTTTTTAATCTTCGGTTACTGATTTAGTTTCAAATTTTTGTTTTTCAGGTGCATGCTTAATCGTAGTACCAGAAGCAACAAGGACAAGGAACTAATTCCATTGAACCAGGAACTAGGCCGTTTCGAACGTACGAACCGCAAGGCTGCACGTGCGTCGATCGACACATCTAGCATCGATCGACACACAGACTCAGCGTCGATCGACACCGAGAGCATCGATCGACACATCGCACGGACAGAGATGGCTGATTATGGTTGTGGTACGCGACGCGGAAGGCAATATGTTCGACCTTCAAGGAAATAGAAGGAATGCCGAAGGACATAGACTTGATGAGGCTGGCGCCGTCATAGTCGAACCAGCAAGACAAATCGCCCCCGCAGAAGCTGGACGTGGAAGAACACTTGGCGAGTACAACCGCCCAGACCAGTTCTATGCTAATAGAGCTGCGATCCGTCCTCCTGCATTCCAAAGGAATGACTTTGAGCTGAAGCCTGCTTACTTCACATTGGTGGCTCAGCATCCCTTCCATGGTCTTCCTAATGAGCATCCTATGGACCATATTGAGAGATTCGAAGATTTAGCTTCAAGCATCAAGGCCAATGGAGTGACCTACGACTATCTTTTCTGCAAGCTCTTCCCTTACTCGCTTGCTGGAGATGCATCCTACTGGCTGAAGCAGTTGGATCCAGGCTCACTAACCACTTGGGAAGAGACAAAGAATGCATTCTTATGCAATTTCTTTGATGACGCGAGATCAGAAGAGCTGAGGACGAAGATCACTACATTCTCCCAAGGACCCACTGAAGCATTCAAAGCTTCTTGGGTGAGATTCAAGGCTTACCAGAGGGACTGCCCACACCACGGTTTCAGCGAACCGCAGCTCCTTGGTATCTTCTACCGCGGGATTGATTGGAGGTACCAGATGGCCTTAGACGCAGCAAGCAATGGCAATTTCAACACCAAATTTCCTGCGGACGCAACAGTGCTTATAAAGAATTTGGCCTCTAGTAACAGCACCAAGAACGCAGACTTCGAAAGGAGACAACACGCTGGAGTAACTGGAGGAAGCCAAATTGCTGAAGTCAACAGGAAGTTGGATCTCTTGGTGGGAAAGAAGCAGGTCCATTTTGCTAACGAGGTGGAATCATTCGAACCATATGAAGACTGCGAAGAAGAGGATGTCAACTACGTCAACGGAAGTGGCTTTCAGGGCCAAAGGTTTCGGAACCAGCAGGGGAACAGGAATTTCAGCGGAAATTATCAGAAGAATTCCTACACAGGAAATAACAACTCTTCTGGTTACACTCAGAGACCCCCATTCCAGAACAGCAACAGCAACTACACAAGGAACTATGGTTCATCTTCCTACAAGAAGCCCCCTGCACAAGACAATAAATTGGAGTGTATGCTGGAGCAACTTCTGGAAGGACAGCAGAAGATAACAGTGGATTTCAATGGCAAGATTGATTCACTGTACAACGACCTGAATGGGAAAATAGAGAGCTTGGCCTCTCATGTGAAGAAGCTAGATGTTCAAGTTACCCAAACTGCAGGAGCTGTAAACAGGCAAGAAGGATTTCTTCCAGGGAAGACTGATACAAATCCCAAACGCCATGTGAACGCTGTCACGTTGAGGAGTGGAAAGACCCTTCAAACCGTGCAGAAGAAAAGACTTAGCACTGCAGAATTCGAGGAGCTTGAAGATGTAGAAGATGCTGCGGAGCCAGTGCCGATCGACACCACTGAGTGTCGATCGACACCAAGGGAGATGCATGACGAATCAGACAAGCTCGACGCGAAGAATTCATCTCCAGAGGCCAGTGTCGATCGACACCAAGAGAGTGTCGATCGACGCTCATCACGGACTGCAACAGATCAGCCCACAACACCGAAGGCTGTAGCAGAAAGGGTTTACAAACCAAAGATCCCTTTCCCCCTGATACCAAAGAAGTCTAAGAAGGAGCTACTGGAAGCTAGATGCAAGGCTATCATGGATAGACTAGTGGTTGAAATTCCTTTGATGGATGCCATTAGAACTACTCCAGTGATAAAGAGATAACTGAAGTGGATGATGACCAAGAACATGGATATGGAGGAAGGAGTAATGATGATATCAGAGCAAGTTAGTGCTGTCATTCAGAACAGGCTACCAGAGAAACTCTCCGATCCAGGAAGCTTTGTTCTTGATTGCTCCATCTTTTCAGACAAGTTTGGGAGATCTCTATGCGACTTGGGTTCAAGTGTCAACTTGATGCCTCTTTCAGTTGCTCTCAAGCTGGATATGACAGATTTCAGGGCCACCAGAATCTCCTTAGTCCTTGCTGATCGTTCTATCAGGATCCCTGAAGGTGTCTTGGAAGATGTTCCTATCAGAGTGGGAGATTGTTTAATACCCACAGACTTTGTGGTATTAGCTTATGATGAGGAACCCAAAGACCCTATCATACTTGGTAGACAATTCTTGGCTACAGCAGGAGCCATTATTGACGTGAGGAAGGGGAGGATTGCGCTAAACATTGGTGATTTGGTGATGAATTTCAACATGGAGAAGCTGATGAAGAGACCCACGATTGATGGACAGACCTTCTATGTCGATTCACTCACCAACCTTGCCGAAGAGATCTTCAAAGAGGACCATCCTACAGACCCTTTGGAGCGAGCACTGACCACTTCTACAAAGCACATTGAGGACCTAGACGAAGTTGCTGCTGGTTACACGAAGATGTTGGACGCAAGTGAGCAGGTGCTGCAATTAGTCGCACAGGAGGACCTGTGTCGATCGACGCCAGTTGCGACATCAGGCAAAGACGCAACACTTGGCGATTGGAGTGAGGTCAAAGCACCTAAAGTTGAGCTTAAACAGCTCCCTGCCGGGTTAAGGTACGCATTTCTGGGTCCTAATTCGACTTATCCTGTTATAGTAAATACTTCCTTAAACAACGCAGAGCTCACTTTATTGCTAAGCAAGCTGCGCAAGTATCGCAAATCTCTTGGCTATTCTCTTGATGACATTTCAGGTATCTCACCAGACTTGTGCATGCATCGGATTCACCTTGAGGATGAGACCAAGTCATCGATTGAACACCAAAGGAGGCTGAAACAAACCTGAAGGAAGTTGTCAAGAAGGAGATCATGAAGTTGTTGGAGGCTGGGATCATCTATCTCATTTCAAATAGTGCTTGGGTCAGCCCTGTTCACGTGGTTATTAAGAAAGGAGGAGTCATAGTGGTGAAGAATGAGAAGAACGAGCTGATCCCTAGAAGGACTGTGACTGGTCACAGGATGTGCATAGACTACAGGAAGCTGAATGTCGCGACCAGAAAGGATCACTTTCCTTTGTCTTTCATCGATCAGATGCTGGAGAGATTGGCGAATCATCCCTACTACTGCTTCCTTGATGGCTATTCAGGATTCTTCCAGATTTCTATCCATCCGAATGATCAAGAGAAGACCACTTTTACATGTACATATGGCACATTTGCATATCGCAGAATGCCTTTTGGACTTTGTAATGCCCCTGCGACTTTCCAGAGGTGCATGATGTTCATCTTCACAGACATGATTGGGAAGTTCATAGAGGTCTTTATGGATGACTTTTCTGTTTATGGGTCATCTTTTAAAGACTGTTTGGAGAACTTGTGCGCAGTACTTCAGAGATGTGAGGAGAAACACTTAGTCCTGAACTGGGAGAAGTGTCATTTCATGGTCACAGATGGGATTGTACTTGGACATCGAGTTTCAGCAGATGGAATCGCAGTGGATCGCGCCAAGATTGATGTGATGACGACTTTGCAAGCACATGATTCTGTGAAATCAGTGAGGAGTTTTCTGGGTCATGCTGGGTTCTACAGAAGATTTATCAAAGAATTCAGTAAGATTGCAAGACCACTCACTGCTCTTCTCTGCAAGGACGTGAAGTTTGAGATCACAGAAGAATGCATTTCAGCCTTTGAGCAGATCAAGCAAGCCTTAGTGAGTACTCCAATTGTTCAACCTCCAGACTGGGATCTACCTTTCGAGGTGATATGTGACGCTAGCGACTTCGCAGTAGGAGCAGTTCTGGGACAGAAGAAAGACAAGAAGCTCCACGCCATCTACTATGCCAGCAGGACTTTGGATGATGCTCAGAAGAACTACGCAAATACAGAGAAAGAATTGCTAGCTATGGTCTTTGCTTTTGAGAAATTTCGCCAGTATCTTGTTGGCTCAAAGGTGATTGTCCACATTGATCATTCTGCATTGAAGTACTTGATGCAGAAGAAGGATGCCAAGCCTAGATTGCTAAGGTAGATTCTACTTCTTCAAGAGTTTGACAAAGAAGTCAAAGACAAGAAAGGAGTTGAAAATGGAGTAGCTGATCATCTTTCAAGGATTAGGATTGAAGATGACGTGCCAATAGATGATTTTCTGCCTGAAGAGAATGTTTATCTCGTTGAGAGTCGTTTCCAAGCTGAGAGTTCAGAGCATACGAGCCTAGTGTCCGAATCGAAGATCGACAATTCATGTGCCCGAGTGTCGATCGACACCCGACGCAAGCTGCACTTCGCAGGATCTTGGATGAGGTGTTTCGACACCCAATCTTTGCTATAAATGCTGCGAATCGACCATGGTATGCTGACATTGTGAATTCACTTGCTGTTGACATTGAGCCTAAGCATCTCAAGAACTATGAGAAGAAGAAGTTCATGAGAGAACTTAGGAGATACTACTGGGATGAGCCTCACTTGTACAAGCATTGTTCAGACAATGTTTACAGGAGATGCATTGTAGAGAGTGAAGTTCGTGATGTCATGTTCCATTGTCATGGTTCTGAGTATGTTGGACACTTTGCTACATTCAAGACTGTGTCCAAGGTTATTCAAGCAGGCTTTTGGTGGCCTACTATGTTCAAGGATGCGCAGCTGTTCATCACACAATGTGATGTTTGTCAAAGGAGAGGAAAGATCAGCAAGCGACATGAGATGCCACAGAACTTCATCCTTGAAGTTGAAGTCTTCGATTGTTGGGGTATTGACTTCATGGGCCCTTTTCCTCCATCATATGGAATGCAGTACATCTTGGTGGCTGTGGATTATGTGTCTAAGTGGGTGGAAGCAGTTGTTTCTAAGACCAATGATACTGCTGTGGTTCTTAAGCTCTTCCAGACCATCATTTTTCCAAGATTTGGAGTGCCTCGGATTGTCATTAGTGATGGTGGTTCTCACTTTGTTAACAAATTTTTCGACAAGCTGCTAAAGAAACATGGTGTTCAACATCGTGTGGCGACTCCATATCACCCCCAAACGAGTGGACAAGTCGAAGTCTCCAACAGACAGATCAAGTAAATTCTGGAGAAGACAGTGGGCAAGACAAGAAAGGACTAGGCCGCGAAACTGGATGATGCACTTTGGGCCTACAGGACTGCCTATAAGACGCCACTTGGGACTACACCATTTCAGCTGCTCTATGGTAAAGCTTGCCATCTTCCAGTGGAATTGGAACACAAGGCGCATTGGGCTATCAAGAAGATGAATTTCGACTTGAAGCCAGCTGCAGAAAGGCGCCTAATACAACTCAATGAGCTAGACGAGCTGCGCCATCACGTCTATGAGAACTCAAAGCTCTACAAGGAGAGGACAAAGGCATATCATGACAAAAAGATTGTCTCCAGACAATTCGAGCCAAATGACCAGGTACTTCTATACAACTCTCGTTTACAATTGTTTCCTGGTAAATTGCGTTCACGTTGGTCAGGTCCCTTCACAATCAAAGAGGTCAGACCATATGGAGCAATTGTCCTGACAAACTCCAAAGGAGAAAAGTTCACTGCGAATGGGCAAAGGGTGAAACACTATTGGGCTGAAGCCGAGATTCCAAACGGACACATTGTGTCTTTGGATGATGCACACAACGCCTAAACGTGTGAACAGTCAAGCTATTGACGTTAAACGAGCGTTGAGTGGGAGGCAACCCACTAAAGTACGTTTTCTTTCATTCTAATTTGATTTTGGTTTTATTAATAATTTTGGCTTTTATAAAATAAAAGAAAAAAGAGAAGAAGGAGAGCTCGATCGACACCACTCGAGGACACAGGTAAGTTCTTCAAAACCCGACACTTTCTTTTCTTCTTCATAAAACTCAAACCCGAGACTTTGAGAGCTTTTTCCCCCAAATCACCAAATCCTCATTTCTTAACCAAATTAAGTGATTCTTTGCTCTAATCCGTGCGGATTTTACCTCTCTTTCACAATCCATTGTCCGTTCATTCGATCTGCCAAGGTAAGTTCTTCAAATCTCCCAATTTCATTTTCGACCTAAGGTGAAAAATTTCGAATTCGGCCTATTTAGCTTGATTTCTTGTTTGAATGATGCTCATTTAGGTTGTTTATCACGATTTAGATCATTACCCAACCATTTTTCATCCTCTAATTTGCACAATTTGAAATTTTCGAAATTTTGAAAATTAATGATGCATGTTGCGAATTTAGGGATTTTTCTTGGGTATTATGGCTTTGAATTGGTTGATTCATGATACTAGGATAGTTTGAACCGATCACTGATGCATAATTTGAGTTTAAGATCATGAACTATCTGGGTATTGAAGTTTCGTGCTTGGTGTCGATCGACACCCGACCAGAACAGACTTATTGCGTTTCATTTGTTGGATTTTGAATTTGATTTTGGTTTTTCTTTTCATTGCAGATGGCTCCTGTGACTAAGAGACCACGCCATACTGAAGCATCCGCCTCTGGGACTGCTAATGATGAGGCGATTCCCTCTCTTCCTCCTTGGCCAAAGCGTGAAAGTGCCAAGATTCGGGTTACACGGAATTGGGAGGATTCACCAGCAAAGGAAGTTGCTAAGGACGAGTGTACTCTTCGAGGCATTGATGAAGCTTGGGATGACTAGGACACGCTATTCTACAATGCGTGGCAAAAGGTGGAGATTGCTCAGACTCGGTTTACCTGTGAGAATACGATGCAAGAGTTGGGCATCAAAGATGATACCTTGCAGTTGCTGAACGAGATTGGGATGGGCACCATGGCGACACGACAATATGATTTGTATCCCGATCTAGTCCGCCAGTTCATCGCTACAGCCCGCGTCTACTACAGGAACGAGATAGTACAGAATGCCTTGGAGGGGACACTTACATTTCTCATTCGCGGAATCCGCTACCGCATCTCCCTTCCAGATCTTTGTGGCATCTACGGGTTCGCAGATGAACATGCCACAAGAGTCTCTCTTCAGACGCAACTTCCAGACAACCAGGATTTCTGGTCTAATTTCGGGAATGGGAGGTATGACTCTAAGGCCTCCACGCATACAGACATTCGCCATCCTACCCTGCGCTATCTGGTACGCTTGTTTTCTACTACGCTTCTGTGTAAGCATGAGCCAGGGAAGATGCGGGTGGCTGAGTTGGTACTGCTATGCCGCGCCACAAAGCGTGAACCTCGGTGCAGTGTTTGCTCACCACTTGGCTTCCTTGAAAACGAAGTCTTTCATTGGTACGAAGACCAAGCCCGAGACTATAGGAAGTCTTCTTACTCCCATCTTTCTCCACTTTGGGATAGATACTTCCAGCTGTACCATCGATACATCGCGAGCTTTGGTTAACATGGAGTACTTTAAGAAGGCTCATTGGGTAAAGCCAGAGAGGCTTTGGGTTTTCACTGACGAGCAGAGGGTGCAGCATGCGGTGCTTCTACCTGACCGCGACCTTACTCGCATCACCTCAGATCCAGACCGCCTCACATTTCAGCCTAGTCCGAGCAAGCTCAGGACTATCCCCATTGCCAGACGCAGAGGCACATCCTCTAGACCGGCTGAGGACACCACACGCCCTTCTTGTTCCAGGCGCAGCAGAGCACCATTGCCTATCGGTACTCATCACCTTCCTGATGCTCCCGAGATCCCTATGGAGCCAGATGTTTTCCAGAGATATGTGGTGCAGAGCTTCCAGGCGATTTGGAGCGCCATTGCTACTATGTCTAGCTGCAGCTGCGTTCGCCCGCCTACACCACCACGTTCTTCTCCACCACATTCAGACGATGATGAGTGATTTCTCTTCCTGTTTAGTACTTTGAGTCAGTTTTTCCTTTTTCTCTTGAGTCTGCACTTTGTTTCATTTGCCTCAGTACTTTCCTTCATAACTTGTTGAACTCATTGAGTCTATTGGATTATCTTGTGCTTTTAATGTTTGTTTGAGTTTTTCTAACAGCTAGGGAAATTCTAACAACAATCTGACTTAGCAACATTCATGTTCGAGTGGCAGAACTCTGTCTACGGACAGAGTGTCGATCGACACCAACTTCATACACAGCATCGATCGACACTATCCGTGTCGATCGACGCTGCACGCAGAGTTAGGTAATCCAATTTTTCTCTTTATTTTCTAACAGTTTAGCACTAATTTTTTCTATCCAAACTCATTCTTAAATAACATTGGGGACAGTGTTGTTCAAGTCTGGGGGAGGTGGTTGCTAACATTGTGTTTTGTTTTGAGAGTTTGTTTTTGAGTCAAAAATATATTTTATTGAGTCAAAACCAGTTGGAACTTTCAGTTTTTCTAGGAACTTAACCACAGATTGTTGACATTTGAGGGACCATTGCTATAGTAATTGATTTAGGGTCTTACTAAGTAGAAAGCTGCAAGTGGATCAATCTAACAGGGCGAATTCAGACCCCCTTACAAGAACTAGGTATGCGCAAAACTTGGTTCCTCTTTCAGCTTTGATAAGATTAGAAATCTGCAGTCTCTCCTTGATCTTCCCTTGAGAAAACAAAAGAAATAAAGAAGTCTGATCAAGGAATAGTGCAAAGAACCTCATGAGCCTGTCTCCTCACAAGGAACAATATTAGTGAGAGCTCATGAACCTGTCTCCTCACAAGGAACACAAGTAGGAGCAGCACTATTCCAAGACTTGAAAAGATTAAGAAAAAGTCAATGAAAAGATCTGTAGAACACCCTGAAAATGGGAAGAAGTTGACTAAGGGAAGAGAAAATAGGAGAGTCTATAGAAAGTATATCTTGTTCAGGTACTAAGGAAGGGAAAGAATCAGAAAAGTTATGTAGCATTACCACTGTTAGAGTTCGAAATTTTACCAAGGAAAGGGTCTGGATTTGAACTGGGAGATTGCTAAGCTTGTGGTAAGTACACCGAACATTATCTAAGGTTGGTTCTAAAGCATGTGGATTCAAGAGTGTTAACATCTGTGGCGTTCTGAAAAAGTACTCGAAAGTTCCTGTTTTCAAACCTCGACTCTATACTTAGTTTCTGTTTTGCTTGAGGGCAAGCAAAAGCTAAGTCTGGGGGGGTTGATATATCATGGTTTTTACCCATTTTTGGACCATGATATAAGTATTTTTATAGAGTCTTTTGTTAGTTTTCGAGTCCTATTTGAGCCTTTACAGGATGGAGAGCACTTGGAGCTAAATGGGAGAATCTGGAGCATTTTGGAGCATTTTGGAGAAGCAGCTGAAGTGATGAAGTCAGAAGACTGGATTTACGAGCAAGGTGTCGATCGACACCACCTGTGTCGATCGACACCAGACAAGGTCGGCGAGTTTCTCGATTTCCATCAGAAAAAGGAAAGAGCTCAAGTTTTGAAGAATTACAAGATTGCCCCTGGACGAAAAATCCCCTTATATAAATAGTTTTTTGGCATTGTTTAGCAAAATACCTTTTCATACTTTTCATAATTTTATAGTTTTTGAGACTTATAGAGATTGATCCTGAGCTTTTGGGGAGACAATTCTAACTCATCCGAGCCAGATTTTGAACCCCAGTATCATTCTCTTCTATTTATTTATGCAATTTATTTCAGCCATGATTTGTGTTTTCATGATTATGTCTCAGTAGTTTGCTAGTTAGGTTAGGGTGATTTAGGGTTGATGAAAAGTCTGTAGAATTATTATCTGTGTTAGGGAAATCACTTAGATATTCACTTTGATTTGAACTTAACTTGATTTCTGAATTGATCACTTAGGAGTCAAACCTTATGTTGTTTAATAGATGCGAGAGCATTATTAATAACTTGAACTAATCATAGGTGAGAAAAATAACTATTCGCAAAGAGATTTGGTTTAGGTATTTTGTGAACAAATCAAACCTGATCATTAATGCTTGTCTAAATTGTTTGAATTTGCAAAGAGATTTGGTTTTCTGGAATTTAGGCATAGATAACTTCTGCAACGAGAGTTGATTGGTTTTAACTTTGTGTTTCGAGTTCTAGACGATTCTTAATAAATCCCTAATAAAAATAATATTTGCATTTTTGGATTCAACCTGATAATTAACCCTTGCCTAACGCCTTCGTCTCCTGAACTTTAATCCTCATTAATTTTGTTACTTAATTCGCCTAGCTTAATTTACTTTAATACCTATTTGACTTAGCATAATCTGAAATTAGAAACTCTAGTGTAGCATACTTCTCTTGGGATTCGATACCCCTTATACTTCAACTGCGTTTGCTGTGCACTTGCAGTAGTTTTATTAGGGTAAAACTAGACCCCTATCACCTTGCAACCACTGATACGGTCTTCATTTATGACAGGTTTGAGCTCCAACATATCTTCGATTTCATCATTTAAATTCTCAAGTTAATAAAGTGTCGGGTTAAATGTTTTTGTCATTTTTACGTTTGTTGACATGTTCTTGAACCAAGGACTTGGAAGAGATTAAAATTAGCCGCTACTCTTAATCACGTTGGTAATAGGGCTCATAATCTCTAATCTTTCTAGTTATATACATAAAAAATGTCTACTTTTTTTTGTGCAAATAAAAAATGTCTACTTTATGGATCTAATATATCTTCTATGATGCTACCTTGCTTGAATTTCATAATTGGCATGCTTTGGTTCATATTATTGGTTGGTAAAAGAAATTTTAGAATCATGAGTTTGGTTTATGAGGTTTACATTAGCTGTTTTGCTAGCAATTACGATGTTTATCTTGTTTAGCAGATTAGAAGATGAGATTGTGTTGTTGATCATAGTTCTCTAGGTTTTGCAGGAGTTTTTTTCGTGAAGAAGGATTTCAATCTCGCAAAGCATCCGTTGATTGAATCAGTACCGAACATGCAAGTGATCAAGGTCATGCAGAGTTTCAAATCCAAGAAGTATGTTAGAGAGACATTCGCATGGATGCATTACTATTAGTTTCTGACCAACGAAGGGATCGAATTCTTGAGAACTTATCTTAACCTTCCATCTGATGTAGGGTTATGGTAGATTTATATTTAATGGCATTACGGGATGCAGCGACGAGTCGTAGCAGTCTCCAGCGACTGTTTGGTCGGAGATTAGGCGAATTTTCGGGAGAGTCGGGGAACATAAAGGGTTATGGTAGATTTGATTTAGGGTTATGGTAGATTTATATTGAGGGTTATGGTAGATTTATATTTAATGGCGTTATGGGAAGCACATAGTCGCAGCAGTCTCCAGGAAGCACAGAGTCGTAGCAGTCTCCGGGAAGCGCAGAGTCGTAGCAATCTCCGTGAAGCGCAAAGTGAACCGATAGAACCTGGACGACCGGAAATTTGTTTTGTGTAATGTTCTTTTAAACTATTATGGATCAAACTCTTTTTATGTACTTTTTGGTGTAAGGTGTTTGCAGATTAAGATCTTCTAATTTTCTAATATAAATGAAAGGGATCCTCTAATTTCCAAAGTAACTAAAAGGGTCTTGCACTTTTAATGTGTCCTTATTCATGTTAACCGGAAGCTTGAATGATGGCTTGTCACATAGAAGCATGATTTGTCCACCATGGTTAGAAATGGACTTTTGCACACTTGACATATTGATGATATAAACCCTCACCATGGAACCAGTTTCTACGCTCCGACACTACAAGAATTGTCAAAAATAGCTACAGACTGGTGAAGGCATTTACGTAGCTATGGCCATTAGCTACGCAAATGGCGAGAGATGGCGACGAAACAAAAAAATGATAACTTTGTAGCTAAATATGTAGCGATCCGTAGCTATATAGCTAGGGATGGTGTCCGTAGGTGTTCCGTAGCATTTCAAGATAGCAATGGATTGCTATGAATATTTTTGTTACTAAATGGCTCTGGCAGTGTAACCTCACCAATCTGTTGCCACATTGCTGCGACCTAGCAATCGAAATTTCAAATTATACTAGTTTATAGTTTTTCGATACGCCAACCATTCCATGTGTTGTTAGATACGTTACTCAGGCAAATTGTCGAGCAGACTTTACAAGATGACAATTACAACTAGATTGTCGTGATTGTACACCTATTACATGTGACTAAACATGCAGTTAATGCTTGAGACCGACAATGAGATTGGGTTGGACGATCCAACAATAGTTGAAGAACCTAGTATAAGACCACTATGATACATGAAACGACAGTTGTTATGCCGAGTCCGAATGACCATCCTTGTTGTCATGTTCTAAATTTCAAATCCGAAAATGTAACCCCTCAACTAGGCGAGATATGTTTTGGTTTCTATTGATTTATGATATGTTCCTTAGACTTTCAAAATTTTGTAAACCAATTATTTGTTATATTATCAAACAAGTCTATAGTATTTAGTAAATAACTAACTATGATAAAAATATTCTTTGTTTCTTGGTTCTTGGAAGATCTTAAGTAATGGCACATTTTTTTCAAATGTTTTTACTAGATGAATAATTATATTTTGGAAGATCTTATTTAATTTGGACTCATCTTTAAAATAATTATATTTTGAACTGAGAGGATCTTATTAAATAAGAAAATCATTTATGCTTATTTATATAAATCAAAAGTGATAAAATTTAGTTATAATTTTTTTTTGTGTTTTTCAAAATCCTCAAGAAAATTAACAAATAGTTTATAATCTAATTGACTTCAATCATAATGAAGTGTGGGGTTTAGAGTTTCCGCACGAGGACAAATTCCTAGTTCTTTTATAAATTCTGTAACTTTTTTTGTCTACTTAAATTCTGTAATTTTTTTTTTTTTTGACAGCCTTAAATTCTGTAACTATATACACAAAATATAAGAAAACACTTTTTTTTTAGATGTGCGGGAAAATTTTGGAAAGTTCGCGTAAATTTTGCATCCAAAATATTCAGCTTCCGCCAAAATATTCACTATCCGCCTAATATTTTAGCCGAATTTTTATTTATCCGTGAATTCTTCAGAACCCTAAATCTGATTTTCCCTCTTCTCTTTCGCCGCAGAGACGCCTATAATATATCAGTCTCTCTCTCCATCGCTCATTTCTCTTACGCTGCAGAGAAACGCAATGTCACAGTCTCTCTCTCTCAATCGCTCCTTTTCTCCGTCGCGGCAGAGAAGCCCCTCATCTTTAAGGTTCGATTCTTCTTCAAATCTCTAGTTTAAGTTTTGTTTTAGGGTGAAATCATGCTCTTCGACTTTTGGTAATTGATGTTTATTATACTGATATCGATTTAAGGTCCAACTCTTATTTAAATCTCTGCATTTTTTGTTTGGAAATCATACTTTTTTAGGTCTTAGTAATTGGCTTTTGTTTAAAAAAAAAACTGAAATCGATTAAGAATTTTTGTATTTAGGGATCGATTTAGTACTTTTTTACTATATTGTAGGCTTCGCATCTTACTTTGATAACGAAGTCATAATTTTTAGTTTACCCTCTGTTAGTTTTTGAGTCAGATCTCAGAGAGTTTCAAAGTCATAATTTTGACTTTGCTCTCTGATAGTTTTTGAGGCTTCTCTCAGTTGGCATCCAAGTCTTAATTTTAAGTTTTTGTTATTTATCATAGTAGATGACGAGTTGTCCCTAATGTCTTTCAAGTTTCTATAACTGTAGTATGTATCTACCACGTCGAGGTGGACTACCCGCAAGAAGTTTTGTTAGACGACGGGCTCTGGTGTCAAATGCACAGCGGGAATTTCCACTGCATAGTATTAAGGAGCTACTTCATATGCTGGCATGAAGAAACAAGATCTGATGGCGCAACTTTGGTAAGAGAGATTAATATGTAAAAGTTTTTAAAAAATCCATCTCTATTTTAACGAGTATCCTTCTTGAATAACTTAATATTCTTCCTTCTTGAGATAGGATTACCATCGACAATGAAGTCAAATATGACATCAAGGGGGCTTTTAATAATTACTTTCGATGGCCCGTGGTGGAATCTTGGTGAGGTTCCGCAGAAGCAGCAAGACAAATGGTGGTCTGGTGGTAAGATTCAAATAGATTATGTTTTTCTTAAGTTGGACTTGTTATCACATTGGAACAGTTTCATTAATTGTCAAGTTCTATTTTAATCTCTTTGTTAGCAAAAATATTATTGGGATTCCGAGCATCATACCTTGGTGAAGGCGTGTGGACTAAACAACATCAGCAAGGGGAAGAGAGAACAGAAACCCAAAATTTGTCTCTGATGATAATTGAAAGTTGATGTGGCCTGTCTTACTGGAATACAGAACGGGGCGGAGATGGTTTGCAGCAACACATTTATGGTTCAAAATCATACGCCAAAGTCATTTATGATATGGTACAAATATTCGAGTCCCCTTATTGTCTTAATGTCTCTTTTTCTATTTTCTATATTTCCCTTATTGTGTTATGGTCGAGTCTTTTTTTTTCATTTGTCTTATTGCCTTTTTCTATTTTCTTAACTTATTTATAGAGATGATAGAGTCGAGCAGCCACCTAGTCCATCTCACCAGCTCCACACCCAGAAATCTCTAACTGAAGCTGCAGCTATCGATGCCTTGACTGATCCTTCTCCATCTACACATCCTGGCAGCAACGAGCAGAATTTTGTTTGTCACTAGTGACAACTAAAGACGAAACAAACCAAATCTTTTGTTTTTTGGTTTGAACTTTTGTTTTCACTTTTCAGATTTAAACTTTTGTTTCTCGGCTAGATTGTCAAGTTTTATGATGTATGAGGATTTGAGATTTATGTTTAATATATATTTAATGTTTTGAAAACAATTTTATAGTTTTATTTATTTATTGAAAACCAATTAGCTTAGCTACAGGTGATACATAGAGCAACCTCTCTAGCTAAGTAAACACCGAAATCTGTTGCTAAATGCTGGCCACGAGTTTAGCCCAAAGTATGGCCGTCACTAAATTCTATGTTTAGCCACACATAATCTGTAACTAAATTTGTAGCTACATTGGCCACAAACTTGCTAGGTAAAATCTGTAGCCACATAACCACGAAAAATCCTTGGCTAAAGTCGTCACTAATAAGCAACGGAACAAGCCGTAGCTATACTATCGCGATTGGCTACGGTTATTACTCTCGCTAATTTGTCGCAGGGTGGCTACAAATTTGCTACAGAACAAGAATAGCGTCGAAGCTGAGGCAACAAAATTCATTTGTTGCTATCCGTAGCTAGCCTAATTTTTGCGACGGATTGTGTACGATAGCTACGAAATAATCGGTAGCTATTTCAATAAATTCTTGTAATGCGAGTCATCCCACTTAAGCTGACATCCAAAAAACTCACCCCGAAAAACACCAAACTTTACATTTTCAATAACACAACAAGGTACATTCGACGGGAAAATCAGACATATGTTACAGTGAAAACGAACAAGTAGATAGTTCACTTACATGTAAGAGAGTAAGATTCATGTCTACAATCTAACAATTTTCACTCACGTTGTGAGTAATATCGGTGTTGTGAAATCATATACAAAGATCAATGAAGAACGTTTGTGGGTCATTGCTTGGCCAAAGAATATCCATTGCCTCCATTTAAAGAGTTAAAAGCACCAAATGCAGTCAAGTGCTAAAGAGAGTGTAGTAACCAAAGACTACAACATTCATCACATTCTAGGGAATCAAATTTTCGAAATATCCAAGTCTAGTACATCAGTTTGCTATAATTCATGTTCACTCTCCTTATATTTCTATATAGCAAGACTATAACCAAACGAACGTAAACATAAAAAAGCAATTACAAGTTTTTGGAGTGATTTCAGAGTTAATTGTGGATCCAAATTCTAAAAATAAAAAGTTGGCAGAAATGGCAAATTTTCGGTTCTTTGTAAAAAAGTCAAATATCTTCCATCAAATAAAAGTCTACCACAAAACGAACACGCTAGAGCAACCAACGATGTTACTCTAGTAAATACAGAAACATATAACTCTTCCATAACACAAACATGATAACTCTACCGTCATTATACATAAATCTACCAATTCGTTACAAATCTACCATCATATATATAACTCTACGAGCATGCTAATAACACAGATCCGCTGCATTGCAGAAAATAAGTCTGTCGCATCACCAAATAAATTTACCGTATTAATGATAAATCTACTGTCATAGGAAGTCAACGAACTTTCTAAGTCACACATCTACCATAGATTTTCGACATGTATTTACAAGAAAACCAACGCGCCAGAAAATCTTCCATCAAAATGATTATATCTACCAACTTCAAAATAAATCTACCACTCCACCATAAATCTTCCACCACGTTTATATAAATCTATCAAAATAACTCTACCAAATTTCACATCCTGCAAACAAATCTACGGTAGATTTGTACCGTTGACCAAAATAATAAGTTTACCATCAAAACGTTGTATGACGTGGCAACCCAAAAGTAATGGCATTTTCGTTATTACGGTTTTTGTCATCAAGGGTCCGAAGGGTATAATCGGTACGCTAGGTTAATTTTGTAATAAAAAAAGTATTGACTTAAACTAGCCAAAAACCACATTCCAAAATTAGTTTAGTCTTCCTCCCTTATCATAATTTAAAAAAAAAAACACATTACACTACATAGAAATGCAATAATTTCCATAAATTATGTTTTTTCTAATTTCAGTACTTTTTAATTATTTTAAATTTAGTATTATGTTTTTATATTTTCTATCAAATAATGTTATTGTCATTTTAGTTTTATATATTAGAGTGTTTTCATATTTAAAATCATCAAAAAAAAATTCATCATCAAAATAATTATTTATAACTCTAAAAGTAAAAGTATCTAAACTTTGAAGGACTATTTTATAAATAAAAAAGTTCAATTGCAAAATGCAATTGAAAATGAGATGGTTCCATATTTGAAACCAAAAGGGCATCATACCATTTTGCAATTGAAAATGAGATTGGCTTGGAGCAAAATTTATTGTAAAATACAATTTGACACCAAATTTGGTATTGGGTTAGAGATGCTCTCATAGCGCATTAACCTCTACTAATCCCAATACCCCCCCCCCCCTCGAGATAATGGACATTCTAGCCATTAATCTCGCTATGACCATCAATTTCGGGTTGAGAGGCAAAGGCCACTTCTGGGCCGGACAACGAATGTGTGGATCGGGCTCTGATACCATGTTAAGTTTCTTGAGCTTTCAACACAAAACCAATTGACAATGAGTGGATTGGTCCAAGTTACTTATATATTAGTCAAGGCCCCTCCCAACTTTCAATGTGGAATAATCTTACACACACTCTCTAGAGATTAAGGTCTTATGGCTCATTAACCTCTACTAATCCTAATATATTATCGATATAATAATTAGTCTAGTAATATTGAAAAAATGAGATGCATTCTAGCAATAAACATAATTTTAAAAATTACTTTGCTAATCCTCCCAAAATATACTTTACTTACTCCTAATGGGAAAGATTCCAACTTTCAAATATTTTATATAGCATTTGCTATGGTTGACATCAAAAATGATGCATCATGGAGTTGGTTTTTTATAAGTTTAATGAAATTATCCAAGATGGGAAAGATTTTGTGTTCGTTAATTTCTTATAGACATCCGTCTATATACAAAGCAATGAAGACATGGTGCATTCACCTTAGGATAAGTTTTGTAATAAAAATAAGTTTTGCATCCTTTTTATAATAAACATGAATTCCAAAAAATTAATTTAGTAATCCTCCTTTTTAAAAATTCAAGAAAATTTTCTTAGGTGAAATGGTAACATGTGCTAGAGGGTTGTATCAAATATCAGAGTTCAAAGTATTATATGATAAGATAAAAAAGGAGGCATGTTGGAAGTATTTAGATAAGACTGGGGTTGCGCATTTGACGAAGGCATATTTTACGTATATTCGGTACAATCTAATGAGTAGTTGTTGCAATACTGGGATTCAAAAGAAGAATGCTTTGCAGGCGATTTTGTTCCCAAAAGAAAATGGTTGCATATCTACAAAACTAAGTAAGTATGTATGTTTTTCCACCTTCAAATTGGGATTTTGATATTTGGCAAAAAAATAGGAGGAAAGTACCATGTAAATCTGGAATATATCGTACTTGACATGTCGAGTTGTTAAGAGACTGAAATTCCATGTTCCCATATCCTAGAGCTGCAATAGAAAGTGTTGTTTATAGAAAAGTGCATTTGTGGTTGAGATGTACAAAAAAAAAAAAAGTTAGCAGCGTATAAAGTTATAGTTGATAAAGAGGTTATAAAGGTCAAAAAATTTGATTTTACATTTGTTGCGTACAAAGCGGATAGAGAATTGAAATTAAATGTTATATAAAACGAACATATGGCTTACATTAAAAAGATGCTATGAAATGAGATATGTTGAATCTTACTCTCATACTAGCTTTGTTATGGGAATGATTAAATCCTAGTTTTTTTTTTAAATTGGAACGATTAATTCGCTTTGTTATCTGAGTCAATTTGGTGCAGAGCTAAGTTATTCAAAAGAATTAGGAATTTGGCTAAAACTGATCTCCTTATTAGTAATTGACATAAGGGTGCCCAAGGGCCAAATTTTTTATCTCCAAATTATACTTTGGTATTGGGTTGGAGATGCTCTCATAGCGCATTAACCTCTATTAATCTCAATACCCCCCCCCCCCCCTAGAGATAATGGACCTTGTAACCATTAATCTCGCTATGACCATCAATTTCGGGTCGAGAGGCAAAGGCCACTTCTGGTCCGAACAACGAGTGTGTGTATCGGGCTCTGATACCATGTTAAGTTTCCTGAGCTTCCAACACAAAACCAATTGACAATGAGTGGATTGGTCCAAGTTACTTATATATTAGTCAAGGTCCCTCCCAACTTTCAATGTGGGATAATCTTACACACACTCTCTAGATATTAAGGTCTTATGGCCCATTAACCTCTACTAATCCCAATATATTATCGGTATAATAATTAGTCTAGTAATATTGAAAAAATGAGATGCATTCTAGCAATAAACATAATTTTAAAAATTACTTTGCTAATCCTCCCAAAATGTACTTTACTTACTGATATGTCTATATTTTGCATCATATTTCTCTCCATTTAATGTAAGTCTGTCATCATTTAGGATCCTTATTTAGCATCATTATATTGCATTTCGATCATTTAGAGTCTAGGATCTCTTTGCATGTTCTTTTGCATGTTTTGGTGCATTTGGAGTCTTGATCAGGTGAAAAGGACATTATGGAGGCGTGGATGGAGCTGGAGAAGGATTGCATAGCACTTGGAGTAGAAAGGAGTCACCAAGAAGATGAAGGAGAAGATTTTTCGCGCTGGATCGACGAGATGGATCGACGAGTACGTTGATCCAAACTTCCAGGAGTTCGGATCGATGAAACGGATCGACGTAGCTCGTCGAACCAAACTTCCAAGAGTTAGGATCGATGAAACGGATCGACGTAGCTCGTCGAACCAAACTTCCAGGGGTTCGGATCGATGAAACGGATCGACGAACTACGTCGAACCACCCAAACGCCAACAAGAAGAAGCCGAGAGACAAGGATACGGATCGATGACTTGGATCGACGAACGACATCGAACCAATTCGGCAGGGGTTCAGATCGACGAACTGGATCGATGAACACGTCGATCCGAACCCAAACTTTTTCTTTTTGCCATCCTCATGGCTCCCTCCTATAAATACTCTTGAGACCTAATTTTTATGTTAAGTTTTATTCTCTCTAGTCTTGTCAAGAACTTTTTAGCCACTTTGAGAAAAGTCTTGTATTTTGCTTTGAATCTTTTAAGTTTTATGCAATATCTATCTTGAACTTCCATTAATCTTTTCTCTAATCATGTTTAACCTTTCTCTTATCTTTGATTTGATGGGTTTGAATATGATTAGTGAGTAGTTCATTAGAAACTTGGGGATGGGTTAGATTTAGGGTTTTCTAATGGTTCAATCTTGCAATCTAGGATAGATTCTTTCATCTCTCTTCTTATTAAGGTGTTCTTAATGCCAAATAGCTAATCTTTTGCTATTTGGATCATAAGCATTTCATACACCCACCAAGTGTTTGATGAAATGCTTGAACCAACTTTCTAAGAGATTTACATACCTAGCCTAAAACATCATTAGTTGTCTAGGGTGTTTATCATGCTATTAGACTTGTTATTCATGCTTTCTAATCATTTTAATGCTAAAACATCATTAGTTCATTAGGGTGATTAGTGAAAGGATTAGTGCCACACATCATGGATTAGTCTTTAATTAGTGTTCTAGACATAGAGATGGCTTGATTAGTCGCTTAAATGATTGCAAGATTGTCCATTTGGTTTCCTAAATCAATGATTCCATCCCTAGGTTTCGTTTTTTTTAGCAATTTGATAATCTTAATTAGTAGTTAATTGCGTCATTAGTACTTGATTAGTAGTAATTAAGGCTTAGTTTCATATTATTGAACTTGTAGTGTCTCTCTTAGGTTGTGTCTTGTTTTTAATTGTTGCTTATCACTTTAAACTCTTTCAATTTAGCTTAGCTTAAACAAAACTTTGCATTCTTATTGAATCATCTCCCAAGATGGATTGATACCTCAAATATTGCAATGATATGAGCAATTGAGGAATTGCTAACAAGTGTAAAAAACGCTTGTTTCAATTTGGCGCCATTGCCGTATTGGGATTCTTTGATCATTAAGATTTGAGTTTAGTTTGAGACTAAGTAATACTTTTGTGTTTATTGACCATTTCATTTTCTAGATTTCAGTTTCCCTTGGATGCACCTAAGATCACAAGGAGACAACAACTTCCAAGGCTTTCAAGAGATTGATCAGTTGGTAAGGGTTGCTAAGATTGCAAGAAGGAAAGCTGCAAGGTTAGAAAGGTTGAGAATGGAAGAACAACAAAGAGTTCAACACCCTCCACCAGTGGCGCATGCCAACCAAGCTCATAATGGAAATGAGCAAGCTCCAAGGGGCAATGCAAACAACTTGCATGCGCCTAGACAAGGGAGAACCATAGGGGCTGGTGATGCTCTAAATATTCACCAAAATAGATATGGTATTCAACCTCCACCGGTTCACAACAACACCTTTGAAGTGAAGCCAGCTTTCATCTCCATGGTTCAACAAGACAAATTACATGGTTTGCCTATGGAAGATCCCCTTGATCACTTGGATAACTTTGATAGAGTTTGTGGGTTGTTCAAGATGAATGGTGTGAGTGAGGATGCCTTCAAGCTAAGACTCTTTCCCTTTTCTCTTGGGGATAGAGCAAGACAATGGGAGAAAAACTTGCCTCAAGGTACAATCACCTCTTGGGATGAATGCAAGAAAGCTTTCCTATCTAAGTTTTTCTCCAACTCAAGAACAGCCAAGTTGAAGAATGAGATCTCTAGCTTCATTCAAAAGAACAATGAGTCTTTCAATGAAGCATGGGAAAGATTCAAGGGCTACACTATGCAATGCCCTCATCATGGCTTCACACAAGAGTCTCTCCTAAGCACCATCTATAGAGGTGTCCTTCCAAAGATTAGAATGCTTCTTGAAACCGCAAGTAATGGAAACTTCTTAGGCAAAGAAGTAGAAGATGGTTTGGAACTTGTTGAGAATCTTGCCTTGAGTGATGGTAATTACAATGAAGACTATGATAGAGCTCCAAGGGGAAGTGAGTATGAGTCTACAAAGAAAGAGATGAAATCTCTACATGACAAGATGGACAAGCTTATGTCTTCCAATCAAAGGCATGTACATTTTGTTGAAGAGAACCAAGAGGATTGTGAGGATCAAGTTGAGTATCAAGAGGGTCAAGAGGTGGTAAATTTCGTGGGTGGCCAAGGGGGCTACAACAACTACTCAAACAACAACTATAAGGGGAATAACAACCTCTCTTATAGAAGTACTAATGTAGCCAACCCCGGAGATCAAGTCTATCCTCCACAAGCTACTCAAAACAAACCTTTTGTGCCTTACAACAATCAACAAAAGGGTTATGCACCAAGGCCTAACTACCAAGGAGGAAACCAAGGCAACTTTGGTGGGCAAAAGTTTAACCAAGGCAATGCTCCACCGGGTTTTAATCAAACTTCACAAGGTCCTCCACAAGACAATGTTCAGCTTATGCTTCAACAAATACTTCAAGGTCAAGCCAATAGTGATGCTAACATGGGAAAGAAGATTGCTGAAATTAACACAAGGATGGATTCTTCACTTAATGAACTTGCTACTCAAATTGGGGGTCTTCAACAAAAGTTCAAGCAACTTGAGAAAGGCAAGGCTTCTAGCTCAAACTCTCAAGGCACTCTACCGGGAAAGTGTGAGGCAAACCCCAAGGAATACATCAATGTTATTACTTTGAGAAGTGGAAAGGAGTTGCCTCCAAGGACAAGTCCTTTGATCAATGAGGACATTGAAATCCAAGATGGGGAGGATAGCTTTGAAAAGGCTCAAGATGCTATAACATTTGATGATGTGTATATTGCAAAGAGAAGCAAGGAAGTGGTAAAGGAGAAGCCAAAAGAAGATGTGCAACAAAAGGAGTCCACCTTTGTTCCTCCACCTTACAAGCCTAAGCTTCCTTTCCCCGGGAGGTTTAAGAAACAATTGGTGGAGAAATACAAGGCTATGTTTGACAAGCAAATCAAAGACATTGAGCTCAAGATGCCTTTGGTGGATGCTTTTATGATGATTCCACAATATGCTAAGTTCTTGAAGGATACCGTGGCACAAAGAGCAAGGGACATCCAAGGAGTTATGTTGCTTACTCAAGAGTGTAGTGCAATTATTCAAAGCAATGTGATACCAAAGAAGCTTGGAGACCCCGGTTCTTTCACTATACCATGCGCCCTAGGTCCTCTTGGGTTTGAAAATTGCTTGTGTGATCTTGGAGCTAGCATCAACCTCATGCCCTATTCAATAGCTAAGAAGCTTGGTTTCACCAAGTACAAGGAGTGTGGAATCTCTCTAATACTTGCGGATAGGAGTGTGAGGATGCCTATTGGAGTTCTTGAGGATTTGCCTCTCAAGGTTAGCAACTTCATCATTCCCACGGATTTCATGGTGCTTAAGATGGATGAGGAGCCAAAGGATCCTTTGATTTTGGGAAGACCTTTCCTAGCTACAGCTGGTGCTATCATTGATGTGAAGCATGGGAAGATTAGTTTGCATCTTGGAAAAGGGGTTGAGTTGAAGTTTGACATAAAGGAGACCTTGAGGAAGCCAACCATTGATGGTCAAGCATTCTACATTGAGACTATGGATGAGTTGGCCGATGAGTTACTAGAGGAAATAGCTCAAGAAGACCATCTTAGTGTAGCTCTCACCAAACCACATGGAGAGAATGGGTATTTGCATGAGGAAACACTAGCATACATGCAAATGCTTGATGCACGCAAGGCACTAGATGGGGAGGAAAGCTTTACAAGATTGGTAGCTTCATGTGAGGGTAAAGAAGAACTTAACCAAGACAAGGGATCCATGAGGGTTGAGGCTTCAAGTCAAGGACAAGAGGAAAGGCTAGAGGCGCTTGAGGATGGCGAATTGGCTAAAGACCTTGATGAGGATTGGAGTGAACTCAAAGCTCCAAAAGTGGAGCTCAAACCACTCCCCATTGGATTAAGGTATGCTTTCTTAGGCCCTAACTCTTCTTATCCCATCATTGTAAATGAAAACTTGAGTGATGATGAGCTCAACTCTCTCCTTAATGAGTTGAGAAAGTATAGGAGAGCTATTGGTTACTCTTTGAGTGATATCAAGGGCATATCTCCTATACTTTGTACTCATAGGATTCACCTTGAAAATGAAAATGCTTCCTCAATTGAACACCAAAGAAGATTAAACCCAAACCTTAAGGAAGTAGTGAAAAAGGAAATCTTGAAACTTTTAGAAGCTAATGTGATCTATCCTATTAGTGACAGCACTTGGGTTTCCCCGGTGCATGTTGTCCCTAAGAAGGGTGGAATCACTGTGATTAAGAATGAAAAGGATGAATTGATACCAACTAGAACTATCACCGGCCATAGAATGTGCATTGATTACCGAAAACTTAATGCTTCTACTAGAAAAGATCATTTTCCTCTTCCTTTTATTGACCAAATGCTTGAGAGATTGGCTAACCATCCTTTCTATTGTTTCCTTGATGGATATAGTGGGTTCTTTCAAATACCCATTCATCCTAATGATCAAGAGAAGACCACTTTCACATGCCCTTATGGTACCTTTGCATATCGAAGGATGCCATTTGGGTTATGTAATGCTCCAGCTACCTTTCAAAGGTGCATGATGAGTATCTTCTCCGATCTTATTGAGGAAATGGTAGAAGTTTTTATGGATGACTTTTCTGTGTATGGTGCCTCTTTTTCTGCATGTCTTGCTAATCTTTGCAGGGTTCTACAAAGATGTGAAGAGTCTCACTTGGTTCTTAATTGGAAGAAGTGCCACTTCATGGTCAACCAAGGGATTGTGTTGGGTCATAAGATTTCTGAAGATGGTACAGAAGTGGACAAGGCAAAGATAGATGTTATGGTCAAGATGGCGCCACCAACCAATGTGAAAGGCATAAGGAGTTTCCTTGGGCATGCGGGGTTCTATAGGAGATTCATCAAGGATTTCTCCAAGATTGCTAGGCCTATGACAAGGCTTCTTTGTAAGGAGGTGGAATTTCAGTTTGATAAGGAATGCTTGCAAGCCTTTGAGACAATCAAGAAAGCCCTTGTGAGTGCTCCTATTGTGCAAGCACCGGATTGGAGTCTACCATTTGAGATCATGGCAGATGCTAGTGATTATGGAGTTGGGGTTGTGCTTGGGCAAAGGAAAGAGAAGAAGCTACATGTGATCTACTATGCTAGTAGGACACTTGATGATGCTCAAACCAAGTATGCAACAACAGAAAAAGAACTCTTGGCAGTAGTGTTTGCTTTTGAGAAATTCAGATCCTATTTGGTGGGTTCCAAGGTAATAGTCTACACCGATCATGCTGCATTGCGCCACATCTATGCTAAAAAGAAGACTAAGCCAAGACTCCTTAGATGGATCTTACTCCTTCAAGAGTTTGATATGGAGATAGTTGACAAAAAAGGTGTGGAAAATGGTGTAGCTGATAATTTGTCAAGAATGAGAATTGAGGAGGCCTTGCCAATCAATGATTCCCTACCAGAGGAGCAAATTATGATGATCAAGAGCATTGCTAGTGCACATGGAGTTGGAAGGAAGCTTGAAGAGATTCAAGGTATGGAGGTCAAGGGTGAGCCTTGATATGCTGATTTTGTTAACTACTTGGTGTGCAATGAGGAACCAACACATCTCAACACCTATCATAAGAAAAAGTTTATGAGGGATGTATCACACTTCTATTGGGATGAGCCTTATCTCTACAAAAGGTGTGCTGATGGGATCTATAGAAGATGTGTAGCACAAGAAGAGGTTGAGAGTGTGATTTTTCATTGCCATGGGTCCAAGTATGGGGGTCATTTTGCCACTTTCAAGACAACTACAAAGGTTCTTCAAAGCGGATTTTGGTGGCCTATATTGTTCAAGGACACTCATGAGTTCATCAAGACATGTGAACCTTGCCAAAAGAATGGAAACATAAGCAAGAGGGATGAGATGCCCAAAATCCTATCTTAGAAGTGGAGTTGTTTGATGTATGAGGCATAGACTTCATGGGACCTTTCCCATCTTCTTATGGAAATAAGTATATCTTGGTAGCAGTTTATTATGTCTCCAAGTGGGTAGAAGCCATTGCAAGTCTTACCAATGACTCCAAGGTTGTGGTGAAGATGTTCAAGAGTATAATCTTCCCAAGGTTTGGTGTTCCAAGAGTTGTGATTAGTGATGGGGGAAGCCATTTCATCAACAAGGTCTTTGAAGGGTTATTGAGCAAACATGGTGTCAAGCATAAGGTAGCCACTCCTTACCACCCTCAAACTAGTGGTCAAGTGGAAGTCTCAAACCGTGAGATCAAGGCTATTCTAGAGAAAACAGTGGGTATAACAAGGAAGGATTGGGGAATCAAGCTTGATGATGCTTTACAGGCCTATAGAACAGCTTTCAAGACACCAATAGGAAGGTCTCCTTTCAACCTTGTGTATGGGAAAGCTTGCCATTTACCTGTGGAGATTGAACACAAGGCTTTGTGGGCTGTGAAGCTTCTCAACTATAACATAAAGACAGCCCAAGAGAAGAGATTGATTCAACTCCAAGAGCTTGAGGAGATTAGGCTTGAGTCTTATGAAAGCTCAAGGATCTACAAGGAGAGAACTAAGGCTTTCCATGATAAGAGGATTGTGAAGAAAGAGCTGAGTGTTGGTGACAAAGTCCTTCTCTACAATTCAAGATTGAAGTTATTCCCGGGTAAGCTCAAATCAAGGTGGGGAGGGCCTTTTGAGATTCAAGAGGTCTTGCCTTATGGAGCTATCACTTTGATGGGGAAGAATGGGGAAAGTTTCACAGTAAATGGCCATAGGGTGAAGCCATACTTGGTGAATGAATCTAAGGAAGAGGCAAGCTCATGTCTCCTTCAAGATCCCACTCTTGCCTAAA
>JAHZTW010000003.1:57785278-57962874 GCA_020283515.1 Alliaria petiolata | reverse complement strand
TAATCCTCCCAAAATGTACTTTACTTACTCCTAATGGGAAAGATTCCAACTTTCAAATATTTTATATAGCTTTTGCTATGGTTGACATCAAAAATGATGCATCATGGAGTTGGTTTTTTATAAGTTTAATGAAATTATCCAAGATGGGAAAGATTTGGTGTTCGTTAATTTCTTATAGACATCCGTCTATATACAAAGCAATGAAGACATGGTGCATTCACCTTAGGATAAGTTTTGTAATAAAAATAAGTTTTGCATTCTTTTTATAATAAACATGAATTCCAAAATTAGTTTAGTTATCCTCCTTTTTAAAAATTTAAGAAAATTTTCTTAGGTGAAATGGTAACATGTGCTGGAGCGGTGTATCAAATATCAGAGTTCAAAGTATTATATGATAAGATAAAAAAAGAAGAAAGAGGCATGTTGGAAGTATCTAGATAAGATTGGGGTTGCACATTTGACGAAGGCATATTTTACGCATATTCGGTACAATCTAATGAGTAGTTGTTGCAATACTGGGATTCAAAAGAAGAATGCTTTGCAGGCGATTTTGTTCCAAAAGGAAAATGGGTGCATATCTACAAAGCTCAATAAGTATGTATGTTTTTCCAGCTTCAAATTGGGATTTTGATATTTGGAAAAAAAATAGGAGGAAAGTACCATGTAAATCTGGAATATATCGTACTTGACATGTCGAGTTGTTAAGAGACTGAAATTCTAAGTTCCCATATCCTAGAGCTGCAATAAGAAAGTGTTGTTTATAGAAAAGTGCATTTGTGGTTGAGATGTACAAAAAAAAAAAAAAGTTAGCAGCATATAAGGTTATAGTTGATAAAGAGGTTATAAAGGTCAAAAATTTTGATTTTCCATTTGTTGCGTACAAAGCAGATAGAGAATTGAAATTAAATCTACTATATAAAAGCAGAAGGGCTCTTCCGCCACGTCAGCACGTGAGAGAGCGCTACGTGGCACTTCCTCATTTATTTTTTAAAAAGTAATTTTATTTGAATTAAATCTAAACCAAATAAATATTTTTAATTTTTTTTTGCATTCATGAGGATTTGAACCCATAACCCTCTCAACTAAAGAAGAGAGTTTTTTTCATTCTGCCATGAACACTTTTTGACAACCCTCTTTAAACACATATGATATTGTCTCTATGTTTTACTTATTAAATTATCATCACTTTTATAATTTATATGTATATCAATTATATACTTATGCTTCAAACGTATAAATACAAAAAAACGTCAAAAAGATAAATTGAAAAAAATAATTATTTTTAAAAAAAACATTAAATAACATAAATAAATATAAATATATGTACAATTAACTGTACATAAAAACCACTAAATTTGAATACAACTATTTAAAAATTATTATAGGTAGATGAAATTCTAATTTAATTTTAAAAATAAATAATTATAAATCTTATATAATACATAATTTAAATATATTATTATATTTTTTCGAATGTCGTTATTTTTTACTATATGAAAGCTTAATGGGTGTGTACATGACCTGCCACTTCAACATCTCAGAGTATGCCACATGTCATCTACTCCCTCCGTTCCGTATTGTTTGTTGTTTTAACATAATTCGCGCATATTAAGAAACTCATTTAATTACAAAAAAATAATTACAATAATCTTTTAAATAAAAAAAGTAGTCACTTTTTGGAAAGAGAATCCTTGGAAAAAGTTTTTATCCAGATTTCAATACTACTTTATTAACTTTACATAAAAAGTGTCAAAAACAACAAATAAATTGAAATAAAAATGAATCTCTAAAACAACAAATATAAAGGAACGGAGGGAGTATTATTTAATTTTCAAAAAATATTTTATTTATATTAAATCTGAACCAAACAAAATATGTTTATCCTCTTATTTGCATTCATGCGCATTCAAACTCATAATCCTCTCAATAAAAGAAGACCGTTCTTTCTCATTATGTCATGGATACTCTTTGACAATGCTTTCTAAAAACATATGATTGTCTATATATTTTACATATTAAATTAGAGCCACTTTTAAAATTTATATGTATATCAATTATAAACTTATGCCCCAACACATAAATAAATAAATCCTCAAAATGATAAATTGAAAAAGTAATTATTATTTTTAAAAACGTCAAGTAACATAAATACATATTAATATATGTATAATTAACTATACATAAAACAACTAAAATTTGATTTCAACTATTTAAAAATTATTATAAGTATATAAAATTATAGTTTAATTTTTAAAAATAATAAATATATTAATATGACATAATACATAATTTTAAATATATTATTATATTTTTTGAATAATTTAATCCTTATTTTCAAATAAATTACGGTAATTAAACTTTGGTATAAGTGCAAAAAAATATGATATGAATTAAATTAAAAAGTGAACTGCAATCTATAAAATCTTAAGACACAACAAAATATTCAATAAAATTTCGAGAAAATAAAAAAATTATATTAAAAAAATATAGAGAAAAAGATAAAAATAAAGAAAAAGAAAAATAGATACAAAAATATACAAAATTTAAAACATGAAAAACATGGATTTAATGCAAGATATGTAAAATAAATCTTCAAAATGATAAAGTGAAAAAAAATAAAAATTATTATAATATTAAGATATAGATAAATAAGAAGAGTATGAAAATTAAAGAATAAATAAACATTAATAAAATAATGTATGAAAGAAATTGCACAGATCATCAAGAAAAAATATTAGAAAATTTAAATTCTTAAAAAAAATTGTCAAAATATAGATTTAAAAAAGAAATATTTAAAACTTCATTTAAAAAAATCCGCGCATCGCGCGGATTCTCTCCTAGTGTTATATAAAACGAATATATAGCTTACATTAAAACGATGCTATGAAATGAGATATGTTGAATCTTACTCTCATACTAGCTTTGTTATGGGAATGATTAAATCCTAGTTTTTTTAAAATTGGAACGATAAATTCGCTTTGTTACCTGAGACAATTTGGTGCAGAGCTAAGTTATTCAAAAAAATTAGGAATTTGGCTAAAACTGATCTCCTTATTAGTAATTGACATAAGGGTGCCCAAGGGCCAAATTTTTTATCTCCAAATTATATTTTGGTATTGGGTTGGAGATGCTCTCATAGCGCATTAACCTCTACTAATCCCAATACCCCCCCCCCTCCCTTGAGATAATGGACCTCTAGCCATTAATCTCGCTATGACCATCAATTTCGGGTCGAGAGGCAAAGGCCACTTCTGGGCCGAACAACGAGTGTGTGGATCGGGCTCTGATACCATGTTAAGTTTCCTGAGCTTCCAACACAAAACCAATTGACAATGAGTGGATTGGTCCAAGTTACTTATATATTAGTCAAGGTCCCTCCCAACTTTCAATGTGGGATAATCTTACACACACTCTCTAGAGATTAAGGTCTTATGGCCCATTAACCTCTACTAATCCCAATATATTATCGGTATAATAATTAGTCTAGTAATATTGAAAAAATGAGATGCATTCTAGCAATAAACATAATTTTAAAAATTACTTTGCTAATCCTCCCAAAATGTACTTTACTTACTCCTAACGGGAAAGATTCCAACTTTCAAATATTTTATATAGCTTTTGCTATGGTTGACATCAAAAATGATGCATCATGGAGTTGGTTTTTTATAAGTTTAATGAAATTATCCAAGATGGGAAAGATTTGGTGTTCGTTAATTTCTTATAGACATCCGTCTATATACAAAGCAATGAAGACATGGTGCATTCACCTTAGGATAAGTTTTGTAATAAAAATAAGTTTTGCATTCTTTTTATAATAAACATGAATTCCAAAATTAGTTTAGTTATCCTCCTTTTTAAAAATTTAAGAAAATTTTCTTAGGTGAAATGGTAACATGTGCTGGAGCGGTGTATCAAATATCAGAGTTCAAAGTATTATATGATAAGATAAAAAAAGAAGAAAGAGGCATGTTGGAAGTATCTAGATAAGATTGGGGTTGCACATTTGACGAAGGCATATTTTACGCATATTCGGTACAATCTAATGAGTAGTTGTTGCAATACTGGGATTCAAAAGAAGAATGCTTTGCAGGCGATTTTGTTCCCAAAGGAAAATGGGTGCATATCTACAAAGCTCAGTAAGTATGTATGTTTTTCCAGCTTCAAATTGGGATTTTGATATTTGGCAAAAAAATAGGAGGAAAGTACCATGTAAATCTGGAATATATCGTACTTGACATGTCGAGTTGTTAAGAGACTGAAATTCCATGTTCCCATATCCTAGAGCTGCAATAAGAAAGTGTTGTTTATAGAAAAGTGCATTTGTGGTTGAGATGTACAAAAAGAAAAAAAAAAGTTAGCAGCGTATAAGGTTATAGTTGACAAAGAGGTTATAAAGGTCAAAAAATTTGATTTTCCATTTGTTGCGTACAAAACGGATAGAGAATTGAAATTAAATGTTATATAAAACGAACATATGGCTTACATTAAAACGATGCTATAAAATGAGATATGTTGAATCTTCCTCTCATGCTAGCTTTGTTATGGGAATGATTAAATCTTAGTTTTTTTTTAAATTGTAACGATTAATTCGCTTTATTATCTGAGTCAATTTGGTGCAGAGCTAAGTTATTCAAAAGAATTAGAAATTTGCCTAAAACTGATCTTCTTATTAGTAATTGACATAAAGGTGCCCAAGGGCCAAATTTTTTATCTCCAAATTATACTTCGTGAATCCACCAGCGCGTGAGAGTATCCTTATATATGTCATTAATACAATTTTACTTTTCATTTTTCTCATCTTTCTCATCTCTCTCTCTCATTCTTTTTTTTCCTTTCTTCTTATTATTTTTCTTCCCTGCAAAATCAACATAAACAAAAATAAACAATTTCATTCATGTTAACATACATGCAACATTTGAGAATAAATAATTTTTTATCATACACATAGAGATACACTAATATGAAAGTTAATATCCACTGATAAAGTAAACTAGTTACTTAGGGTCCAAATGGTAACATATGAGTTTTGCTGAATGTGGAATCTAGCTAAATTTTTTTGTGCTTTTTGGCAGAATTTGTCTGAATAACTACGAATTCAAATGATAACCGAGGAATCTAGCTGAATAGCTGAAAATATTTATAAGTTAATTTAATCTAAATGGTTACGAAATAAATATTGGAGCTAATTTAGTTTTGTAACTTATGTTAACTAATTTTTTTCTTAAAAATTGTTTATTTCATTTAATTGATTTTTTTAAAAAATTCCTAAAGTTTATTTTTAAAATTAAATTCTTTAATTCAACGAATTTCTTTTAATGTTTTTGTCTTTATTATTCTGTAAAACAAAATTATGTATTTGTATCTATACATAAAAAAATATGATTCACATAAAAATATGATCCACTACTTTCAACTGGTAACATAAATCCAAAATTCAGTTACTTTTCTCTAGATTCCTCGATTATGCGTATACCAGTTAGTGCCTTTAATGGTAACTGCGGAATCTGACAAAATACGGAATGTGGTGGATTTGTTTTGTAATTTTTAGCTGAATCTAGCAGAATATTTAATAATGTAAATGGTAATAGAGAAATTGCGGAATTGTGAAAAATATTTTTTAAATAATTAAGAAATATGAGTTAATTTAATAAATATGTGAAAATAAAATTATTTTAATATATTGTTAATGTATTAAACAACATAAAAATACAAAAAAAAATCAAAAACTTAAATAATAATAACCAACTTGGAACTGAACCGAGAATCGAATGGGTATCCAAAACATCTGAACTATAATTATATACATAAAAATATTAGTTATATTAAAACTTACCTTAAAATAATAAAATTATAAACTGAATATATTAATAATGTTTAGATCGAAATAACTAAATTACTCAAAAATTTATAGTTGTGTTTGTCAAAATAAATATTATTTAAAATTTAACTAAATACTGAAAAATTCAAAAATCTAAAATTTGTTTTCGATATTTTTCATAAGTTTCAGGATAATTCGAATATCTGAAACCGATCCGAAACCAGGCAGAACCGAACCAAACTCGACCTAAAAAAATACCCGAATAGGTTTTATACCCTAATACCGAAATACTCAAAACCCAAAAAAACCAATCCAGACTTTAACGAATATCCGAATAATTATGTATTTTTGTCTATACATAGAAATATGATACACATATAAATTAAAAACATATTGTTTTGTGAAATATATTAACAATTCAAAAGTTCAGCAAAAGGTCTTTTTGAAGAAATAAAATAAAAAGGTCTTTTTGAAGAATTTCTTCTCAATTCCTCAACATTTTTCTATTGACACTAACTAGTAACACAATTCAAAAGTTCAGCAGCATTTTTCCCAATTCCTCAATTCAGCTTGTACCATTTGGACCCTTAGAATGTTCGAGATATATATGTATATTAACATGATACAAAAAGTAAGTTAGCATGTTAAGAAAATGTATAACCTTACATTTACCAATATATACATGTATTTACTTTTATGTATAAAAAACATGAGTTATTTATTATTTTAAACATTTATATAAGATTATAGATATATCTTTATATTAACACTAGAATAGGACCCGCACATATACGGGTTTTTAATAAAATATTTTAAACTCGTAAAAATAAATTTAAAACAAAATCGAATAATCTGTAAATAAAAACAAATAATGGAAACTTAAATGAATAAAAAAATTTAAGAAAATAATAAAATTTAAAACCCGTTAAAATATATTTTTTTAAGAAAATAGGAAGCAGAATCTGATCACTACTAAAACAAATATATGAAAAACACAAAATCGAAACCTAAAAGTTATATATTTATTTTATTTCTCATTTATTTTCAATTAAAATATTCAAAACACAGAATCTGTTGCGGATCCTAAGCAACATTAACCCTACTTCTCATATAGTTCACACACTTTATCAACTATCTTTTTCTGTTCCGTTGCGGATAAACCTTGGATATTTAATTTGAGTCATTCGAGTATATTAACGATCTTTTCATTAACTCTCTTCAAGAAAATAAAGTCTCTCTTTCTTTACACATTTATCTCCCTTATATGATCTCTCTGCTCTCTAGAGAAGTTATGCTTCTTAAGACTCGCATCAAAAGCCTCACATCAAAAGCCTCTCTACATGATTGTTGATATCCTCCTCCTCATTGATGATCTCATCATCGTCTAATGTCATATCATTAGCATCTAGAATTTATTTTTTTTTAATTGGAATAATCCTAATTAATCTAATTTATTTTTTGTTTTTAATTTATTTTTTTTGTTTCTCCCGTATATGTTCTCTCTGCTTTCTATAGAAGTTATGTTTCTCAAGACTCGAATCAAAAAGCTTGTCTACATGATACTTGATATTCTCCTCCTCATTGAGCTCATCATCGTGTAATGTCATATCATTAGCATCTGAAATTTCTATTTTTAATTGAAATATATACTAGTTAATCAATTTTTTTTTTCATTTTCTTAAATTGAAATAGATCATTTTTTTTTTTTTTTTTTCTTAAATTGAAATATATCCTACTTAATTTTATTTCTCTTCATTTTCTTATTTACCTTTTCAAGTTTTTATTTTTCTTTTGATATTAGTAATCGAAAAAGAAACGTATTTTCCTTTTCTATTTTAATACTAATTTTTTTATTTTCGTTTTATTATTAATAATTGATCATAGAATTTCTTTAATTTAAATAAAAAAAATAAAAGAAACTTATTCTTCTTTTTCTTATTTACCTTTTCAAGTTTTTATTTTTCTTTTGGTATTAGTAATCGAAAAAGAAACTTATTTTCCTTCTCTATTTTTAATACTAATTTTTTGATTTTAGTTTTATTATTAGTAATTGATCATACAATTTCTTTAATTTAAATGAAAAGCATAAAAAAAGTATTTTCATTTTTTTTAATTTTCTTATTTACCTTTCCGATTTTTTAATTTTTCTATTTGTATTATTAATCGATTAACTTGACACGTGTCACGATCATGTTAATTATTAAATTTGATGCGTCTTTTATTTACCTTTTCGTTTTTTTATTTTTCTTTTTGTATTAGTAATCGAAAAAACTCATTTTAAAAAATATATATATATTTTACATTTATACAAACATTATGTTAAAATCTAATTGGTTGAATTTTTTTAACACGTGTCAAAATCTTATCAATTAACTTAACACGTGTCACGATCATGTTAATTAGCAACTTTGAAGCATCCAACTTTATATAATACAAAATTATACAAGAAATAAGTTAATATGTTAAGGAAACATATAACTTTACATTTAATATGTGTATTTATTATTATTGACATTTATATATATGGATAGTGTGTGTTATATAGATGATTGAAGGAGATATTGAGAGTACCAGAGAGGAATTTGAGTTCTCCGGAGGGATCCACCTTGGTGTAAAGAGGGAGAAAAAACAGTTGTCTAGGTAATGTGTGGCGTTACAGACGAGGCGGATCTGAGCGACTAGGAAAAGAAAAGGAGTCTCCGGCGGAGGAGAATCGCCGAAGAAGGGGGATTGGTGCGGTGTGGGAGGATTTAGTGACGGTGGTGGAAGGAACAGAGAAAGGTGCTAAGAACACGTAGGTCTTGTCGGAGCCAACAGAGGATTTCGATGCAAGGGAAGAAGTTGGATCCGGAAGCGGTGAAGAATGAGAGAAAAAAGCTGATTTAATAGAAAATATTAAAATAAAATTAAATATTTTGATGTAAAAAATTGAGCGCGTGAAGGTAAGATCGACCAAATAGATGGTTAAATATTTTCATATTTGGACCGTTATAAGAATGTGTAGTTTGCCAAATTTATGTCCGGATTTGTATCTTGTAATTTTAAAACCAAACAATGACCGGCCCAGTTATTGGTTATTTATTTCCTTGCTTGTCGTGCCATTATGTTTTGGTTTAAAAATACATGTTACCAATCACAGCCTAAATCTTAATCTGATTACGTGTCTGTGTTTATGTTCTTCTAATTTTATACGGTTTAAGTATATGCTGATTTGGTTTATAAATTAGGTTGGTTTATCTCCGTTAAACTGAACTGAGAACTGTTTGGTATAGAGACTACTTTAATTTATTTTAATTTTTTTTTACGTCTAATATTATCCACATTCTGTACTTAAGTATGTGGGTGAATAATATATATTCTTTTTTTTTTTACGTCTGATATTTCTAAAACTTCTGGCATTCCAAAGTAACGTTTTTTACTCATTGTGGGCACTAAAACCCACACTCAGATATTTGTAGAGTGATTGAATAGATTGGAGAAAGGATGGGTAAGAATCTCTATGAACCGAAGAATATAAGACTTAGATTGTATAAATGGATTTCGATTGATAAGACCAAGTATTCAATTACAAGATGAATGGAGTGCGAGAGCTCGTAATGAATACAGGTCGTGAATTAGGTAAAAGTTATGCTTTCTCTGCGACCCATGCTCCTTTTATAGCCTTCCTTGAACTCCAACTGCTGCGCGAATCTCGGAGGTCGTTGCTCGTGCTCCGGATATCTCGGAGGTCGCAGCTCGAGCCGGATGACTCGGAGGTAGTTACTCGAGCCGGATATCTCGGGATCTCGCGTAACGTGCTTGACTTAGTCTTGAAGAATATCCTTAATGCGGGAGTTCGACATGGTGAGAGCTCGACACGGCGAGAGCTCGACAGGTTGTTGAAGGTTCAAAGGGGGGCGTATGTCTGATGGGTCTTCGCAGATGGGCTTGAGGTGACTCCTTAATGGGCTTCATGATGGACCGGATTTGGTGCTAAATCCAGCTCCAACAGTTGCCCCCCAGCCCATTAAGTGAGGTACGAACTTAATGGGCGGAAGACAAAGTTTAAAGATTACGGTTTTGAGATGAGTGAAAACTTGGTTAAGTATGAGCGAGAGCTCGACTTGTATTGCACAAGTTTCACATAGATGTGAACGAGAGTTCAATGAGTGACGTTTTGCTTAAGTGCGAGCGAGAGCTCGATATTAAGCGCCTTGGATTTTTCCGTAAGTGCGAACTAGAGTTCGGCTTAAGTGTAAGTAAAAATTTGCTTAAGTACGAGTGAGAGCTCGAACTTAACTGTTTGAGTTTTATGTTAGCGAGAATTCGTCTAGTTACGAGCAGGAGCTCGAACCAAATTGTTTTGAATTCTCACGAGTACGAACAAGGGTTCGGTTTTAGTGATTGACGAGAATTTGTTTAGTTTTGAGCGAGAGCTCGAACTAAGTTGTTTAAATCTCGTGGAAGTACGAACGAGGGTTCGGTTTTGTTAACTTGCTTGCAAGCGAGAGCTCGACGTTTGCCTGACTCGAGTTTGTTTAGGCTGTTGTTGTTTTAAGCAAGATTTGATTGATCGAGAGTTCGATCGTGACGCGAGTGGGTTGAGCTCCCAATGTGTTGTCTGGCCAGACGTTCTTTAGCGGATCAATTTATTTTTGATCTCGTGAGCTCAATTGCGTCTAAGTGTGTCACTAATCGTTTCAAGAGATCGTGTGTGTCACAGATCGTTTTAAGAGATCATGAGTGAAACTCGAAAAGAGTTTGAGTCGTTAAGAATGTAAGAAGTTTATGAGTATGGTGGCTGGACTCGAGGGGTGAGCTGCCTACGTACCCCGCTTGGGGATCAAGCCTTAACGTAGTTCGATTGTATTACTATTTGGTAATAGTAGCGTTTGAGGTTCATGGGATTCCATGGACGCATATCTTTTCGAATTAAGCTCGGGAGCTCGATTCGCGTGCTTACGCATCTTTCAGGATGAGCATCACTGATGTGTACCTGAGTGACAAGGTTTTTTCGATGTTTAGCGAGCTCTCGATGTAATTGCTATACGGAAGAGCTCACAGCTCGTTTAAATCAGGGGGTTTGATTCATTTTGAAAGCTTCGTAGAGATCTACGAGCTCCAGTGTCTGTGATTATTCTCGACAGTTCAAATCCAGCTTCGTCGAATCGTGATACGAGTGCATTTTCGTGAAGTTTTTTCTAGGTCCAGTGTTTCTTTTTCGAGAAATGGTATCTCGTGATCTGGACTTTCTAGAGGTATTTATGCTCTAGAGTCTGTTTCGAGCTTTCGTTGGAAAGTTTTTGTTGGGTTCTATCGAATTACGATAAAACAATGAGCCTCCAGAGATAAAGTTTATTCATTTCGGGACGGAGGTCTCTACACCCCTCCCCTCCGACAAAGGCTAATCATTTGAAGGCGTTGGCACAATATCTTTCTAGGAGTGGGTGGGGGGGAGACTAATGATTTCATCGAGCTCCCGCAATTTTCGAAGTTTTTGACATTTACTTCGATTCGATGTTTGTTTGCGGGAGGAGGGGAGTTTTAGTCTTCCCAAGATCGCTCTCTTTTGAAACCTTTCGTTTGGGGGTTTGACATTTGAGCTAGTAGCTCATGTTGTGTGGCCTCATAGGCTACTTCTTCCTCGGCTTGGGCGAATAGAAGGGCTAGGTGTAGCGCATCATTCAACGTCGAGGTAGTGCGTCACAATTTGAGCTCTTGTAAAAAGTTAGATTCGAACCATAGCCCTTGCCTTAAGGCTTCCATTGCGACCTCTTCATTGAGATTATCGACTTTGGATTTGCATTCTTTGTACCGTGTTATGAAACTTTGCAATGGTTCGTTTTCTTGTTGCTTGATCTTCCATAGATCGGCTATTGTTACTCGAGTTTTGATGAAGACCAGGTATTGTTTTAAGAAGATGGCTATGAGTTGATCAAAGTTATCGATCGAGCCGCTTTCTAGGCCCACGAACCATTCTAGTGCTGGGCCTACAAGGTTTTCTGCGAAAAACCTGCAATAGCCCGCCTCGAGTTCATCCTCGTGAAGATGAACTCGAGCTATCGTAGCTCGGAAGGATCTAATGTGTGCTTTAGGATCTGTTTTTCCGGCGTATTCTGGGAATTTGATTTTCCCAGGGTCGCGGAGTCTGGCGTTTGCAATTCTGTTGGTGAACGGAGTTCGGCATGTTTCTTCGATCACACGATCGATGTCTGGTGCCGAGCTCATTGCAACGTGCATGGCGTGTTTCATTTGCCTTATTTCGTCGTTGAATCTATCAACATATCGTTGAAAAGGTGCGGGGTCTATTCCGTTTTGAGGATCGGGTTGATAGGGATCTTCAATGGACTGTTGCCGGGTCGTTCGAGTTTCGGTGTTACCGTTTACTCGAGCTTCGGCGAAATGCGTGCCTTCGGCGGGCAGTAGCTCGGCCGGGCGGCTTGCGGTTGCCGTCGGAATAGGTTCACGGGCATGCGAGGTAAAGGCGAAAGAGGATGCGCCGATTCCTCTTGGGGTTCCGCGAGGCGGTGGAGGCGGTAGTTCGCTAGCATGAGCGTTTACTGTTCCTCGTGGACTTGAATCGCTGAGATTCATGAGGTGGGGTTGCGGTCCCCTGGAGCTTGAAGGAGCGTTGTGCTGCCTTACGGATTTCGGGGTTGTGAACGTTTGAGAAAAGTCAAGTCGTATTCTGGGTAACGAGCTTTGATTGAGGCCGATCTGCTGCTTGCGTTGAGAACCGTGAGTGCTGTCTCGAACAATAGATCGCGAAACTTCTGCCCGATATTCGTTCAGGGCGTTAGCCTGCTGATTCAATCGGGCTTCTAGCTGTCGTTGGCTTTGGGCCATGCTTGGTTGGCCTTAGGCCAATTGTCGCAACATTATCAAGACTTCCGTGTCATTCGATTCGATGCCGGGTGCGAGAGGTCGAATCGGATAGATGAATCTGGGAGAGTACTCCTCATTTCGGATCCCGACGTAGGGATTTTCCCAACCGGAGAGATTTGAATGTTGATTCGAGGGAAGTGTCCCTGAATCAGCTGCAGTTGCCTGGAAAACCGGGCTTGTGATTACCGTTTCGGTTGGAGATGCTGCAGCATTCAGGCCGCGAGCTGCGTCATCCGGGTTATTAGCGAGAGTACACGGAGGGGGAGGTCGGATTGGATCTATAGATCCGAGTGTTCGTCCCTCATCCCCAACTATTTCTCGATGGGTGGTCCTTCCAGCCGCGGTGGTGTTTTGGTTCAAGAGATTTATCCCTGAACCGGCTGCGGCAGCTGGACGTACGAGATCAACGATCACTGGTTCGGTTCGAGCCGTTGTGACGTTCGAGCCGAGAGTTACGTTTTTGCTTGAGGGATTAGCTCCATCGGTGTTGATCATGACGTGCATGGTCGATCTGTTGGATTCAATAATTTTTGGATCCATTATCGTTCTAACGAGCCTTAGATCTGGCTAACTATGTTAGAGATTATTTTTATCTTTCCCCACAGACGGCGCTAAAATGTGGGCACTAAAACCCACACTCAGATATTTGTAGAGTGATTGAACAAATTGGAGAAAAGATGGGTAAAAATCTCTATGAACCGAAGAATATAAGACTTAGATTGTATAAATGGATTTCGATTGATAAGAACAAGTATTCGATTACAAGATGAATGAAGTGCGAGAGCTCGTAATGAATACAGGTCGTGAATTAGGTAAAAGTTATGCTTTCTCTGCGACCCATGCTCCTTTTATAGCCTTCCTTGAACTCCAACTGCTGCGCGAATCTCGGAGGTCGTTGCTCGTGCTCCGGATATCTCGGAGGTCGCAGCTCGAGCCGGATGACTCGGAGGTAGTTACTCGAGCCGGATATCTCGGGATCTCGCGTAACGTGCTTGACTTAGTCTTGAAGAATATCCTTAATGCGGGAGTTCGACATGGTGAGAGCTCGACACGGCGAGAGCTCGATAGGTTGTTGAAGGTTCAAAGGGGATCATATGTCTGATGGATCTTTGCAGATGGACTTGAGATGATTCCTTAATGAGCTTCATGATGGACCGGATCTGGTGCTAAATCCAGCTCCAACACTCATGTTTTTGCATTTTTTTTCCTTCTTAAAATCAATAAAAGTAGCTTTTAAATGTTTTAAGTTAGATCCATATTTTAACAGCTAAAAAGCTTTTTGCATTCCAATTTAAAAGTTAAAGTCTACAGTAACAACCCAACCAAGAAACTTTTTTTGTTTTTCTGATTTATCGAATGTATGTTTTGTCTAATGTTATTTACGACATCAACCTTTTAACAAATTTTAAAACTAATATATTTTATTGGATTTGACATATTTAAAAAAAAATATTATTTACATATGACTTTTTAAAGTGTATATTCTTCACCCACATACTTAAGGAAACTTTGCTTTGAGTTCGAGAAAAGAAAGAAAAGTAGAATCTAAGGACAAACAATTCATCGAACGAATAGTAGAATATAAGGACAAACAACTCATTGAACATAAACATATATCCCTATCATTATAAACAAATTTAAAAACCAATTTGTCTAGACAAACCCGGACACATGAATCGCAAATTGGCCGAGAAGTACCATTATTTGATGCAATTTTAATCTCAAAACCATTCACTTTGATCCAATGGCCAGGTTTCAAATAAGGGCTTCTTCCTATGGTGCATTTAACATGTAGAGCTAAGACACAATCATGGCAAGTGTAGAACAACTTGCCATCTATTATAATGTTTTCGCATAACTCACACATCATATCAGATTCTTCATCCAATATTTTATGCTGGGAAAGGGAGAGTGGATGAACATCATACTTGTGTTTTATCAATTTAGGTAAAGTTATGCATGCTAAATCCAATGCAAAGTAGCATGTGCGACAATCTGCGACGTCTGAATAATGATGGCAACCATTACATATACCACGATCACGATTTTGTCTCAGAAAGAGAGGATGTGGGTGAACTGAATGAATAAAAGGCTCAACTAAAGAAGCACACCTTACGTCAATTTTAAACCCACAACCCTCTTGGCAACACTGATACATAAAACCGCAAGAGTCTCGTTTACAAGTGGAGCAAGTGAAGAAACCCTCCATCATGTTAATGTCGTAGATTTGTAGGGTTAACGGATGACGATGTAGCAAGTACTCCATCATTCGAGGGAGACGTGCACATGCGTCATGGAGAGCATAGTCACATTGCTCGCAAGCAAAAAATTTACCAAAATCAACAGGAAGGATACATGCTTGACATATCTGACTACTATCTTTTTCAACGTCAAGGAGGAAACTTATTAGGTCATGGTGGTCATGGCTAAAATGACGTATCTTGCTATCATTTATCTCTATGAACGATGCAAGATCAAATAGAGACTTAACCACCTCTTCAGGTTCTCCATTAACATCTTTGCCATCCCACACCAGTTCATCCGTTGCACAATCTGAATGGATAACATAATTACATACCTTGTTAAGGCACGTATATCCTCCATAACTCTTATTGAAAATTTTGTGACAAACTCCACAATGCTGGATTGCATCAGAGATACAAAAAGAACCAGAGATACCAAAAGTATGAGAAAGACGATGTGGATGACGAGTGATTTTTATTGCCCTCGGTAAGAAGATACATTTTTTGTGGACAAAGAAACTGCATTGTAAACACCCAAACATATTAACGGTATCCGCATGTGTGGATCCACATGCATCACAAACGAAATGATTCTCTCTATGAATGAAAGTGAGTGTATGCTCATGAATCTTTGGATAAGTTATTGTGAGACAATCCTTGTGGAAACAGGATTTACAAGTAGGACAATAACAAGCGCTAGACTGCGAAAAAATCTTATCTCCACAAAGATCGCAAAAGCCATGTCTAGTGAATGTGTATTCATCAAGGAAGTGTCTAGGGTGAAACGCCATCTCTATGGAAGGGTGCAACTCCATCTATAATTACGTACGTATGTACTTAAAAAAACTTTTTTTTCCGACAAGAGATGTTATAACTCTATCCACAACTACTTCAATCGAATATATACATGTATAAATATTCTTGAGCTTTTCTTGGAATGAAGCTAACTTTGGCTTGACACTAGGGTCTTATGGGTTAGGGGTTATGTTTACGGCAACGTACGTATACGTTTTGGGGTTGTATGCTCTCTAAACCCCACCAAAGAAAAGAAAAACAAAAGAAGAAGAATAGGATTTTTTCTTGACGTTACTTGGACAAATAGAAGTTCACAACGATACTTTATACACGGGCTTAATTACGCAATGTGTAATTCCGTTTTTATTTATTCCGAATGTGTGAATCCTTTTCTTCATCCTATTTGTGTTCTATAATATTTCTTCAGATTCAAGTTAGCATATTTGAACGGTATGTAGGTTTTTCACGTTTTCACGTTTTGAAAACGTAATTCCACCGAATACAAACCAATGACAACATTAAGGAATGATAAAATTCAAAAATTAACAAGCTATTTTACAATTCATCTCGCATGTTTCAAAATTATAACTAGTTTAGACAAACATTTATTCATCTAATAAATAGTAACTTTTTACCGTTTCAAGTTAATTCAGTTTTAATTTTTCCGTTTTGCTAGTTTGTTATTTAGGTATTTCGCTATTTTGCTATTTAGTTGACAAACCACTCAAGCCCTCATCTTTAAAATGCAAGTAAATACAATTGTAATTTCATCCTTATAACAGAATTAAATACAAAATGAAGAATATAATTTATAAACTCAACAGAAAAAAGAAATTTTTTATTTTACGTTGCTTGGAAAGAAATTAATATTTATTTGGTATAATAGAAGAACTCTTACAAAAATAGAGTTGGGGTTAAAGTTGGAGATCTTTCATGTCTTTGTCCAAATAAAAATAGAACCTTCCAGCCGGTGCTGAAGTTATTTTCAGTAAATTTGTATTGGAAAATATAATATTTTTACATTTTAACCTTTCGTGTTTCTTAAAAATTATTGTGTGTGCAGGTGGAGAGTGACTGAAGTTGGTGAAAAAATGGTAAGAAATTGGTGAGTGAACTTGCAATGGAAAGTGAACTTGCAATGGAAGTGACCAGACCTAGGGGATGATTGGTTGAAGCTGTGACTGTGACTTTAAAAAATTAAAATTGGCTGTTAAAAATTTGACTTTTAAATAATGACTGTGACTTTAAAAAAAATAAAAGTCATTTTTTATTGGCTTTGAAGAAAACAAACGAAAATAAGAGTAAAATCAGTTATTTTGGCTGTGAGATTTTTAAGGAGACTTTTATTACTGTAGGAAAGGTAAAGTCTGATTGGAAAAAAACTAGACTTTTAAAACTTTAAAACTGATTAAAATCTCTACAGCCTCCACAGTCTATTTACCAATCGGCCCCCTAGAATTTTTTTTTTACCATGGTCATAATATTATGAAAGTAGAAATGGTATATACTCTTTTAATCTATGTTATTGTTACAAGTAAATATTACATAGATTAGTTGTAGATTTTTTATAATATTGTTGTAAAGCGTATACAAAATTAAGTACATAAGCAAAGGAACAATTGAACATTTGTTACATGTGCAATTAGGTTATTTTAACTAAATGAACTAGCACTAGTCCAACAATTATGGTATCATTCAGTAATTTATCATTTTAACTTATGTTAAAATTGATGCTTTATTATTCGCTGTTATCTGTATTTCTTCTGTTTTCTTCATGATTTCATAATCTATTTTTTTTTTTTCATTCCGGGATATCTGAATTAAATATGATGAGAAAATTATGAATATTTACGAAAAAAATCTTTCGTTATTAATTCTTTAAGTTTTGATATTTAATCTTCTAAAATTGTTCAAAACTATTAATTAATAGATTTTTTTTTATATATATGATGTGTCAAATGTCAATCTCTAGTGAGAGACCTCACTTATATTTTATATAATAGATAAGAAGCTTTCCCTCATGGTCTTTAATTACTTTAACTTCCCTCAAGATTACTAACAAATTCAGACCAAAAACAAAATACAAGTTGACAAGCCACATCTCAAAAGTGATCAAAACAAGACATTAAGCTTCTCAATGTCATTGTTCTTAAATTATCTTGCGTCAATTTGAAAGAGGATATCAAGTTCAAAGATTTTTTAATTCCCATTTCTTGCGTACAAACAAAACCGATCGAGGATTAAAATTAGAGGTTACATAAAACCAAATGATGTAAAGATGGATGCTAAGAGATGAGAACTGTTGAATCTTCATCTCTTACCAGATGCATGCAGCTGCAACAACAAAAGCTAATAACAATCAGATACGAATCTTTTAACTCACTTCAAACACACATATAAATGTGTTCACATAGGATCATAAAAATTTAAGGACTTGTCGGTGAAAAAGAAACTTAGTCATAGAAATTGCAACTTGCTCTACCTTTGGTTAAGGAAATTGCGATTTGCTCTACCTTTGATGGCTTTGTGTCAAGTAAAAGTGAAAATCATCTTCTCCTGGCTGATTGCTGCACTTGTGAGCCTCCTGCTTGTCCACCCGTTTGTTCATCAGCCATGCTTGTCGCTTGTGTCACAGCGTTCATCACTACTAGTCCCAACGGTATCAAGTACATCCACTGGAGTATCATTAAGAAATTTTAACATCAAGACCTAAAAACACAAAGAATCATCAAAACATCTTTATAGTATTACTCACATATTTCGCCCAAAATGATCTCTCTGGTGGTGGTTCAACTTCGCCCTCTGCATTCTCACCGCCTAGCAAAGTCTCCTCTGTGAATATTGGAGTTCTGTGGAACACTCAGGTAAGGATGAGACTAAAAAGAAAACTAGTTATTGATGTGCTTAGGTTTTAACCCTAAACTATCACTGCAAGCGCACAACAATACGCACAAGTAAAATATAGATGTGCAGGTTCGTGCAAAAGTTAAGCTGTTAGATGCAAAAGATACAATAATTGTTATACCTTGGTGCTTGCTCGCTACTCTTCAGAATTGTGTGAGAGTTGAAAGACCATTTTGCTGGCTACAGTAAGCCAAAAAACGAAGATTTATTAGATCGTATGGCTACATGTAACCTTCTTCCTTCATAAATTCAGGATTTCGGATTTCACTTCGGACAAGAAATTTCTACAATTGTGGAATGTTTGCAATGATCCTAGGACCATACTCCCCACATGTCTTATCTTCTTATGGTATTTCCTCATGAATTGTTTTTGCGCGAAAGAAGGTACAGATAATCAAGAAATGGAGAAAGAAGGTGCAATGAGGTAGTAAGAATATGTTCAATCTAAGAAAAAAACTTGGCATTATGATTCAATTACATCATCTACATTCATAACTTATCAGTACATCAGAATCTAGACCGAAGACAAGGGAGGATAAGTCCATGTCCTGTCTATCTCAGTTAGAGTTTGAAATAAAATGATAAAGATGGATAGTAGTCTTCACTTACAAGTTTGAACTGTCGAGGATATTGACACGCCCCAAGAGAACCATAACTAACTGCTAAGATGTTGGCACCTTCCTGCAATCGGAGACAGTACAACAAGTAAAATGACCGAGACGAACATAGCTTTAAATTGTATTCATAGTCCCAACTCTCTATGTCATTCACAGAGTAGATAAAGTGCTAGAGTGCAAACTAAACTTTGAGCGTTTATACCAAAAAAGGCATTACCATATGTATAACGAAATGCTCATCCAAGCCTTCCCGTGGTAGACATCTCTGTAATGAAAAATGCATATTGCTTTAAAACCAAAGACAATACCTGATGGAAAACGCGGGAGATTACAAGAAGGAAACCAAGTTACAGAAGACTGTGACTTTACCAAATCTAAACGAGTCTAGGTTGTGTTTTTCAGTCTGGCCTAGAAACAAATTTGGATGTGATTTAGAGAACTAATCATTACATTGAAAACCAATTATACAAACAAGCCCTCCTATCTCAAAGAGTAGAAATGAATAGATTATTACTAGAAAGCTGTAACCTACTAGGAGTTCAGTGATGGAAACTAGATGAACTAATATTTAATTCAACAGCAGCCACCATTGTTTCAGAGAACATGTCTTTTATAAAGCGTAAAGAAAACAAAGCCAGTAATCTACAGCACCAAACTTGAGAAAGCGAGAAAAGAAAAGAAGAAAACCACAATTATAAAAAGACTGTGACTTCAACAAATCCTAGTGAGTCTAGGCTGTCTTTTCTAATGTGGCCTAAAAACAAATTAGGATGTCCTTTAGAGAACTACTAATCATTTCATTCCGAACCAATTATACCAAAAAAAAAAACAGTAACCTACTAAGAGTTCAGTGAGTGAAACAACAGCCACCATGGTTACAAAGAACGTGTCTTAATGAACTAATCTTTAATTTAACACCAGCCATGGTTACAACGAACATGTCTTAAACTCTTAATGGATTAATCTTTAGTTTAACTGTAGCCACCATGGTTACAAAGAATGTGTCTTAATTCAAAGCATTAAGCAGCTCAAAACTTGAAAAAAGCACTAGCAAAACAATCAAAAATTCACAACGAATATTGAAAAAGGAGAGAAGTCAACATAAAAAGGCTGTGACATTGACTTACAGCTCTCACTGATGCAACCACAAACTCTTTCCCTGGTGGGCTGATAACATTAGACGGGACTCTAATCCTATAAAAGTCATCTCCTTTCAGCAGATTCTACAAATGGGTTCCATCAAAATCATCAATACATTGATCTATTCAATGCGAAAATTAGAGGGAAACAACTTTAAAAATAGTTACTTTGAATGTATCTTTCTCTTCATCAGAGAAACCATTCCTTGAGAACCTCAGCTTCGTTAATGTCTGCATCCACAAAAGATCAAGAATTTAAATGACTAGATGCGATCGAAAACCCTAAAATCAAGCAACTGAATCTCAAACTCCCCAAGAGAAAGGGAAAGAAGAAAAAGAATCGCGAGAAAAAGCGGAACCTTTCCGCCATGGCTCCAGGACTTGAGACGAGCTGAGAAAGTGCCGGCGACGGAGAAATCAGAGTCTCCGAAGGCATGTTCGAGGGTGAATTGGACTTTGGAATCCAAATCTGGATCCGAGTACCTTTTCCGGATACTCGGAGTTTGCTGCTGCTGCGGAGAGGAGGAAGAGGAGGTGTATAGTTCGGTGGATTGGGGTTTTGCTCCTTCGAGACCAAACTCATCGTCATCAACGAGGAGCTCGTCTGATTGGAAAGGAAGTGATGAGGAGAAGAAGAGACAGGAAAGGAAGAAGAAAAGTGTGAGCTTTGACATTTTTTTCCGGCGATTGAGTTTTGTTTTCTGTAGATCAGTAGAGAGTATCGGAGCAAATAGCAAATATCTCAGGCGGTTGAGTTTTGCAAGTTTGACTAACAACAACAACTGGCCAAACTTCACCAAGGGGACTTCGGTTCGGTTTCGGATAGATTTTTATATTTTCGGTTTATATATAATTAATATCCAAAATAAAACCAAATCTATTATGTGGATGGTTTGGTTCGGTTTCGCTTTGGATTTGTTTTTTTTGGTATAAGAAAAAAATCTTAAAAATAGATAACCTATTTAAAAATTGGGTAAAAAAATACATCAAATATTTTGATTCTATAAAAAAATACATAAATTATTAGGCTTTGATTCCCCGAGGAAGTTGTTTCAGTTGTGACATATGATATTAATGATTTTTCGCAAGCTCGCTATGTTTGTTTGTAAGTTTGATTGATTATTAATTAAATGGAAAAGAATAAACTATTTAAAAGATCTAGTTTAATACTCGAATATTCAAAAATCGTTGGTTTACATCAGTTTCGTCAACTCTATATGTACGTTTAATCGATTTCGTTTAACTGTTTAACGGAGTTAAAAAAGTCGGTATAAAACCAAAAAAATAGAATGTTTGCATATTAAATTGAATCTTTTAAATAATTTGTGTTTTTTTTTTAGATAAAATAATTGGTGTATTTTTTTTCAGATTTTAAATAGTTCGTGTATTTTAGTAAAATATATCATTAATTTACAAATAAAATTTAGTTTAAATCGGTTTTTCTTTTTGGTTTGGTTCTGTTTTAATTTTAATGTTACGATTATTAAAAAAAAACTATTTAAACCATATTAATGTTACAATTTGGTTTTGCAAATCGTTTATTTATGTTTGGTTCGAATCGGTTCAGTTTATCGGGATTGAACATCCTCTTACACCATATTTTTATATTTTATTTTCATTTTATAATTTTTAAAACGGACATTGGAAAATTAAAAAAAAAAAAAAAAAAAGAGGACAAAAAATCGCAACATCCGGTTGCCTTCGACACCACAAACAAATCCCTCCAATCACCAAAAGCGAACCGAGAGAAGAAGAAGAAGAAGAAAAAAGAGACGCCGTAGCCAAAAAAAATCCCCTCGCGGTTTATCGCAACTCTTCTTCTCTTCACTTCCGCCATTGAAATAATGGCTCTGAAGGCTTCACCAGTCGCCGGATTATTCCCTCCTCTCCGCCCTACTGCTTCTTCATCCCCTTCGACTTCTAATCGCCCTTGTTCCCTCAGGGTCCTTCCTCTCCGACCATCCTTCTTCGGAAACTCCGGTGCGTCTTACCTCTTCTCTTTAATTTGCTTTCTCTTCTAATTTGATTAGCTTTCGCTTTGTTGTTCGATTGCTTCGAAACCCAGAGAGAAAAAAATAGTGCAAACTATCTTAGATTTTGTCTCCTAAAAAGCGTGGACCCAAAGCAAAATTTGAAGTCATAGGTCTTGATTCTGTATGATTTTGTTACTTGATTTACTGTTAAGAGTTATCTCTTTCCCATATAAGAGATAAATAGGGTTTCTCATGCTTCAAAAATAGTCCTTGTGGTTACAATTTCTCTGAACTCGATGACCAATGGACTCAAGTTGAAATGCTGATTGCTAGACTGAAAAGGATTATTTGTTTTTGCTATGAAAGGTGGAGCTTTGAGAGTGAACGAGCTGAGGCTATCTTGTGCAAATAGACTGAGGTGCAATGGTCATGGTGCTACGATGAATCTGTTTGAACGGTTTTCTAGAGTGGTCAAGGTACTTGTAACCTTGCTGGTTCTGTGTATCTGAGAGTCTGAGTGTATTTTTTCTAATGCGTTTGGAGTTTCATTAATCGGATCTCGTGTTTGTTTTTTTGTTTGAATAAGCGAAGTCATATGCAAATGCACTTATAAGCTCTTTCGAAGACCCGGAGAAAATCCTGGAGCAAACTGTCATTGAAATGAATAGTGATTTGACAAAGATGCGTCAAGCCACTGCACAGGTATATTTCTTACACTTGAGAAAACTTTATGCATTTCCCTTTGAGATGTTTTTTTCTTCTTCGGCTTTATACCGAGCATGACTTCCTCTTTTTCTGAGAGTTCTTTATTTTGGATATTAGCTCACTTGTGTATTTTCAATGTGTCTGAAGGTTTTAGCGTCACAGAAGCAGTTGGAGAACAAATATAAAGCTTCACAGCAATCTTCTGATGATTGGTATGTTTGTTTTAGCCTGGGGGACCCTTGCTTTCTTACTTAAATTCTTAACTTGGCTGATTCTTCTTACATGTTACATCCTTAAATAGGTACAAAAGGGCACAACTTGCTCTTGCAAAAGGAGATGAGGATCTTGCACGTGAAGCCCTTAAACGACGAAAGTCTTTTGCTGTAGGTTATTTCTTTTCATTCTCTTATTCTCCGTTTTCTGATCTCAAGTGTGCTTACTCCAACAAATAATAGAAGCCTGGACCTAATTGTTTGATGCTTCGAGCCATTTGAGGCTGATCTCTAGGTTTTCTGCAAAGTTTACAAAGGAGGTGGTGAAAGTAAAACAATTTGATATCTAAGTATACAGTATTTTGCCTCGTGACTCCCTAAGTAACTTCAAATAGTTTTCTGAAATGTGGCCCTTGTGATAATCATTTTTAGATGGAACTGAGTTTGGCGGTATATTTAGTTACAAATATTCTTTTAAAATATCTTGTTTTTTGAGTTTTCTTAAGGTAGTTTCAGTGTCAGAACAAAAACGAATTTGGACATTTTTAACACTATGGATGCAGCCAAAAAATGATCCTTCTGTGTTTCTACATATGAGGATGTTGACTATTGTGTTTGATGTGCTGTTGTTTGGCAACAGACTGTATGGTTCTTTCTCAGTTTTTCTGATTATGTGTTTTTATATTTCAAATGGCTGAAGATTTGAAGGCAATAAGGAACGTTGTCTCTATCTTTTGCCTGCTGATACCTTTCCAACAATTATTGAAGTCTCTGAATACATGCATTGTCTAACTGCTGAAAGTCGCATTACAAAAAAAAAAATATCTTAAAAGTCTTAGAACTTTTGGTGTTGAAGTTATTTATTTATTCACTTTTTTATCTTAACAGGACAATGCTACTGCTCTGAAAACTCAACTAGATCAGCAAAAAGGTGTTGTTGATAATCTTGTTTCAAATACAAGGGTTAGTTATTACCATTTTTATCTATATATTTTTCCAGTGCATTCAACAATCTAAAGAATCATGTATACTTTATTTTCTTCATGCCACCATTAGATTCGAATGGCTTGGAGATAGGGACCATGTTTAGTTTATGACGTCTCTGTCTAAGTTTCATATGATAATTTATAAGTATCTCTCTTCACTTCGTTTTAAGGATAAGGAACTATTGTATCTGTACGGACATAACGTTTGAGATCCGTAGCAGAGAATGCTTATTTTTCTGAAATTGTAGGACGAAGTTTGGTTCTTAGAAAATTGACTTATGTAAAATGTTTGTTGTTGCACTTTTTCTTTGCAGCTCTTGGAGAGTAAGATACAAGAGGCAAAAGCAAAGAAAGATACGCTCCTTGCACGTGCTCGCACTGCTAAGTTTGTAACTTTTCCCTATTATCCTTCTTTACATCTTTTATGGGAAACTTGTCCATATTGAATACTTCTTATATTTTCCCAACTCTTTATTATTTTTATATTCCTGCTAGGACTGCAACCAAAGTGCAAGAGATGATAGGGACAGTGAATACAAGCGGTGCTCTTTCAGCTTTTGAGAAAATGGAGGAGAAAGGTACAATCTCTTCATCCTCCAAATTAAAAATTAAGCAAAACTTATAAAAATTTGTTTATGATACGACAGCAGTTAGTCTTATTGTTTCCTTCTGAATTTGAAGTTTTGCCAATAGTTAGGAGGAGAACAATAGTTTACCCACTCTGTATTTGAAACGGAGTAAAGTCCACATTTTCCAAAGATGTGGTACTTTCTCTTTGTAAGCTAGATTACTTGATACCTGGCCCTTCAGATTTTGGGAAACGTGGGTGTGGAATTAGTGTTATAGTTACCGCATGCAAAACAGTGGAACACTAATATAATGTGTGCTCTGCAACGTTAGAGAAAAGGATAAACTTAGTCGAATCCTTTCTTGTTTAGGGACGAGAGAGAAATGACACAACTTTATCGAAAGCAAAATGAACTTTTTGTCTGTTTACAAGAAGGGGTTGATTTATATTAGTCGCCGCAGGAACATTCCCCTTATTCTCTCTGTAAATTTCTGAGTTACTAATATCAGAATTCTGAAGTTGGAATTTGCTGCACACTTCTTTCTGATGTATGATTATTCTGGTAGAGTCTAATATCTATAAACTGCTTGACAGTGATGGCTATGGAGTCTGAAGCAGATGCACTTACTCAGATTGGAACCGATGAACTCGAAGGGAAGGTTGGTTGTCGATCTCTTGTCTTAGTATTTCTATTGGGAGAATCTTTCTCTTGTAATTTGGTGGTTTCAGAGGTCAAATCTTGCATTGATTAGAATTAAGTTTGCTGTTTCATCTAACATTTTTGCTTATAACTATGAGAAGATAGCACAATCTGGTTTACTGTATATGTTCGATTGGTTTTTATTTTGAGCAGAAAAGCGACTAGTTTTTTGCTGGTAGAAGAAGAACTTGTATCTATACAAACCATCTTGACATTAACTTGTTCTTCTTTGTGACTTGCAGTTTCAAATGCTTGAAACTTCATCTGTGGATGATGATCTTGCAAACTTGAAGAAAGAGTTGTCCGGAAGCTCGAAGGTTTGTAATACCTTTGTGATCTTATTTATTCCTTTTTGTTTACAAGCTTACACAGGAACCTGAAACGACCGATTTGGTTTCTCATGGAGTAAAAATTGGTTACCGAAAATAAGATAAACTTCCATATTTAACACACTGCAGAGAAACTATGTTTTACTGCAGTTTGAGTTGCAGTTTTATTATATACATTCTCATAGTGATCCTCTGTTTGTAATGGCATGAAGCAGAAAGGAGAGCTTCCTCCAGGGAGAAGCACAGTCGCAGCAAGCACGAGATACCCTTTCAAGGACTCGGAGATCGAGAACGAGTTAAACGAATTACGAAGGAAAGCTAACGAGTATTAGGGTATTGGCTGTTTCTGAGTTTGTTTACTGGTTTAAGTTCCTTGTGTAAACTATCTTCTTTCTTGTTGAAAAAAAACACCAAAAGCATGTGTTTGGGTAATTAGTATATATATACTGTTTTTTGTCGCTCAAAATCAAAAGTTTCTTTTAGCTACCGTTTGCGTTTGTGGGTGGATAATAAAAAAAGTTAAAAATTAAAAAAAAATACAAAATTTATTTAAAATTAAGATGTATATATGAGAAACTTTTTAAAAATAAGATTTCAATATTATAATTACAAATAAATAAATAAATTTAACATTTTTTAAACTAATATTCATTAACAATATTTCATAATTTAATATGTATAAGATTAATAAACTAATTATTTTGATAAATTTTCTCTTCATCACTAATTTATATATAACAATTAAAATTATTTTCATTTAACATCTCCCTACAAAAAAAAACATTTTCTCTATTAAAATCATAACTTTCATCCAAACTTTAAAAATTGAGAAAGAAAAGTAATAATTTTATAGTTTTTTTATAGTAATATGGTTTTTATATTTTTTTTTATAGTTATAAAATATGTTTATGTTGTTAATTTATTATTAACCGCTACTGCATCCGCAAGTTAACCAGTCAGCAAATATTTCGCAAACGCACCCGTTTTTAACCGCGGTGCCAGTCTTACAATCCGCTTAATAATGCTGTTAACCATAATCGCCCGTTTCCGCAAACTCCCGCAACCGCAACTATTGCGTTTAAACCAGTCAGAACACCCCCATCAGACAGATATGTGGCTGTCTTCATTAAAAAAATATTCAAAAAGTGAAAAACAGTAGAGATCCGTGTCTCTATAGAGACACGGAAGACACTCAAAATTTATTTACATGTCATCGTTTAATTGGAAGGTAAAATAGTTTTTTTTTTAAGCAGTGTGATTCGCCCTCTTCGTTCCCAAGGCTATCGCGGGTTGGCATCTGAGCACGAACAAGAATTGGGATTGGATGAGATCCAGGAAAGTTTTTAGTTGTGAGTTTCATAAATTGGATAAATTCGATGTCTTGGAGTTGTTGAATGGATCGTGGGTCGTTGTTGCTGGTGATTCTCAGGCGAGGTTCGTGGCTTTGTCGTTGTTGAATCTGGTTTTGGGTCCGGATTCGGAAGCTATGGATTCGGTTAAAGGTGATCTGTTTAAGAGACATAGTGATTACAGCATTGTGGTTAAAGTGATTGGGATAAAACTGAATTTAAAATATTATTAAATTTAATATTAGTTAAATCTAAAGACACCCGTAATAGGATGACCGATAAGGTTGCTCTAAGGGTCTGACTGGTTTCGCTGCGGTTGCTGAAGTTTGCGTAAGCGGACGATTGCAGTTAACATCGTAATTAAGCAGATTGTACGACTAGCACAGCGGTCGGAAACGGGTGCATTTGCGAGATACTAATGATTGGTTAACTTGCGGATGCAATAACGGTTATACAATAAATTAACAATATAAACATATTTTATAACTTCAAAAAACATCAAAAACCATATTATTATAAAATCTATAAAATGATAATTAAAATAATTAATTATAAAAATTATAAAATAGTATGTGCATAATATTTATGTTTATATTTTAATTTTTTTTTAGTTTGGATAAAAGTTATGATTTCAATAGAAATTTTTTTTGTATGGAGATATTAGATGAAAAGAGTTTTAGTTGTTAGATATATTAGTGATGGAGAGAAAATTTATCAAAATAATTAGAGTTTATAGATCTTATACATGTAAAATTATGAAGATTGTTAATGATATTAGTTTTAAAAAAGTGTCAAATTAATATAATTTATTTTAATTATAATATTCAAATTTTAATTTATAAAAAAAATTATTATATATATCTTGATTTTAAATATTTTTTTTGTTTTTTTTTTAATTTTTATTTTTTTCAAATTATCCACGCGCAATCGCCCGTACCGCAAATGCTAGCTGTAAGGAGCTTTTGATTTGAGGGCAAAAAGCGGTACAAAGCATTTTGTGTGATTATTGGCAAACACCAGCAACTGCTACCACCCGCAAAGGTTGCGTTTGCGGGAGACTTTTGCGGGTGGTAGCGGGAGACTTTTGCGGGTGGTAGCGGGAGAATCAATCTAGCCCTGAATAGACTTCAATTAACAACTGAAGTTTTTAGTTATTAGGTATAAATTCCCCATAAACAAATTAATATTGCTATTGGTAAACATGCTTATAAAATGTTTTTTAGGTGGATATATTTTTTAAGAAATATGAAAAAGATGAGTTTGTTCTGAAAAAGAAAAAGAGAATCCTATTTTTTTTAGTGATCTGTGATATTATATAATTACGGGAGATTTTATGTAACTTTTGCCTCTATTAATCTGCAATTATTCACAACTTTTAGAAATTGAACCATAACATTAATTAACCTTTAGTAAACCACTGCACTAAGGGGGTGATTGGTAAGAACTGTAGAGACTTTTTTTCCTTTCTAAAGTCTTTAAAGTCTATTTTTTACCAATCACACTTTAGTTATGATTATGTATAACTCCAGTACATAATGCCCGATATTTTTAATTTGAAGACAAAACTCAATTGATATTTTAGAATGATATTTTTTATATTAGAATGATATTGTTGAAACAACGGAAGAAGCTCAAAAGATATCATACTTGGTTATTTGCAACAAAAGCATTAATGAAATTTTGGACTGATATTGTCAACTATCACTCGAGCTTAAACACTACTGCCTTCTCTATCACCAAAATCTATTTCTGATTATATGTATCTTCTATACTATCAACCAAATCCTCTACTTTAAAAGAATTATTCTATTTAGTGCTGACCAAAATTCAAAATAAGAAGTTACTAATCAAATTGAAGATGATCGGAGAGCTAATTACTTTGAAGTCGCTTGTCGAGCTTGCGGGCATGAACTCGGCGTGGTGGTATTATGTTTAATGTTTAAATTGTTTTTTTGATATTGTTCAATTCTTATATCTCAATTTAACAAAACAACACTCTAAATTCTTTTTATTTGAATAATTATAATGCATCTACCCTAGCAATCATTCTCCATATTGTACGGATAATTTTAATTGGTTGAATAGTAGACAAGTATTGTATAGTATTTTTTTTTTTAATCACAACTTGATAGCTTCTTAATTTTTTAAGTTGGTATTTTTGAGAAATTTAAAAACATAGAATAAAACAACATGATACAATATCGAATTCTGGATTATGAATCCAGTTTGAATAGACTATATGCGGTTAAAATGTCACAAAATTTTTTTATTTTAAAAATGTTAATTTTATCTAAGTGTTTATGTATTAACTTTTTTGTTTTCTATAATTTAAGTTATATACATATGTGGAAGCAATAGAGACCCAACGAGTAGAGTTTGATGTTGAATATTTGTTATCTACTTTACTCATTTTCATTCCAATGCCCAAGAGGTAAATAATACTCTCTTGTTGAACAGATTTTTCATTTTTTTAATCAATATTCTTAACTGTTCTCTTTAATTTCAATTACTCAAACTTATTCGACTTCACAAATGGCTTTTAGTTCACCTATACTTCCACCTAGAGCTGAAAATCTTCTCTTTCATGAGTTTCATGAATTTAACTTGCTTTTCAATCGCTACTGAGGTTACATTCCTGAGTAATGGGATGAGTTTCACCAAAAATTTTCATGAATCTTTTAATATTTGTTGTTTGAGATATTTTTTTTATGCATTAACTGAAACTAGAAGGATTTAAAATGTTGATGCGCACATGTGATGCGGTGTCAGAAGTTTTTCAAAATCTACAAATTTAGAAACATAGAAAAAAACGACATGATGCTCAATCATTTGGTAGCTACCTTACTCGTCTTTCATTCCACTACGCAAGAGGTACATAATTGATTTAACATTTTATAATATTCTCAAACTTATGTGATTTTGCATAACCTTACCCGTCTATATTGTTTAACATATTATAATATTTTTTAATTAATATTCTTATGTATTCTTTTCAATTTCAGATTCTCAAACTTATGTGATTTCGCAAATGGTTTGAAGTCCATCTTTGCTATACCACCCAGAGCTGAAACTTTCTCTCGTTCCTAAGCTTCATTAATTTGACAATTGTTTCGATCGCTACCTTGGTTAGTTTCCTCAACTCTGTTTTCACCCATAGCTGAAAATTACTATCATTCATAGCGTTATGAATTTAATTTGTGTTTCAATCGCTACAGATGTTACCTTCCTGATCCTTGGGATGTGTTTTAGCATTGCGGGAAGATAATACATAATCTCAATGATTTTCATGATTCTCGTATTTTTTAAATCTTTGTTGCTAGAGATATTTTTCGTTCATTGCTAAATATAGAAAGGTTTAGAATGATTAAGCGTACATCGTACGTAGGGGTGGGCGTTCGGATTACCGGATCGGATCGGATCGGGTATTTCGGATTTCAGATATTTCGGGATGTAGCTTTTGGTACCGATCGGGTAATATTAGATTTCGGATCGGATTCGGTTTGGTATCCTCCGGGTTCAGATATCATATTTTGGATCCGGTTTTTTCGCGTTCGGTTCGGGTTCAAGTATTTTTATCCAAAAAGTAACCAAAATATCCAAAAGTAACCAAAATATTTCCAAGTTGTGACTTGTGAATGAACAAGTATATAAAATTCTCGAACAAAAAAACAACAAAAAATAACAGAGTTTTGAAAACACTTAGAACGAAACTAAACATCAAAAAAACAAGAAAGTGGAGAAACAAAACTAAACGTCAAGTGGCTTCGTGATATCATTCTTCTTCTTCCCATGAAATTTCTGCAAATTACGTAAACACAATTATGATTACAACAAGTCATGATGTGTAATTTGCAATGTACATGATAACAATTTCATATATCAAGCAAGAAACCTTTCTAAACACAACACCAAGAATGCACAACACAATATGAAAACTTAGCAAAAAGATAAGTACAAACAGAGGATCTCTAACGACAAAGAAGAAGATAAATACAAACCAAACAAACAAAAAACAAAACAAAAACAAAACACACATTATGCATCGTTGAATTATACTTATCTTCTTCTTTGTCGTTGACAAGTACCAAACACACCAAACACACATTATGTTTGTCTCGATTTATAGTTCATGTTCTTTAATTCAAACTTAACTTCTTCTTTGTCGTTGGCGACACAATAACAAACAGGGCCAGAATAAATCGAGGTAAAGAATATAATCTAAACTAAGAACAAAAACTTAACAAACACCAACTGCTCAATGATATATGGATCGTCATGACATGAGAGTATGAGAGATTTCTATCAATTTTAGTACATTATGCATCAAAGAAAACCGATTAAGCCATCCAAGCAAACAAGTGAACATATGCAGGAGAGAAACATAATGAAGACATGAAATTAAAATAAAAATCAAACAATAAAATACAAAATCAAAAACACAGTAAATCGAGACAAAATATGAAGATTCATACTAAAATAAAAGAACGAAACACAAATACAAGGACAAATCAATATAATCGGATGGAGTAGGATTGAATTTCATACCTAAGATTGTGATTGATTTCTTGACGTCTCAGAGGGAAGATAGGCTGCAACTAAACAATTAAAATACTCCAGCTTTTTGGATTTGGGGATCGGTATTTCAAAATTTGACCGAAGAGATACTTTCTATGATTGTGGCTTCAAAATCAGGATTGAATATTTGAGGAAATGGATACTTTCTATGATTTTCTCTTCAAAATCGGGAATTGAGAGGAAGTGGATCACGGGAAATATCCGATGTAAGGTAAGAAGTATGGATTGAAACTAAGTAATCGGATGCTTCGGGTATTTCATTCGGATATCCGATCGGGCCCGTTAATATCCGGTACCCGATTTGCAAACACAACTACTCCCGATCGGGTATAATGGAGGATCCAACCCGGCTCGGATAGGGTAATTTGGGGCCATATCCGGATAATTGGTAGGTACCTTTATTTTTATTCTTGTTTTTTGAAATTGAAGTTAAGCAAAATCTTTATATTCAGCCATCTTAGGACAATTGTTTTTTGACAAATCTTTATGCCAATTAATTAGAGTCTAAATGTTGAAAATCACTTTATAAACCGTTTACATATGTAATCTAAAAATATATAGTTTCACTGCTAAAGAAAACATTTTATTTTTTGTTACGAATTGTTTAGAAGTCTAAACTCAATATTTTTCCTATTTAATTTTTAATTTTTGTATGTTTATAGTTATCATTGTGTTGATTAGAATAAAATTATATACTTGTTGCTGTTAACAATGGTAAATGTAGTTTGCAGAAGTTTATCACTAGTAACAATCATACAATGAACCAAATCTTTTGCTCCTATTTAGTTGCAGATTAACAAAAAAAACTCTGTTTGATTTAACAAATATACATTTAAGAAATATTATGTTAACAACTGATCAGCAGACTTAAAGGAAGACAAATATAAGTAACAAAGAAGTATGTTGTAGTAGAATAGTGGAATGTTGGTATAGTGGATCTAATATTTCAATTTATATACTTCAAACCCAAGATATGGGTTTCATACTGATCATAAATATACAAATTTGTTACTTTGTTTAAAAACAGATCTCTAAAGAAACAATGCATTGAAAATAATATTTAATTTTTTTTCACAAATTGTAAATGCTCACATGCTCAACTATAATCACACATAGTTTTGGATCAAAAACGTTTTTTAATAAAGAAGTGGAATCACTATAAAATCGTTGAAAAATACAGTAAAAATATTGTACGACATCATCAATGATTATCATATTCACACAAAACTCGTCGATATAACATAAAAATAAAATAAAATCTTCAAGATAAACACCGTTTCAGATCGCATAGATAAAATGAACTAAACATTATCATCGTGTTATGATTATGTATAACTCCAGTACATAATGCCTGATATTTTTGATTTGAAGACAAAACTCAATTGATATATTATAATAATATTGTTAGAACAACGGAAGAAACTGAAAAAATATCTTACTTGTTGATTTGCAATGAAAGCATTAATGAAATGTTGGACTTGAATTGTCAACTATCACTCGAGCTTAAACAATATTGCCTTCTCTATTATCAAAATCTATTACTGATTATATGTATTTTCTATACTATCAACCAAATCCTCTACTTTAAAAGAATTGTTCTATTTAGTGTTAACCAATATTAAAATCAGAAGCTACTGATCAAATTGAAGATGATGGGAGAGCTAATGATGTTGAAGTCGCTTATCGAGCTTGCGTGCATGAATTCGGCACTGTGATAATTATGTTTAATGTTTAACATTTTTTTAATACTTTATTAATTCTAGTATCTCAATTTAACAAAACTAACGCTTAAAATTCTTTTTCTTTGAATAATTATAATGCATCTACCCTAGCAATCATCCTCCATATTGTGAGGATAATTTTAGTTGGTTGAATAGTATGCAGATATTGTATAATATTTTTTTTTTATCACAACTTGATAGTTTCCTAATTTTCTAATTTTTATTTTTGAAAAATTTAAAAATATATAAGAAAACAACATGATACAACATCGAATTATGGATTGTGAATCTTGTTTGAATAGACTATGTGCGGTGAAAATATCACTAAATTTTTTAATTTGAAAATGTTAGTTTTATCTAAGTGTTTATGTATTAATTTTTATTTCTATTTTTATTTTAAGTTATATACATATGTGAAATCAATAGAGACACAATGACTAAAGTTTGATGTTGAATAATTTGTTATCTACTTTACTCATTTTCATTCCACTATCCAAAAAGTAGATAAGGCTATATTGTTGAAGAAATTTTTAATTATTGTAATCAATATTCTTAAGTGTTCTCTTTAATTTCAGATAGTCAAACTTATTCGACTTCGCTAATGGCTTGTAGTTCACCTATACTTCCACCTAGAGCTTAAAATCTTCTCTTTCATGAGTTTCATGAATTTAACTTGTGTCTCAATTGCTAGCGAGGTTACATTCCTGAGTCATGTGATGTGTTTCACCAACAATTTTAATGATTCTTTTAATTTTTGTTGTTTGAGACATTTTTCGTGCATTATCTGAAACTGAAGGATTTACAATGTTCATGCGCATATGTGATCGGGTGTCAAAAGTTCTTCAAAATCTACGAATGTAGAAACATAGAACAAAACGACATGATACATCGACATGTGAAATTTATTATTTTCTAATTATCTATTTGAGAAATGTAGAAACATAGAACAAAACGATATGATACAATGTCAGATTTATGATTGTTAGTCTATGTGGACTAGATTTGATGTGGTATATATTTGAAATCTTTTTTTATCTTAGTGTTTATTTTTTAACTTTTTTGTTTTATACATTTTTAGTTATCTACATGTGCGAAAGCCAAAGAGACACAATGGTTAGAGTTTGATGCTCAATCATTTGGTATCTACCTTACTCGCCTTCATTCCACTACATAAGATGTACATAATACTATATTGTTGAACAAATTACAATATTTATAATTAATATTATTATGTGTTCTTTTTAATTCAGATTCTCAAACTTATTCGACTTCACAAATGGCTTGAAGTTCACCTATGCTTCTTTTTAGAGCTGCAACTTCCTCTCGTTCCTGAGATTCATAAATTTGACAATTGTTTCGATTGCTATCGTGGTTACTTTCCTAAGCCTTGTGATGTGTTTCACCAACAATTTTCATGATTCTTTTAATCTTTGTTGTTCGAGACATTCTTCGTGCATTAACTTAAATAAGAAGGATTTAGAATGTTCATTGGCACAAAAGTTTTTCTAAAATAAGAGACAAATAAAAGCTGCAAGTAGACAACGATCCATTGTAATCAGTTATTTTATCAAATCCATGAGGAGAATTGAATGTACAATGATCTTTGAAATAAAATGAAAGCTAAGTCGCTGAGGTTTTGTATGTAAATGAAAGTAAATGAAAAAAATGACAGCAATGATAAAACGAGATAAAATTATAAACTAAAACATTGGAATGTTAAGGAATCCTTAGGAGTCATGGTTTAGATTATTCATATTTTATAACTACAAGCAAACACAAATATTTTCTTCATACAACTCAAAATATCAACGTATTCGATAATTCCACCATCGTGGTTGAAAACCGACTAATACCTAATAACATAAATCACACTCTCATATGCAAGATATGTTCAACAATAAATCGATGAATGTTCCAGTTTCAATTTGATCACTAAAAAATGTTTGGAATCATCTCTCTCGTTATAAAGATATAGCCTATCAATTCCAATTCAGGCCAATCAACGTCGTATCTTTCGAGTAGATGACTTTCCTACATATTTGCTAAGTGATAAATTTAGAAACAATGTCAGGTTCATGATTTTGAGTCTAGGTGGACTAGATTTGATACGGTATATATTTGAAATGTTATTTTTATTCAAGTGTTTATGTATTAACTTTTTGTTTTCTACATTTCTAGTTATATGTATGTGCTAAAACCAAAGAGACACAATGGTTAGAGTTTGATGCTCAATCATTTGGTATCTACCTTACTCGTCTTCATTCCACTACGCAAGAGGTACACAATACTATATTGTTGAACAAATTATAATATTTTTAATGAATATTCTTATGTGTTCTTTTTAGTTTCAGATTCTCAAACTTATTTGATTTCGCAAATGGTTTGAAGTCCATATGTGCTATACCACCCGGAGCTGAAACTTCCTCTCATTCCAGAGCTTCATAAATTTGACAATTGTTTTGATCGCTACCGTGGTTACTTTCCTGAGCCTTGGGATGTGCTTCATGATTGGTTTGATATTTTAACTAATCTCAATAGTCTTTGTGTTTCTGGCGGTTGTTTACGAGGTTCTAAAAGACACCTTCTCTCAGAGTTGACTGAAGCTAGAAGGTTCTAGACAGATCATGTGTGCATGGTAACTAGCTTTAGCTTTAAGTTGATTAATCTAAGGAGGAGGGTTATTTTTTAGAAAAATCTGTTAGCCAATAAAACATAATCTAAAAGTACAGTCTCATTTTGTAAACCGTTTACATTTTGAACCTAAAAATAGAGTTTTGTTGTAAGTGAGAACTTTCTCCTTTTTGAAAACTCTATATTTATAGCTCCATAAGAAAATTGTGAAAATAGATGACATCTTAGTATGGGCGATTGTTAAAAAATTTTACTACAACATTGATGTTCTACATACATGGAGGTTCTTTTATGTGATTCTTTTGTAGCTTTACATATTTATCATCTCTGATATATAGATTTAAGTAGATTAACGTATTCACCAAATATAATTTGGAGCTTTCTAACTCTGTGTGAATATGATTTCAAAGCTTACTGACCATCAAAGGACAAATTATATGACCCCGATTTCATTTTTTCCCCATCTGCAAATTATGCAACTTGAAAATGCAGAGGAATATAGTTTATTATTTCAGCCCAATTTGAATTATATTTTCGTATTATCCCTTAAAACAGCAAAATTATCTTTCAATTGAAGCTGATGAAAAATGTGTGTAATTACAATGTTTTTGAGGTTTGGAAACGTGGAATTGTATTTTAGAACTTGTATGATTTCATATAACCAACATATTATAATATATGGGCCAGACAATTACCTCATCATCCTATCTCTCGCACCAAATAAGAAGTCGGCTCCAATCCAAATTTCTAAAAATCTAGAGTAACCCACTATCTTTTTTAACCGTACATCACTTTATTTTCGCTTGGAGTCATTTCCTGTTTAACAATAAGCTATACGCTTTGTTATTTACAGAACTATGTGATAGGAAAAGCAATGGTATAACTCATAAAAAATGAAAAAAACTATGTGAGTTAAACTTGTAGTCGTCATATGCCTAATGCCTTGCCATAATCCTGAGTGACAATTACATTGGATCTAGTAAACAGCAGAAGAAGATATTAAGTAAACAGTAGAGGCCTCAAGCTCTTTTTTTTTCCAGGGTTGTCTATTTGCATGTGCAAATTGAGCAGTCGAATAGGGTCCAAAATTTTTTATCGTCCATTAAAAAAAATTAGTTTAGGTTTCAATTAAAAATTATAATAAAATAATAAAAAAGAGAAATCCCTTAAACTAACATAAAAACTAATTTTTGTTCCTAATTTACCACACACTCCTAAAACTGACAATTCATAACATTTGTTATTAAAAGAGTGATATTTTTGCCCTCATTTAAATAAAAAATTAATAGACCTAACTTTTATGTGCCAAACTTCCGCAAAAACGACAATTTACAAATCAGAGTGCTTGGTGGCGATTGTCTGTCTACTTCAACATTTGCAAATTGGCTAACGGAGACGGGGACTGACTCGATCAAGTACGGAGATGGTGTGTCTCTGGCATCAACAAACTTCCAGTTTCACGTGAGAAAATATATCTATAAAGAAATATCTTGGTGACAAGGAGATTCCAAAGACGCCACTAGGGTTAGGTGTATACAAAAGGACAAGCTCTTCCAAAATTTTCATTGCTCATAATTTTACACCACTATTTCCTTGCTAATATACAAGTCACAAGAAAAACTACAATCAGACACGATAGACACAACCCATCGAGAAATTAGAGAAAGCATTAATTCTCACCTTGAAAGCCACTAAGCATATTTCATCCTTGAACTTAATCATCCATGTCCATGATGATTCAAGAAGCTCATCCAACTCACTAGAATTGCAAACCCTAGAACAAAAAAAAGACAGTCCAATAGCAATACGCATGCCAAATAGGAAGGGCTTTGCATAATTTAGGAAGGACTCCCTAAATTTTAGAAAGACTTCCTAAATGTTTATTCAATCAAGTATGAAGGTCTTAATAAATAATCAAGGTACAATAATCTACCTAGTTTGGCGCATGATTCCAACCTTATTCAACATAAATTGTAAGCATATTGAGCAACTTACTATTTACATAAATTATAAGCCTATTTATCAAGGTCTATCTAAATTGTTTGGATCCCCATTTAATGTTTAAAATATAATTTTTTAACATTTATGAAGTCCGTATAAACTTTGAAGTTATATTTTATTCTAATTTTCATGAAAATTTCCTACATATGTAGATATATTTTTTAAATTTAGGAATTTATGAAGCCTTTTTAATTTTTTTAGGGAGTATTCTAACAAAAATATGTTGGTTACTCTTGATTAAATAAAAATTTATAAAATATTTTTAAACTTTTACGAAGAGTTTTGTAAATGTTAGGGAAGTCTTCATGAAACACATAAATTTATGTAAATTGGCACTATACATTTTGATTTTTTAGGTCTTAAAAACTTGCATGTTTTTGTTGAAATAGATAATTTAATGGATGATGATGATGACATAGATGAGATATATTTAACTGAAAAAAGGATCTAATCTATCAATTTAGATACTCCAAACCAAAAATACGGTACCATACTGATCACAAAATCAAATTTGTTACTTGGTTTAAAAAAAAATCTCTAAACAAACATTGCATTGAAAATAATATTTAAAATGGTTTCACAAATTATAAATGCCTACTAGCTCAACTATAATTACATATAGTTTTGGATTGAAAACAGTTTTTAACAAAAAAGTGTAATCACTATAAAATCGTTGAAAAACACAGTAAAAATATTATACGACATCATCAATGAGTATCGTTTTGATACAAAACTCGTTGAGGTACCATAAAAATAAAATGAATTCTTGAAGATAAATACCGTTTCAGATCGCAGAGACAAAAAACTACCGATGAACTAAACATTATCGTTATGTTATGATTATGCATAACTCCACTACATAATGCACGATGTTCGACATTTGAATGCTAAACTCAATTGATATAATATAATAATATTGTTACAACAATGGAAGAAACTGAAAAGCTACCTTACTTGTTGATTAGCAAATAAAGCTTTAATGAAAAATTAGTGTGAAATTTTCAATTATCACTCGAGCTTAAACAATATTGCCTTCTCCATCACAAAAATATATCTAAGATCGTGTACATTTTCTACACTGTCAACCAAATCATGCACCTTTTAAAGAATTATGTGCCCATTTACTGCTGACCAAAATTCAAAAATCAGTAGTTATTGATCAAATTGAATATGACATATCAGATTGAAGATGATGGGAGAACTAATGATTTTGAAGTCGCTTGTATATTTGTGGCCATGAATTCGGCGTTGTGGTATTATGTTTAATGTTCAACATTTGTCATTTATGTTTATTTAATTCCAATATCTTAATTTAACAAAACTAACACTTTAAATTCTTTTTTTTTAAATAATTATTATGCCTCTACCCTATCTATCATCCTCCATATTGTGAGGATAATTTTAGATGATTAAATAGAAGGAAAGTATTGTATTGTATTTCTTTAATTATCATAACTTGATAGGTTTCTAATTTTCAATTTTTTTGGGAAAAATGTAGAAACATATAAAAAAACAACATGATAAAATGTCAGTTCAGGATTGTGAGTCCGGTTGGAGTAGAATAGATCCATTAAAAAATTCACTAAAATTAATATTTTTAAAATGTTATGCTTATCCAATTATTTATATATTAGTTTTTATGTTTTTTATATAAGTGGAATCTAAAGATAAAAAATAGATAGAGCTTGATGTTGGATCATTTATTATCTACTTTATCAAGTGTATTTCACTACCCAATAAGTAAATAATACTATATTGTTAAAAAAATTTATAATATTTTTTAATCAATATTTATAAGTATTCTCTTTAATTTCATATATTCAAACTTATTCGAATTCGCAAATGGCTTGAAGTTCAACTCTGCTTTCACCCATAGCTGAAAATTACTCTCATTCATAGCGTCATGAATTTAATTTGCATTTCAATCGCTACAGAGGTTACCTTCCAGATCCTTGTGATGTGTTTAGCATTGGGGAAGATAATACATAATCGCAATGATTTTCATGATTCTAGTATTTTTTAATTTTTATTGTTAGAGATATTTTTCGTGCATTGACTAAAAAGAATGATTTAGAATAAATATGCGTACAAGGTATTTACCTTAATTTTTATTTTATTCTTAGTTTTTGAAATTTAAGTTAAGCAAAAACTTTAGAAAGACTTCTGTTTATTCAATCAAGTAGGAAGGTCTTAATAAATAATCAAGGTAAAATAGTCTACCTAGTTTGGCGCAGGATTCTATTCTTATTCAACATAAATTGTAAGCCTATTCAGCAACTTACTATTTACATAAATTGTAAGCCTATTTAGCAGGGTCTTTTTAAATTGTTTGGAACACCTTCTAATGTTTAAAAATATAATTTCTGAACATTTATGAATCTTCTGGAATAGTTTCAAAGTCTGCGCTGGTTTCTCCTATAGGCAAGAAGATTCAAATAGCCTTTAGCAGCGTCATGAGTGGGACTCTTAGATTATATGCACATAAAGACTTTGTTATTACTTTGAGTTGTAATTCAGATAAATGTTTTTTTTTGGGTAGGATTCAGATAAATGTTAATATGAAACCTCTTTTATTTTTCTTTAGGATTGATTCTAAATATGTATGTATTTTTCCTAAATATAATAATGTTACCTAGATTTTTGAATCTATGAAACCTTCTAAATTTTTTAGGAATGATTCTTAAAAATTTATGAAAATCTTCTAAAATCGTTAGTTAATTACTATTTGATCAAATAAAAAAGGGATTTTTCACAAATGACCTATTATTTGTGTTAAAACATACGAATGACCTTTCTTTCTTCTATTTTCAACATTTGCCATTTTCTTTTAATTATATCCTTCACACCATCAATTATTCACAAAAATGTCATTAGTTCTATAATTTTTTTTTTTGGGAAAATAACAAGAAAATAGAAAAAGAAACAAATATCTACAAGAACTCTCGTAATTTTGTAAATGTCATATTCTTCAATATTTCCAACCACCATTAACAAACAAATCCAAGCTCTAAATGCTTCCACAACTTATTTTTGAGCATTAAATGTTCTATCTTTCACCACATAACTTCATTATCTTCCATTTCCTCTTTATATTCATATCAAAAACTGTCATTTTCGTTTTTACAAATCTTGCATTCTTAAATCTTGTCTTTTTCGGTGTTTCCTCCATTAATTTGAGCTCAATCTTCTGGGCTTATTTGCTACAGGTGTTTCACGATGTTTTAAGCTCTTGACAAAGCTTATTACGAGCTCAAACCGGATCTAGGTAACTTTTTATCTGTTTTTCGTAACTTTTCAGATCTGCTTCCCGAAAGCAGACTTTGGTTGAAGTCTGATAGTCAAAAGGAGGTTACTTTTATAATTGACTATTTTAAGGTCTTGTCGGTGTAGACTTCATCTGAAGTCTGTGCGTTCTCCTTTGAAAAAAAAAATACATGTAAACTTCAGGTGAAATCTGCACAAAAACGAGGTTAGTTTTGCATTTGACAATTATTTGACTTTCATAGAGTAGACTTCAGATGAAGTCTGGCACCGTCAGACTTCATATGAAGTCTGAACTATTGTTAACCTAAGGTTGTTTACGGCAGAGATTAGTTTTGTATTTGACCAAAACTTAAAAACATTGACAAGAAAATTCAATCAATTAGTAGACTTTAGAAGAAGTCTACTAAAATACTGATAATTTTTAAAAATTATCTGTATTTTAGCAGACTTCTTTTGAAGTCTATTAATTGATTTTGCTCAACTACAAAACTAACCTCTCGGGTTTAAGAGTAGCCTTCGGATGAAGTCTGCTTTATTAAAGTCAAACTTGGTCAATTGCAAAACTAACCTCTACTTTTCAGTCTTCTCTGTAAGTCTGCATGCAAAAGTCAAATCCTGATCAATTGCAAAAATGACTTATTTTATCATTTAGACATATAATGAAGTTGCAACGTAAAAATCAATGTTTTGGTCAAATGTAAAAATAAGCTTAAAATTTAAAAAGGCAGACTTCTCTAGAAGTCTGGTATCGTTTCAGACTGCTATTGAAATCTACTTTGTAAAATGCAATTGCAAAAGTAATCTAAACGATCACAGACTTCAAGAGTCGTCTGTTGGAGCAGACTTCTTTCTCCGAGTAGATGGCTGGTGACGTCTGTGGGTTTAATGTTTTTTAAAAATGCGTTTTACAGAGATATGTTATGAATTTTTTAGAGTTTCTTGTTATTTCATGTTAGTTAGTTATTGGTGTTGCTTTAAAATGAGTTTATCATTTTTCTGTGTTATAATTATAGTATAATCCATTTTCTTGTTTGCTTAGCCATTTAGCTTGTTTGTGTTGACTTCGTTTGAAGTCTGCTTTGCTAGTATGATCTACTTTCTTGTCTGATGGTATATTTTACAGAAAAAAGTTCAGCTAGCACCTGTTTATGGAGAATGTGTTTGAAAATACTTGTCGTGGGAATTTGTAGTGGATAATCGCAAAGGACTTGTCGTGGCAATCAGGATAAGCCTGCTTTATGTCAGACTTCAAATGAAGTCTATATTCTTAATAATACAGAATTCTAGAGTCGTCTGCTGGAGCAGACTTCTTTATCCGTCTACGTCGAGTAGATGGCTAGTAAAGTCTGCGGGTTAAATATTTTTTTAAAATATGTTTTTCAGAGATATATAATGAATTTTTTAGATATCTTGGTCTTGCATGGTAGTTAGTTATCGGTGTTGCTTTCAAATGACTTTAGCATTTTCTGTGTTATAATTATTGTATAATCAATTTTCTTTTTTGCTTAAGCATTTAGCTTGTTTGTGTTGACTTTGTTTGAAGTCTACTTCGCTAGTATGATCTAATTTCTTGTCTGATGTTTTTTTTTAATAGAAAATGGTTCAGCTAGCAGCTGTTTATTGAGAATTGGTTTGGAAAGACTTGTCGTCGCAATTTGTAGTGGATAATTGCGAAGGAGGAAGAATGTTCTTTTTGAGTTAAGGTTGTACAAATGGTTAACTTGATGAGTGAGACTGTCTTTGAATCTACTTGCTTTAGGCGGCAAATGAAGTCTATTGAATTGAGTGAGACTATCTCTGAAGTCTACTTGATCATAGAGGAGAGAATTGTCATTTCCTACTCCTTTGAGTTAGTTTTGCATATGATGAAATAAGGGGTATAAGATTGTAAACAAAAACAAATTTTGAGTAATATTTAGCGAATTTCCTAATATAAATATTTAGGAAAAACTTCCTGAATTTTTAGAACTTTTTTAAAGAGGCTTAAGAAGATTTTTTAATGTTTATGAAAACATTTTGAACGTTTTTAGAAGCTATCATACAAATTTTAAAAGAGTTTTCTGATTTAAAATTTGCATCTTCCCAAATATTATTGTTATGTTTTTCAGTGTCAAATTGTCTGTCCTTCCAAGAACAACAAAAACAAAAACTTATCGATGCTTTAATATTATCTTTAACAGCATTAGTTTCAGTTTCGTACAATTGTATTTCACAAAACATTAGAACCTTTAGCAACATCAATTCCGTTCAATCCCTGCGAATTCAACAATAGCTAATATAACCAAGGGTGCTATCAAGCAGCTTAATATGATGAAACACAATATTATCTAAATTAAACGCACTTCAAGTGTCAAAACATGTGTGTAACCAAGATGCTTCTTAGCTGCATATAAGTTAAAAGTTCTTGTTGAGGAAGCTAACAGAGCAAACTGATGAGCTGTGTCATAATAACTTCCAATGCTCTCCTTTTCTTGTGTCCATTTAAGAAGTGACAAAACAAACGAAACAAGCCGAACAGGAAGTTTAGTGGATGGCCTGCAATAAAAGACAAGAAAAAAATCAAATTAGGTAAACCAGAAACTTGGCTTTAAGGATCTGAAACTTTTCAAATGATCAAACTACCTAGGAAGTAAGAGAAGAAAAAATGTGTTGGAACAAAAAATTAATAAAGACAATTGGACTTTATTATTTTGTGTTTTATATGAATAAGAGATGTGTTGAGATCCAAACAAATAGAAGAGGTTAAAACAAATGGAATGTTTCCATTAGCTATAACTTCTTGTGGAAGAGGTTAAAATAAATGGAAATTTTCCATTAGCTATAATTCCTTGTCGAAAAAGCTTAAACAAATGGAAAGTTTCCATTCATTATAACTTTATATGAAATTTAAAGTATCCCACATTGGAAACTTGAAATGTTTTCAAGTCCCCTCTCATACTATATATATGATGGGTTAGCCTCTCTTTTCAAATCATTCAAATCCAAATACAGATCAGATAACCAGATCATTAGATCAGGTATTCAGATCCAAACACAAATTCCAGGAAATCCCTCTCGTCTCTACTGTCTTAGGGTGAGTCTCGAGAGTATAGCGTAGATCTTTAGTTCGCAGATTCTATAGTCGAGTGCTGCGACTTTAGTCTTAAACACGGTTGTAGCCTGGGATTTTGAATCTCTACAAACCGCCACACTGCGGGAGATTTAAAGAATTAAGAAAAGAGATCATATCTCGACTCCGTGTATCGTCTTTCCTTAAAGGTTTTTTAAAACGTTTTTATACTTTATAATCGTTTATTATTGATTTCAGTCGTTCTTTGATTCGTGATTTTCAATCTGGATTTTCGCGGTCCTACAAAATGTACAACTATGTACAAGATGGTAAATATAACACAGAATCACTATGGCCCTACTCAAAACAGTTCCACTAAGCTCATGGCATCTATCAACAGAAAGATGATAAGAATGCAGATTAATTAAGAAGGGAACATTCTGGGTGGTTTAGAAATTCTGAAGAATTTTTGTAAGCGCTGCAGCCACCGGATAATCAGGAGAAGAGTTGTGAGCCTGAGGCAGAAGAGAGCATTGGCTTGTGAGAAGAGTTGTGAGCTTGAGGCAGAAAAGAGCACTCGCTTGTGAGCAGAGCTGCTGATACCTGAGCAACGTCAGGATCAAAGTCGTCTCTATCTACATAAACAAACGACCTTCATAGGATCAAGATTATTCAAGATTATAATTTCAGCACATAAACTACAAAAATCTCTAGCGAAAACAAGCTACAGAAACTCCATTTTTGCAAAATGCTTCCAATATGATTTATAACACTACAGTTCCACCAAATCAAGATCTTGAACGTAAGCTCACAAAAATCCAAAAAACCCAACTTTCCCCGAAACATGAAAATTCTTAATTCTATGTCAAAATATAAGATTTTCTATGCAAAATCTATGCAAAATCTGAATTTGACCCCCAAAAAAAAGTCTATGCAAAATCTGAATTTTCAAAGTATTTTTGGCCCAAAAACATGTTAATGAAAAATGTTAGCACTAGAATAACTGGGCATCCTATAGCATTTTTGGCCCAAAAACATGTTTTCATGGTATTTATGAGAATTTTTTTTTACTTTATGTTAGTTAAGTTTCTTTAATTTTATTTTCCAAACATATCAAATTGATTTCCTTTTTAGAATATTTATTCTCTTAGTTAATTTAGCTTTTTTGATATTAATTTCCTTTTTATTTTGAGAATATTTCCCATTGGAAAACCTGAACACTTCGTTTAACTTAACGACTGTACAATATTTTTATATTTTCGAATATATATGAAAACCTGAACACTTCGTTGAACAGTTCAATCTTTATTCTTCGTTCCCTTTGTATTGTCGGTCAGTCGATTTTTCAACGATTCTAAATCTCGAAGTTGTTCGTATACTCAGCTTTCTTCTCGACGTCACTGTGGTCTTGTTCTTTGGAGGATTTGACGAGCACATCGTCAATGTAGACTTTCATAGACTTTTCCAGCTGATCTGTGAACATTCTGTTTACAAGTCGTTGGTATGTGGCTCCGGCGTTCTTTAGTCCGAAGGGCATGACTTTGTAACAGTACATGCCACGGTCCGTTATAAACGATGTTTTCTCTTGGTCCTCCAGATTCATTAGGATTTGATTGTACCCGGAGAATGCATCCATGAAGGACAGCAGTTCGTGACCGGCAGTCGCTTCGACTAGTCGGTCTATGTGTGGAAGCGGAAAGCTGTCCTTTGGGCAATCTTTGTTTAGATCTGTGAAATATATACAGACTCTCCACTTCCCGTTTTTCTTTTTGACGACAACCGAGTTTGCGAGCCAATCGGGGAACTTGACCTCTCTGATTGATCAGACTTTCAGTAGCTTGTCTACTTCGTCGTTAACTGCTTTTGCCCTTTCGGGTCCCAGCTTGCGCCGTTTTTATTTTATTGGTTTGAACGGTGGGGTCGACGTTCAGTTAGTGCGATGTTATTTTGCGGTTAATCCCCGGCATGTCCGAGGTTGTCCATGCAAAAGTGCTTACGTTTTCCTTGAGGAAAGCGATGAGCTCGTTTCGAATCGTGTTCGGGAGATCACTCCGATGTTAACTTGTCGCTCGGGGTGAGCGTCGTCGATGCAGACTTGGTCGACGAGGTCTTTTTTGGGTCCATGTGTGGTGGGATCCTTGTTTTTCTTTATTAGTTGTTCTGCGAGCTCCTGCTCTTTCTGTAATTGTTATACTGACGAGCTCGCAGCTTGTTTGAAGCAGTTCATGTAACACATTCGAGAATTTTTCTGACTGCCGTAGACCGTTTGGATTCCCTTATGCGATGGGAATTTTACGCATTGGTGATATGTGGATGGGACTGCTTTCATGGTATGTATCCAAGACCGACCGAGTATGGCGTTGTATGGCGCTTGGCGGCTACTACCACAAAATTGACCTCTTTTTGTACTCCTCCAGCCTTTACGAGAAGGCGGATGGAGCCAAGCGAGAAAATTGTTTCGCCAGCAAACCCGGTTAGGGGGGATATGCTGTTTATTAGGACGGAGTCCGGGAAGTTCATATTTTTAAAGGTGTCGTAGAATAGTAGGTCTACCGAGCTCTCAGTGTCTATCATTATTCGTGATAATTCGAATCCGGCTACGTCGAGTCGGATAACGAGAGCGTCGTCATGGGGTTTGTCTAGGTCCAGCGTTTCGCTTTCGAGAAATGTTATCTCGTGGTCTGGACCTTCCATGGATTTCTTTGCTTTGGAAGTGTTTTCGGCCTTTCGTTGAAAGGTTTTTATCGAGTTTATCGAGTTACAGCAGAACAGCGAGCCTCCCGATATGAAGTTTATTTGTTTCGGGATGGATGGCTCATCCCCCCCTCGGCAAAGGCGTAGCCCTTGCATGCGTTGGCAGAGAGATTTGCGAGGTGCGGGAGGGGGGTGGTTACTGAGTTCGTCGAACCTCCGACGAGCTCCGGACCGTTGAATATTGAGTCGATCCGTAGTTTGGCTGTGGAAGGAGGGGAGTTTTCCTCTTCTCTAGCCCGTTCTTTTCTCTTTTGAGAAGGTTTGTCGTTTTGAGACTTTTTTGGCTTGGGAGCTCGTGGAGGAGATTCCTCTTCACTTGCTTCCTGTTCGGGACTAGTATCATCCCTAGTGGGTTTGGGGAGAGGTCCCGTACGACATTCCTCTGTGGAATGTCTGTTTCGGTTGTGGTGTTTGCAGAATTTGCTCGCATCGTATTTCGAGCGCTTGCCCGACTTGAGTTTGTTTATTATGAGCGTTTGCTGGCTTTTGCCGGAGTGTTCTCAGGCGTTTGGTTTCTTTGGTGGATTCGACGCCTGAGCTTGCAATTCGTGCTGTCTTGTTGCATAGGCATTTTCTTCCTCGGATTGTGCGAACAGAAGAGCTTGGTGTAGCGCATCGTTCAGCGTCGAGGTAGTGCATCACACCTTGAGTTCTTGTAAGAATTCAGATTCGAACCATAGTTCTTGCCTTAAGGCTTCTATTGCAACCTCATTCCTTGTACCGTTTTAGGTAGCTGCGCAATGGTTCGTGTTCTTGTTGCTTGATCTTCCATAGATCGGCTAACATTACTCGGGTCTCGATGAAGACCGAGTATTGTTTCAGGAAGATGGTTACAAGTTGTTCGAAATTATCGATCGAGCCGCTTTCTAGGCTTCCGAACCACTCTAGCGCTGGGCCTACAAGGTTTTCGGCGAAAAACCTGCAATAGCCCGCTTCGAGTTCGTCCTCGTGGAGGTGAACTTGGGCTATCGTGGATCGGAAGGTCCTGATGTGTGCCTTAGGGTTTGTTGTTCCGGCGTATTCTGGGAATTTAATTTTCCCGGCATCACGGAGCTTAGCATTTGCTATTCGGTTGGTGAAGGGAGTTCGACGTGTTTCCTCGATCACGCGATCGATGTCGTGTGCTGAGCTCCTGGCAACGTGCATGACATGTTTTATTTGCTTGAGCTTAGCGTTGTGTCTATCGACGTATCGTTGGAATTGAGAAGGGTCTATTCCGTTCTGAGGGTCTAGCTGATAAAGACTCTCGACGAACTGTGGTCGGGTTGTCCGAATATCGGGGATCTCGTTTACGCGGGCATCGGCGTGGGGTGCACGTTCGGCGGGAGGTAATTGGGCTGAATGGCTTGCGGTTGCCGTCGGAGCATGCTCATGGGCGTGCGAGGTGAAAGCGAAAGAGGATGTGCCGATCCCTCTGGGGGATCCGCGAGGCGGAGGAGGCGGTAATTCGCTAACGTGAGTATCTGCCGCTCCTCGTGGGCTTGAATTGTTGAGATTCGAGATGTGGGGTTGCGGTCCCCTGGAGCTCGAAGGAGCGTTGTGCTGCCTTACGGGTTCCGGGGTTGTGAACGCGTGAGAAAAGTCAAGACGTGTTCTGGGTAACGGGCTTTGCTCGAGGTCGATCTGCTGTCCGTTTTGAGAAACGTGAGCGGTTTTGTGAGCAATAGATCGCGATATTTTCGCTCGATATTCGTTCGGGGCGTTAGCCTGTTGATTTAATCGGGCTTCGAGCTGTCGTTGGCTTTGGACCATGTTCAGGGCCAACTGCCGCAGCATTATCATGATTTCTGAGTTGTTCGATTCGATGCCGGGTGGGGCGGGTCGAATCGGATCTTCAGATCGGGGAAAATGTTCCCCGTTTCGGGTCCAGACGTAGGGATTTCCCCATCCGGAAGGATTCGGGTGTTGATTCGGGATAGGTGCTCCTGAACCAACTACGGGAGTCCGAATAACCGGGTTTGTGGTTATTGTTTTGGTGCGAGATGCGGTAGCATTCGAACCGGGAGCTGCAGCATCCGAGTTACTGCTGAGANTAGATTGGAGAAAGGATGGGTAAGAATCTCTATGAACCGAAGAATATAAGACTTAGATTGTATAAATGGATTTGATTGATAAGAACAAGTATTCAAGTACAAGGTGAATGAGAGAGCGATAGCTCGTAATGAATACAAGTTGAGAATTAGGTAAAAGTTCCCCTATCTATGACGGCTCCTGCTTCTTATATAGCCTCCCTCGATCTCCAGCTTTTGCGCGAATCTCGGGAACTGTTGCACGTGTTCCGGATATCTCGGGAGTTGCCGTTCTGCCGAGCTCCGGACCTTGCGGGATATTCGCCTAACTGCTGACTTGATCTCGCTCCTTATCCGTGTGCGGTAGCTCGAGGGTCTACTAAAGATACAAAGGTGGGCCATATTCTTGGTGAATCGTCATAGATAGGCTTGAGGTGATTTCTTAGTGGGCTTCACGGTGGGTCGGATTTGGGTGATAAATCCAGCTCCAACAGTCACGGCCGTTCTCGCGGCGGATCTGTTCCTTCTCGGCTAAGGTACGATGTTTCTTATCCTCTACAAAACCCTAAGTAGTCCTTCGCGTCGCTGATTATTATCGATTGTGATTTTCAGAATTAATATTGCGTTAATCAAGTAAATTGGATAGTATCTGTCTCTTATACACATCTAGATGTGTATAAGAGACAGGTTCTGGTTCGTGGGATTTATCCCTGAACCGGCTGCGGACGGAGGACTGACGAGATCGATGATCACTTGTTCGGCTCGCGACGTTGTAGTTGTCGAGCCGAGGTTTGCATTTTGGCTGGAGGGATTGTTTCCCTCGTTGTCGACCGCAACTTGCGTGGTTGATCTGTTGGATTCGATGGTTCGTGGATCCAATATCGTTCTAACGAGGCTTAGATCTGGCTAACTGTGTTAGAGATTACTTTTATCTTTCCCCACAGACGACGCCAAAATGTGGGCACTATAACCCACACTCAGATACTTGTAGAGTGATTGTATAGATTGGAGAAAGGATGGGTAAGAATCTCTATGAACCGAAGAATATAAGACTTAGATTGTATAAATGGATTTGATTGATAAGAACAAGTATTCAAGTACAAGGTGAATGAGAGAGCGATAGCTCGTAATGAATACAAGTTGAGAATTAGGTAAAAGTTCCCCTATCTATGACGGCTCCTGCTTCTTATATAGCCTCCCTCGATCTCCAGCTTTTGCGCGAATCTCGGGAACTGTTGCACGTGTTCCGGATATCTCGGGAGTTGCCGTTCTGCCGAGCTCCGGACCTTGCGGGATATTCGCCTAACTGCTGACTTGATCTCGCTCCTTATCCGTGTGCGGTAGCTCGAGGGTCTACTAAAGATACAAAGGTGGGCCATATTCTTGGTGAATCGTCATAGATAGGCTTGAGGTGATTTCTTAGTGGGCTTCACGGTGGGTCGGATTTGGGTGATAAATCCAGCTCCAACAGTCACGGCCGTTCTCGCGGCGGATCTGTTCCTTCTCGGCTAAGGTACGATGTTTCTTATCCTCTACAAAACCCTAAGTAGTCCTTCGCGTCGCTGATTATTATCGATTGTGATTTTCAGAATTAATATTGCGTTAATCAAGTAAATTGGATAGTATCGTGTGATTTTAGGTGAAAAAAACCGAAATTTTGTTTCCGCTTTCATCAAAATCAAATTATACTAATTCTTAACTTTTATTTTATTTTTCTGGTTGTAGAAAATGTCACACCTCGAAGAGAAGAATTCAAATCAAGCTCCGTTTAAAAGTATTCAGCCACCTCTAGGGATCAGAACTATTATCGAGAAAACTGCAATTATTGTTTCCAAAAAGGGTTTGGAGTTTGAGAAAGGGATCGTAGCCTCTACTGTAGGCAATGCAAAATTCAACTTTTTGAGTAGCTCAGATCCTTATCACGCGTTTTACCAGCAGAAGCTTACCGAATACAATCAAGATGCTGCAGCTAATGATGATGGTGATCAGTGTGGTGATGTTCCTCCTAAGCATCTTCAACCTCACAAGGTTACATATCTACAACCTCACAAGGTTACATTTAGACTTCAAGAAGGTATGATGCGCAAGGAGTTTGGTCTTATGAAGCTAACAGCAGAGTTTGTGGCGCTGTACGGGAGATATATTTGGGCTGATTTGAGGAGTAGAGGGATTACGGATTCTCAGTTTCAGTTTGTGAATCCAACTGTTTCGAGTTTTGATTTTTTTCACTCGGCTTGTCGTTGATTAATTATTTTATTAATCCCATCATTTGATTGACTTAAAGTTTGTTTTGGATTAGGAGTTGTTCTGAGGCAACGTTTTGTCTCTGTCTTCGTGTGGATAATGTTGTTCGTACTCTTTTATTGCCGTTTGTTTTCTCTTAGATTTAAGTACGACGATTCTTTTTTTTTTTCCTTGGGAGGTTTTTCAAAAATTGACCAAGCTTCAACAACTTTTTAGGCTATTCTCGATACTTTTACCATCAAGAACTCAAGACTTTTACTATTTCTCCATCAATGCCTGATGAATAGATGGTGTTGTGTCCTAAGGATAATTGCTTAAATTGAAAGGACCCGTTTCCGTCACTTTGGTGCCCACACTAAAAAGAGGAAAAGGAGGGGGTGAGCAACGAATTACTTAGTGAGGAATGATCATCCCTGTCCACATGATTCACACCAACAACAATATAACTCAGCAACCAAATATACTAAGTCTAGAACAGACAAACATCACATAACTTATCATCAATCACATCACATATCATAACTTCACACATATCACATGACACATGACACTGGCACCTGACACACTTGGGCTGGCCGTCACCTCGAAGGTCGTACGCCACCTTTGGCTCGTCAGCCGATTTACGGGCTTCGACGGGACAGAAACATCGAACTTTAACGGGATCGTCATGTCCTCGTTCTCAGTCCGACTACACACATACATCATTCACTTTCCACAATACCAGCTTTAAAACATACTATCATCATTTCTAATATTTAACATCACACATCATCATCATCAATCAATATCAGTCAACAAACAATCTCCTAGACTCAACATATGTGATTACAGAACTACACCATTGAAAAATATGAATCCACAAGTCACAAATCCTCACCTTAGCCACTTTGATGCTGAATACCAACTCATCTTCTTTTTACTCTTTTAGGCAGATTTGCTGCCTTAACTTCAACAGTATGATTTCCTATGCTCCTGGATCTCAAAGAGGTTATCCTTCAACCGAGAGAAATAACCATGTCTTCTGAAAGTCTCTGCAAAGTTTCAGCTCAAACGGACGTCGTTTGCCTAATCAACTAACTCAATCCGCTAGACTCGTCTGATCTGCTGGCTGCACAGAATATTCTCGGTATTTAAGTCATAGCTCCCAAACAACATGATGTATCACAGAGATATTCGACAGACAGCTAGGTCTAAGGGTCTGGAGTCTCCTTACCAACAATCAGCTCAAACGCATCACAGAATCTCCCGAAACACGACTTCTCCTCTGTCTGGTCTCACACTTGCATTACACAAATCATGTCCAAAAACGCATTCATAACTTGCATAAAAAAATCCCAAATGACACTCTGATTTCTGCTATGAACAGGTATTGGAGTCAGAGATTCTCTTACCAAATTTAAGATCGATCAGGATAGATTTACTCATTCGTTTCCTTCTTCCAATACAACTGGACAGATTCGCGCTGGTTAGATATTCGGGCAGATTGAATCAGACGAGAAGAAACAAGTAGAACTTTCATCACAAACCTCAGATCGGCACGAACGACATCTTTCTGGAAAGCTGAGACTCGGGGCTTTCTATCCATAGGTAGTATGTCGCGTGGTTGCTCACGGTTTGTCGGAAAAACGTGTCTCAAGGTGGCGGATTCTGATGATATCCTTCTTCCCTCTCTTCCTCTTCTTCTCTTTCCCTCTTCTCCTTCTCCTTCTCTTCTCACGTTCCTTTTCTCTCTCACTTTCTCCTCTTTCTTTTCTCCTTCACGCTTCTATTCTCCTTCTCTCACCCAATTCTCATCTCCTTCTCTCACCCAACGCTCACGCTTCTCTCTCCCGGCATGTCGACAGCGAGACCATAGAGATGAGGGTTTATGATCATGACATTAGAAAGGAGATGGGCTATTGGGCTTAACAATTGAAATTAAATCTGGCCCCCTTTTTTTCAAAACAGGGTTGTTACAATTCTCCCCACTTAACAGGAATTCGTCCCGAATTCTTTGGCGAAAGATCTCCACTACAACCCTTTAAAAGACAGCAAGACTCCCTGACGAGAAAAACAGAATTTGACTATTTTTCGCTTTAAATAATTTTCGCTCTCCAATCCATACTTCTCCCCACTTAACCAATAATTTACGCCCTGACGAGAAGGTGTAATGTCTTTCTGTTTGATACCGTAGCTCCAACAAGTTCAAATAACCAACACAGAGATCACTTGCTCCGCCCATGTCCATTAGGGTTCATTACTCCTTTTGATGGGGTTGTTTAAATTTTTAGCATACAATTCTCTGAACAAGTCTGTCACCACATTCCATTTCTACCTTGAGCCGAACAAAATATTATCTCTTACTGCGAGAATGGTCTACAGAGACACTTAACAATATGACACATGGAACGACTATTGCCATAGTGGCTACCTAGCAGAACCTTTAGTTGTATCACTTTTTCTTCGAGTTGTTCCAACATTAATAAGATCCTTTACTTTCGAATAGATTCACCTCATCATTTTGTTTCTCTTTTTTTTTTTGATTTATCGTGCAACAATGACGATGACTATCGAACAAGCTGGCATTCTTCCCTTATACCACACTGCAGAAAGATGGTAGCCCTGCCTTTTATGATTTTCTGAATCTGCGGACGACGACTCACTACACTTCCTCTACGTTCATTCTGATGCAAAACTGACTTTTAACTCGAGGGTTCATACCTTGTTGATATTTTGTAGCGTTTTTCTAACACTTTCTCTTGGGTTTCCATCCCCTTTAAACTTTCCTTTTCCATTTCTCACTTACCATACAAAATTTAACTTGCTACTAGATAACTTCAAATGCAATAGTTCTTCTTTCACCTAACATTTTGGGACAACACGCCCACCTTCACCGATTGAGTAAACTCCCTTAGCTGGTTCGAAAATGCACAAAGAACTTTACATTGAACCGCTAACTTTTCAATCCCACTGACCCCTTTTTTTTGTAACGCTCTCTCCAAAGTTCCTTTACTAGAAGACTTACAATCAAAATACATTCACTGCACACGAGGTCTATTTCCGCAGAACTTTTTAATCATGCTTATGACTCAGTGTTCGTGGTTTAAAAAAATTTCCATATCCCAAACCATTAAGTGTTCCTTTGCTTTTACTTAGCTGACCATAAAACTTGTTTTTAAATATTTAGGTAACACTAACAATGATTAATAAGTGATCCTTGCTTAGCCATCATTGTATCCAGACTGAGCATTGTGGTACCGCACTTCCGCTGCGCCACTCTGCTTCTCAGAAAATTTAAATGGACTCTTCTTTCTCAGATCGCTACCTCTCTAATCCTTCCCTTCTTTCGGGTCGTATTTTCTTTACGACTATTACATATGAAACTTCTTTTTTTTTTATTTTTTTATAGAAAAATGTCAACAAAATATGATACCCAAAACTCTCACGCTTTTCCTTAGCCCTCGATTCATGTATTGCATTACATTGGCAAGAACTAGCACATGTACCCTTGCACCATATCTTATCTCCCTTTTATTTAATATATATGATATAACTCCTGTTCCTTTTGGGTCAATCCTCTATAACACGTTCTTGAAGATATCACCTTAAACATCCTCCAGAAGTTAATCTTGATACCCGACAAACATTTCAAACACAAAGTTTCTTTCTCCACCATAAACAACTTCCAACTTCCCATCGATTCAAATCCTCGTACAAAGCTATGTTGTAGTATAAAAAGTGACCTTGAATATACACCATGAGGTCGTTATACATGTCCTTGATCCATGATTCATTTGGCTTTAACCACAAATCCCTGGTCGTTATAAGTAACTGTTACAAGTCAAACTTCACTCCATATCTTTGATACGCTTACTAACGACTTTACCCTTTCATCATTACGTATCCAACTTGGCATGTTTTTCACCTCGAACTTCATTTCGACGCGTTCTACTTTGACCGATGTTTCACTGATGATTACCTTTCTCACGGTTTCCTTGAGCTTATATACTTTCTTTGATCTCGACATAACATCTCGCTTCTCTTTCTATGATCACCTCATTTTGTTTCAACTTCATTCCCAAAAGATTCTCGTACACCACCAATTTTTTTTCAGCTTGTACCAAATGTCTTCTAAGTCTCCAAGATTTCACCGATGATGCTCGTACGATTCCAACTCTTCTTTGCCTTCTTAACAACACGCCTCTTAAAGCTCAACACTTGTCAATTCGAAACTCACAACTAGGTGTGGATCATATATTGATCAAAGTGTGGGGCTACACTCTTCTAAGCGAACACTACGCAACTTCCTTTTTTATATATAAATAAAACAACTTAACACTTATAACCTACCTACTCAATAACCTTAAGACTTACAACCAAACAACACAACTCTAGCGCGAGACCATAGACACCTAAAGATCGTTTTCCCATAAAACATTTTCCCAAATCTTTTTGAACGTTTCCGGAAATATTTTATTTTTAAAAGTATTTTTGAAAACCTTTAAAAAAAAAAAAAAAAATCCGATCAACTCCTAAGAATCTGCTCTCCGGGTCAGAACCGCAGTAGCACCTTACACTCTGATACCAAACTGAAAGGACCCGTTCCCGTCACTTTGGTGTCCTAGGTCTCGCGCCCTAACTTGCAACACAAGCAACACACCTGCACACACTAAAAAGAGGAAAAGGAGGGGGTGAGCAACGAATTACTCAGTGTGGAATGATCATCCCTGCTCACATGATTCACACCAACAACAATATAACTTAGCAACCCAATATACTAAGCCTAGAACAGACAAACATCACATAACTTATCATCAATCACATCACATATCATAACTTCACACATATCACATGACACATGACACTGACACCTGACACACTTGGGCTGGCCGCCACCTCGAAAGGTCGTACGCCACTTTTGGCTCGTCAGCCGATTTACGGGCTTCGACGGGATCGCCATGTCCTCGTCCTCAGGCCGACAGCACCGAAACATCGAACTTTAACGGGATCGCCATGTCCTCGTTCTCAGTCCGACTACACACATACATCATTCACTTTCCACAATACCAGCTTTAAAACATACTATCATCATTTCTAATATTTAACATCACATATTATCATCATCAATCAACATCAGTCAACAAACAATCTCCTAGACTCAACATATGTGATTACAGAACTACACCATTGAAAAATATGAATCCACAAGTCACAAATCCTCACCTTAGCCACTTTGATGCTGAATACCAACTCATCTTCTTTTTACTCTTTTAGGCAGATTTGCTGCCTTAACTTCAACAGTATGATTTCCTATGCTCCTGGATCTCAAAGAGGTTATCCTTCAACCGAGAGAAATAACCATGTCTTCTGAAAGTCTCTGCAAAGTTTCAGCTCAAACGGACGTCGTTTGCCTAATCAACTAACTCAATCCGCTAGACTCGTCTGATCTGCTGGCTGCACAGAATATTCTCGGTATTTAAGTCATAGCTCCCAAACAACATGATGTATCACAGAGATATTCGACAGACAGCTAGGTCTAAGGGTCTGGAGTCTCCTTACCAACAATCAGCTCAAACGCATCACAGAATCTCCCGAAACACGACTTCTCCTCTGTCTGGTCTCACACTTGCATTACACAAATCATGTCCAAAAACGCATTCATAACTTGCATAAAAAAATCCCAAATGACACTCTGATTTCTGCTATGAACAGGTATTGGAGTCAGAGATTCTCTTACCAAATTTAAGATCGATCAGGATAGATTTACTCATTCGTTTCCTTCTTCCAATACAACTGGACAGATTCGCGCTGGTTAGATATTCGGGCAGATTGAATCAGACGAGAAGAAACAAGTAGAACTTTCATCACAAACCTCAGATCGGCACGAACGACATCTTTCTGGAAAGCTGAGACTCGGGGCTTTCTATCCATAGGTAGTATGTCGCGTGGTTGCTCACGGTTTGTCGGAAAAACGTGTCTCAAGGTGGCGGATTCTGATGATATCCTTCTTCCCTCTCTTCCTCTTCTTCTCTTTCCCTCTTCTCCTTCTCCTTCTCTTCTCACGTTCCTTTTCTCTCTCACTTTCTCCTCTTTCTTTTCTCCTTCACGCTTCTATTCTCCTTCTCTCACCCAATTCTCATCTCCTTCTCTCACCCAACGCTCACGCTTCTCTCTCCCGGCATGTCGAAGGCGAGACCATAGAGATGAGGGTTTATGATCATGACATTAGAAAGGAGATGGGCTATTGGGCTTAACAATTGAAATTAAAACTGGCCCCTTTTTTTCAAACCAGGGTCGTTACATAAATATCAAAGAAGTTGGAGAATGGGAAAATGTTTCTAACATTACTCGTAAATTTGCAACAATGGATTCCATGTTTGTTTCACTGTTAAATTTCCAATCTAATAAAACTATCAGAACTAACACTTTTATACTTTTTATTTATCAAATTGTAGTGTTTATTATACTTTTATACTTTGAGGTCAAATGATCTCACACACTGAGTTAAAACCGAATTGGTGATTCTAAATTGTTGTTGAATATTCAACATTGACGTCCTTCCGCGTAAAGACAGCGATGGATATACAGATTTTCATATTTATTTTCTCAGTCTCAAAATTAGGCGTACTTGATGTAACGGATTATTTTTTTTAATATATTTTACATTCACTTCCAAAAAAATACAGCCATGGATGAACATCAAAAGAAAATTAAGTTAATATAGGATATTAAAAAAGAAATATTGGAGGCTAATTCGATGATGTGTTAACACCACAATTTTTCTTAATTTTTCTATTTTTAAAATCTATTTAAATGATTATACTACCCTAATTGCCAAACATCATATCTTTTAATCTAAATAAAAAAAGATAACTAAAACAGAAAAAGTATATATATTAGATTTGCATGTAACAAAATCTAACATCTAAATAAAATTATATGAATTTTTTTTAATAATCATCTTACTTCGGACAATGCGTGATACTACTCTAGTTTATTATATCACTTAATTTCATATATGTTTAAGTACGCTAACTCTTTTTAAAAATAATTTCATATAAATTTAAGTTAATATAGGAAATTAATTTATTATATACGTTAAATTTTTAAAAAATCAGTATAAAAAAATTTAACTAAATACTTCCATATAGAATCGCATATGATAAAATAAAATGAAAATTTATATAAAAAAGTAAACTAACGAAGAAAAAATTATCTAAAAAAATTAACTTAATATATATACTAACTCTTTGGAAAATCAGCAACAACAGATCTTAACTAAAAAAATGTCCACAAGTATATCAAAACATACAAAAAATCGTATACATTAAAATAAAAAATAAAACTAATATTAAAAGATCTAAACTAAACAAAATCTAAAAGATTAACTTGAAATTTAGTTTTGAATTTTTTTGTATTTTTAAAGTATTGGTACTATAATAACTGTCTAAAGTTTCAACAGGTTACACATATTTCTAAAACAAACAGATTCTTTGAAGATACATATAATTTACTATAATAGTGGCTCCTTCCGGTTCAATGACCACAAAAAAAAAACATTTAAAAAGTAACTTTCAATTCGAAATACAGCAAGTAGTAAAGTCTAATTTTTATACATTGATGATATCCATATATGAGCCCACATGAACAACACATGAGTAACAACTAAAATTCCACTTAACATAATAAATTATGGTAGGATTATGAATCAAACTCAAATTACTAAACCTAGACAGACAATTCAAATTAAAACATGGAGAAAACACACAGAAGTTTAAAACAGTGAAAAATGATGCACACTCCACACCATTCTAGAGGTTTGAAAAATAAAATCATCTAATAGTAGACTGGAAATAAAATGATCTCAATGATAAAGTGAATAGATATGTAGGTTAAAACTCTTGGAAGACCTGATAGAGAAGTAAGAAACGGTCTTGCACGATTATTGCAGCTTACCAACAAAGCTTCATGCTTGTTCGCGATAACTCGATTTCCTTTTCCAATTGTCTCAAGAACACTAGTGCGAAACACAATATGCATATTAGCAACTGAACAACTAGTTTCTCTCCATAATCCAAAAAATTTACATTACATTTTGCATTCAATTAGGAAATTGTTAAAACAACATGCATAATTTAAACAAAAAAATTACAATAGTTAGAATGAACATGAATCACGGATTATAGATGTATATGTATACATTATCAACCATACCACTACAAGTAAACATAGGTTTTACGAGGGATATATTCGTGGCAAATTCGTCGCAAATCAGCAGTCGCAACGAATTTGCCACGAAATCAGTATCGTCGTTAACTGATCGTCGCTAAAGCAATTTCGTCGTTAAATTTGGGAGTCTCAAATTTCGTCGTAAAATCATCGTTAATTATTTCATCACGAATTCGTCGTAAACTTGCGAGGGTCTTCTTTCGTCGTAAAATTGTAACTAATTAACAAGACAAAAACGTCCTTAATTCGTGGCTAACTTATTTCGTCGTAAACTCGAAGCAAAATTTTTCGTCCCTAATTCGTGGCAAAGGAATTTTCGTCGTAAAATCGAGGCAAACATTTTCGTCCCTAATTCGTAGCAAAATATTTTCGTCGTAATTTCGTAGTAAATTAGAAACGAATTAACGAGGATTAATACCGAAAAAATTAAAAAAAACAAATACAAAAATAAAATAAAAACGTAAAAATTAAAAGTTATAAATATTTTTTTATATTTATAACAAAAGTAAACTATTCTATGTTACAATCGAAATCCGGAAAGCCGCGAGCCTCTTGAGCTGCTTGATCCGCAAGGCGTTGTGATTCCCGCTGTTCTTCTGTCAAATTTTCTTCGTTTGCATTGCTTGGCCCGGCCTTTGTGTGGCTCGTCGTCTCTGCTTTTCTTTCAACATTGCGGCGATCTCGGGATTTCCCACTGCCATTATCTCGAAGATAGCGTCGTACTCCGAAAGTTCAGCCTTAACTTGTTCCTGATATTCGGTTTGAGTTTGTTGGAGACTCGCTATCTTGGCACATAGAAAGACCGGATCATCTTCTGCGGACCGTTGAGGGGCAAATGATGAGGCAGATGGGACATCTTGTATAGATCCCATCCCTATGACTTTGCCCTTTTTTTTAGGAGCAACCTACGTTTTTAAAAAAAAAAAATTTATTAGATAAAAATAATTATGAATTAATAAAAACCCCCCGGATTGCACAGAAAAACCGCCAGGTGAAAGTTGAGACATTTGTGACTCACGCTCGGCAATCTTCGATTGGATTTCATTGTAGATCTTCTCGGCCTTCTCCGAGACAAAGAGCCCCAAAGCCTTTCTGCGATGGGTCTTTTCAAAAACTTGCGTCATCGGAGGTAAAACACCTCCGTTTTCGTTGGCCTACAAATTTTTAAATTTTGTTAGAAAATATTTAAAAAATTAGAATTTTTTTATAAATGTATATAATAATATACCATTTGTAAACGAACGCCCGCAAAAAGCGTTTGACCGGCCGTATGAGGCAATGCTGCGGTTAAACCGTCTGGACCAACGGTATTACGAGAAGTTGAACACTTTCCAGAAATGAAGATCGAGTGGGGGTCCCGCCAGTAGCGAACCAATCCGTCCCAAACAGTCTTCTCGATGAATATGAGTTTTGCGTCGTCGCCTATGATCTCCCATTTTCTCTTCCAGTCTGAAATGATGCCTCCGAGACGTCTCATCACCTTCTTCCTAAGGGCTGCCCTCACGGTGGGGGTATGAACAGAATCCCAAGTGTATTTTTGCTACAATAATTGTAAAAAAACATAAAAGTTAAAATTTAATAATAAAGATAAAAATATTAAAAAAATTTAAAATATAAAAAGACATTTATTACCGCAAACATGTTTAACCAAGTTTCGAAGATTTCCGGCGAAAGTTGAGAGAAATTTGCGTGAGGCTCGGTGAAAAATGACTTGATGATATCGCTAACGGACCGTCCAACACAACTTTCGATCCCGAATCTAAAAATTAAATTAATAAATAAAACAATTGCAAACATAAATATTAAATATTAAAAAAAAAAAATATATAGTTACCATTTTCCGTTTACGTGATATGGATCTAATCTCGTAACATTGGTTCTTCCCGGTTGTGCAATCAAGTCATCAACCGTGAAATGTGCATAAGGAAGAGGAACGGACCGGAACTGTGTCGGTGGAGCCGCAGGAGTCTGGGTCTGCGGAACTTCCGACTCCATAGCGGAAGCAGTAGTGTACGGATGCTGAGTACTCGAATCCGGAACCGGAACTGTCCCAGACGAACTCCCACCAACATTATCAGGTAAAAACTGATAATAATGGTTACGACGAGAAGGCCTCATCTGCAATAATTAATAAATATTATTTAATAATTATTAATTAAAATTAATGAATATAAAGAAAAAAATTTCAAACCTAACTAAGTATTCCGATATCCTAACAAATATTCTAAAGATTATAACCTAACTAAATGAAAACATAAATAAAATTAAGATAGTACCTTCTAATTTTTTGTTTGAGAGAGATCCAACAGAGAGAGTTTGTTGAGAGTAAAGTTACGACAAATTAACGACGAAATATATTTTCGTCGCTAATTCGTCGTTAAATCATTGGAATTTACGACGAATTTACAACGATTTATTTTCGTCGCTCTTTCCGACGAATAACCGACGTTTAAAGTTTTCCTGGTAAATTCCTCGTTAATTCAATGCTAATTTACGACGATTTAATTTCCTCGCAAAAAATCCTGGCAAACGTTATGTTTTCTTGTAGTGTACATTCTATAGAATTACCAATGATTTGAACACATAAACCTTCGAGAAAAAAACTATAGAAATCCCAAGGAAAAGAAAACACCAGGATCTTAGCAAAGAAAATCATCTTCTCATATGCATCCCCTCAGGATTTCTTGCTCTCTCAGCATATCCAATCGTCCCTTCGCTAGAACTTTTCCGTCGCCTCCGACATCAACCAGGACCCTGGTCCACTCTTTAGGCTTCCATGCCTTCAAATCCTCGATCGCTCCTTACGAGGACAATCGTCATACAACCTCCTGCAGGCCAATCCTTAAGGATTTTCATTAGCATGCTCCTCTGTGGATTTGCTCGCCCTCCAGGGTACTGTTCCTCCGGGAACCGGAGATTACCTCTTTTAGAAGCTACTCTTCTTTATCTCTGATTTCTCCTTCCGGAGAAGGTCAAAGCACGATTCACAAAAAACCAAAAAACTTTTGCCGTGTAAGAACAATACGAAGACTGTTCCTGCAGTTCGAAAGTCTGGGTAATGCCTCCAGGAAAATGCCCTGCTTGCCACAAGCTGGTACGTACATGCTGCACCAAAAGCAACGACTCCCCTTCGTGTTAGACCCTGTTCACGGAGACCATCTTTCCTCCCTCTCAAAGCGTCCCTTGCGGTCCTTGGGCAGGTGTCACCTCAGCGTCGAGACTTTGTTTCGATCTCCGTGGTGATTCAAAGTTATAACTCCTCTATAAATCTGTTAGGAGAGGAAGGCGGCTCCATATCTGAGCGCCAAGCAAAGCAGTGTGAGTAAATCCATCCGGAGAGAGCCCCTTGCGGGTAACCGTGCGCTCTTCCCCCTGAAAGTCGCATGAAGATCTTAACTAACCTCCGGCTGGCTCGTACTCCTTCAAGATGCGCGGTCAATCGGGGTATGTTCCAAATGTGCATGCAATAACTAAAATCAAGGGAGCCCGCCTCCTCTATCTTGACCCGATCCAACCCTCGATTGGCTGGGAAAGCCCTCCTCGAGGCAATTCTATCTAACAACCCCTTCAACTATGAAACGAAAACTGTCGCGTGTTGTTGTAGGAAATGAAGATCCTTTAGAGTTCGACTCCCTGTCTTCTCTCCAACGACACTGAAAGTCGGGGGCAATTGTTGAGACTGATTTTACCATGACCAATCTGGAGGCGCCACGCCAACAAAGGGGACTACCAAACAGTTCACCTATCTGCCAGCCTCCTTGTATGTATCATGACCAGTTGGGCGGGCTCCAAAGGTAAAAGGAGGATCTGGCGATAAGAACCTTTATCGGTTCCAGAAGAGATATGACTGGACGGCGTGATTGAAGAAGCCAATAGGAGGACGTGACAAAAGTATATAAATAGGTGAAGAATCAAAAGGAAGAGGGGGCCCGGGAAAAGAAGCCAAGAAAGAGGCGCCCGAGAGAGACCGAAAATACCCACAAATACGAGTAGTAACCGATGGAATAAGGCCGAACGGTTCTCATGACGGCATATCCTTCCGACCATGCCCCATGAGGTCCGGATCTAAGGTTAGTGGACATTCCTAACCCTCTAACCGCCGTGAAGGCCCTTCCGCTCTCTCTCATGCCGGATAAAGGCCCATGCGCCCTACAACTACATAAGCGGACAAGCATTACGATCCTAGGACGTCGGAAAACTTTCGGGAGGAAAATCCTTTCTCGTTCCTTTTGATGATTGCCTAACCCGCCTGTTAATGATTTCAGGGCCCGGAGACCCGACTCGACACCATTTCAAGTACTACTCATCCCTCCAGAGAACGGACCCGTGATGCGAAGTTCAACCTTCCCGGAAAATACATATCCTTATTTGCATCTGCAAAATGCTCCCGAACACACTCATAATCCTCTTAAATCTACTATTTAAAATATTTTTAATAACATTAGATTTAAAAAATATTTTCAAATTAATGTGAGTATTTGTTTCTAGTTGTGCACATCTGATTTGGACGTCGGATAAAGAACCTGTGATACGAAGTTCAACAATCTCGGAAAACACACATCTAATTCCAGTACTATTTATCATTTCAGATAAAAAACCTGTGATACGAAATTCAACAATCTCAGAAAACACACATCCTTATTTGCATCCACAAAATGATTCCGAACACACTCAAAATCCTCTTAAATTCATTATTTAAAATATTTATAATAACAGTAGATTTGAAATAAAATTTTCAAATGGGTAGTTCAATAGATGAGAGTTTAATAAATATTTTAAAATTAATGGTGGAAAGACATATGATATATTTTTTTAATTCAATTCACATTAAATTTGAGTTTGAATATTTTTTTAATAGATTTCAATAAATCCCTCGTAAACAAATTAATATTGTGAACACTTTTTTGAGGAAATGTAAAATACGGTGAGTTAGTAGGGTTAAAGGTTTTCTGGAAAAAAAAAAATTATTCAAGTAAAATTTTTTTTTTTTTTGAAAGAGGTTTCATTCAAGTAACTTTTTCTAACATGGTCAAAATCAATCCGAATCTAATAAGTTAGGAAACGTGGATGTGGAATTGTGTTATAGTTACCTCATGCAAAACAGTGGAACACTAATATAATGTGCGCTCTGCAACGTTAGAGAAAAGGATAAACTTAGTCGAATCCTTTCTTGTTTAGGGACGAGAGAGAAATGACACAACATATCGAAAACAAAATGACACTGAATATGTTTTTTTTTTTCTATTTCTAGAAAGTTGTTTATGTCCTTGTGAATGTGAACCATGAACTTTTTGCCTGTTTTCAAGAAGGAGTTGATTTATATTAGTCGTTGCAGGAATATTACCCTTATTCTCTCTGTAAATATCTGAGTTACTAATACCAAAATTCTGAAGTTGGGAATTTTTCTTTGTGAAATACTCTGCATTTTTCCTTTTGATTTATGATTATTCTGGTATAGTCTAAAATCTGTAAACTGCTTGACAGTGATGGCTATGGAGTCTGAAGCAGATGCACTTACTCAGATTGGAACCGATGAACTCGAGGGGAAGGTTGATTGTCGATCTCTTGTCTTAGTATTTCTATTGGGAGAATCTTTCTCACGTAATTTGGTTTCAGAGGTAAACTCTTGCATTGATTAGGGTTAAGTTTGCTGTGTCATCTTACATTTTTGCTTATAACTATGAGAGGATAGCACAATCTGGTTTACTGTATATGTTCGATTGGTTTTATTTGAGCAGAAAAGCGACTTGTTTTTTGGTGGTAGAAGAACTTGTATTTATACAAACCATCTTAACATTAACTTGTTCTTCTTTGTGACTTGCAGTTTCAAATGCTTGAAACTTCATCTGTGGATGATGATCTTGCAAACTTGAAGAAAGAGTTGTCAGGAAAGCTCAAAGGTTTGTAATACCTTTGTGATTTTATTTATTCCTTTTAGTTTACAAGCTATCACAGGAACCTGAAACGACCCATTTGGTTTCTCACTGAGTAAAAATTGGTTACCGAAAATAGATAAACTTCCATATTTAACATGCAGAAAACTATGTTCTACGTTACTCTTGAGTTGCAGTTTGTACTATATACATTCTCATAGTGATCCTCTGTTTGTAATGGCATGAAGCAGAAAGGAGAGCTTCCTCCAGGGAGAAGCACAGTCGCAGCAAGCACGAGATACCCTTTCAAGGACTCGGAGATCGAGAACGAGCTAAACGAATTACGAAGGAAAGCTAACGAGATTTAGGGTATCGGCTGTTTCTGAGTTGTTTACTGGTTTAAGTTCCTTGTGTAAATTATCTTCTTTCTTGTAAAAAAAACACCAAATGCATGTGTTTGGTAATCCTCCGTCCTATTAATTGAGAATCCATTTTAATGAAAAAAACTTACTTGTCACCTGTAGATTCAAAATTAGTGTATTTTTTTGATGACATGTAAATGTGACATGCCAAATTTCCTAAAATAAACAAAATATTTTGATTGGTTGAGTTAATTTCTTAAAATAAACTAAATGTTTTGATTGGTTGAGTTAAAATTAAATAAATTATGAAATTAAAATATGAATACACTAAATTATATCACTAAAATTAATAAATTTAAATTAACAGAAAATAATAATTGCCATGATCAATTTCTTTTTACATATATTCATAATAAATTGCATAAAATATGATTACGAAAAATTCTACAAACAATATAAAGTATATTTTTATATAAAAAATAATAATATATTATCCAATAGGATAGTAAATATGTTATACCATTTTTATCTATTCTTCTTTTTAAAATTTATATCATACTCATATAGAGTCTCATTGTAAATCGAGAATTTTGAAATCAGAAATAAAATGAAATGTAACTGGATGAAAAAATAAATTATAATAAGATAAAACAAGAATAAGAAGTAGAAATAAATATAAAAAATAAATCACTATAGTTTTGTTTTCTGTAACATTATCGTGCTTTGATTTACGGAGTCATTATACAATGCTGAAAAATATAAAATTTTGATTAAATAAAAAATGATAGAAACGGTTTTTGTGATTGTTTTTAAATGTCAAAAACTGCATAGTGTAAAAACATAACGTTTGCGAAAAATATCAAAAAAAACTAACCAACACCTAAATATTACAATTCACTTATTTTTAAATTAACTTACATGCAAAATATACCTATTTATATATTTTTAAAATTCAACCATACATTCTAAAAATATATATGACAAAACATATACTTTGTTTTTTTTAAACACATAAAAGGTATACTTCAAGTTTTTCACAAATATGCATGTGGATATAAATATTAATTATGCAAAAGTCAAAGTCGCATACGAACTTGTCTTGCATACATTTTGTTAACCTTTAATTTTAGTTATTAGAATTTATTTATTTTTAAAATTTCTATATGTTCTTAGAGCGGTGAGGTGGTTGGTACGCACGAATATGCGGCCCAACCATCTACCCGCTCTTATGATAAGTAAAGATTATAAAATCTATTTTGGTTTAATTAGCAATAGGTCAAGAAAAAATATATACTTAAAATATATATATTGGCAAAATTATATTGTGTAAGGAGAAAAGAAAACATAGTATAGATAATATTAAATACATATTATAAGATTTAAATTATTATTTAATATAACTTTTATATTTACAATTATATGTTACTGTAAACGGTAGAAAAATAATTTTTTAAAAAATAAACCAGTTTCAAAAGACACAAAACGATATGAAACGTTTGTGTGATTGTTGTTAAACACTAAAACTGTATATGCATGAAAATATAACATTTACATAATATATAAGAAAATTAATCAATACTTTAATATTATAACTATTTATGTCTATAAAAAAATTAAACCATAAAAAATTATTATATATTTTAATATCTTTTTGTTTATTTAGTTATCATATTTTGAATTTTTATCTAAAGAAATATTTTAAAATCTTGGTTAATTGTTTTTTATCTTCAATTTCTATTGAAATCTATAATATTTTTCATTTGATTTATCGTTATTTTTTATTAAATATTTGTATAAAGTTATTGTTAATACATAATTAATTATGAATAAATAGATCAACTTCAATATACAAAATTAATTATATATTGAACATATAAAATATTTTATAACTCGCACACGGTGCAGACCGATCAGCTAGTAAGTATATATATATATATATATATATATATATATATATATATATATATATTCAGCTATTCTTATCCCCATTTATAGTTTGGTTAAATTGGTATTCTGATCAGATTCAACTAGTTTTGAGTTCAATTTTTTTTTGGGTACACCTCGAAGAAGGGAGCTTTATTTTAATATTTCAAATGAGACGATTGATCGACTTCAATTAATAACTGAAGTTTCTAGTTATTAGGTATAAATTCCCCGTAAATAAATTATATTACTATTGGTAAACGTGTTTTTAATGTTTTTTATGTGGATATATTTTTGAGGAAATATAAAATAGGGTGAGTTTTTTCTGAAAAAGAAAAAGAGAATCTATTTTTTTTAGTCGTCTGTGATAATATATAAGTACTGGAGAGATTTTATATAACTTTTGCCTCTATTAATCTGTAATTATTCGCAACTTGTGGATATTGAAGCATAGCATTAATTAACCTTTAGTCACTGCTCTAAATCGACTTTCAGAATAAAAATCTTTCAAGTAACATTTTTTTTTGCAATTACACTTTCCATTGGTGAAAAATGCAGGTCAAACTGGTATAGATTTTACGATCTATATACAATTGTGTATGAATTAATAAAATTGCAGTTTTCTCTGATTGTAAGGACTTTGATCCCAAGGTGCCATGACAACCGAGCGATAGTGGCATCTTTGCTACAAATTTGGGACTCTAGGATCTTATCTCGGGCATATTGGTAGAGAATCGACGGTTCCAATTTGTGTTTCCTTCGCAAGAATTGATGTAATCGGTGTTGAATCGGGGGCCGTGGGTATTCAATGACCGGATTTAGATACGGGTATTCCACTTCAATTCCTTACTGAGGCTTTGATCCGTTACATTGCAAGTCGTATGGGTGAAGTTTTGGAGGTAGCCTTTAATCCCGAGGCAGCTGCAGCGGTTGAGTTTATTCATGTCAAAACTCAACTGGAATGTGTTGATGACTCTTCGGTTTCAGAAGAATTTTCAGCTGATATGTGAATACGCTGCTTAAATTTCGATATGAGCTTCTTCATTGCATGTGTGAAGAGTGTGGCCTGCTTACACATGTGACAGGCGAGTGTATTAAAAATGAAGATGTGCCAGAGCCTGATAATGATGATGATGATAACAATGGGGCGGAGGATATGAATGAGCATGCATCAGATCAACCGTAGGATGAAAACAACAATGGGATGGCAGAAAACGAGGAGGACGATCGAGATTACACAGACCTGATGAGGGATGTGGCTCTGTTACCTGGTACTATGGCAGGTGGACCAGCGTATCCACTGGAAGCAGATGTGAAGCAGGATCTCCACGCAATGCGAGTTATAATTTCAAGGAGTGATATGGCTAAGCGCAAGCGAGATATGATAACAAATTTGGTTCTCCAATCTACACCTAATCCTCTAGATAATGAGGATTTTGGAATTCTGGAAATGGAGGAGAGATGGTAAATGGAAAGAGGTCTCCAGTAGTATGGCAGTTTTCTGGCGAACCATCTCTCGGTGTGCGAAGACGAACCTGAACATGAATCTGCGATTAAAGACATATGTAACAATTCCCTTCTGTCTTATTATGATGAAATTGATGGTTTACTATTTGATGAACGAAGCTCGGCTAAGAATCGTAGCAAAGATTTTGGGGATAACGTGGATAAGTTTGTTATCTGCTCTTCTCATGCTGCAGAGAATGGACTCCAACACATTCAACTACCATACTCGGATGTGTAGATCATTAATGCTCTCGTCCCCAACCCGATCGACAGAGGCGCGGTGGGCCAGGTACCACCGCCAGTCCCATGAGAGTTGAGGTGTGGAACTGTCGAGGGCTAGGACAACCCCTCACAGTTCGACGTCTAAAGGAGATACAACGTCAGTATCTCTCAGACATGTTGTTCTTGATAGAAACAAAGTAAGATGATGATTATGTTCGAGATGTAGGAGTTGATTTAGGGTATGATCATATACAAATAGTCTCTCTGGAAGGTCTTAAAGGGCTAAGTGGTGGTTTAGTTGTATTTTGGAAAAGCTGTATTTCAGTTCAGTGTATTTCCTCTTGTGGATCTTTATGTTGAATATAAATCATTTAGTTTCTACTTGTGATGCATTTATGAACATCATATGCCGAGTCGAAGAAGTTGTCTATGGGAAAAATTACAGAGACTTTCTGTTACATGGTTAGGTCCTTGGATGATGTGTGGAGATTTTAATGAGATCATGGATAATTCTAAAAAACGAGGAGGCCGAACTAGAAGTGATAATAGTTTCAAGGACTTTAACAATATGCTGCAAGTTTGCGACATGAAAGGTCTAAAGTATAAAGGTAATCATTTCAGTTGGGTTGGAAGAGAAGAAAGATGATTATTGAATGTTGTCTGGACCGAGTAATGGTCAAATATTGAATGGAGTAATAATTTTCCAGCATCATAGGCAGAGTTTTTGGATTTGGCAGAGTCTGACCATCGACCACTGATGGTGAATATTGAATATCGAGAACAAATAAAACGTGGTAAATTCAGATATGATAAACGTCTCTATCAAGAGGAAGATTTTGTGGAAACGGTTAAAGTTTTATGGCAAGTTCGGGGTGGACTTCTAAATAGGTTTACTCCAAAACTTGCAAAATGCCAGGTAGAGATAGCAAAATGGAAAATAAGTCATCGAACTAATTCAGCTGAGAAAATCCAGTTAATTCAACGATAAATTGATGCAGCCACAAGAGATCCATCCTATACTACAGAGAGAGTCCATCAAATGAGAAGAGAGTTAAATCAAGCTTATCAAGATGAAGAATGGTTTTGGAAATTGAAGAACATAAACAAATGGTTTCGAGTGGGAGATCAACATACAAGCTTCTATCATGGTGTTACAAAAGCAAGAAAACCATGTATATGCATCAAACAGATCCAAGATAACTATGACATAACCCATATTAAAGATGAAGCTATAGCAAAAATTGTGGAGGACTAAAACATCTACTAATAATGCTCTAACGGAAGATGTATACCTAAAATTCAACAAAGGGTCACCACAGAGATGAATGACCTTCTCGTACATCTAGTTTCAGATGAAGAAAGCAAAGTTGCTGTCTTCCTCACGGCGGCATTTTATTAACAATTTTGGAATGAGATAGGACTGGATGTGTGTTTTATGGTAAAGAAATTCTTTGATACAGGAATTCTGGAGGAAAGGATTAACCACACTCAATTATGCTTAATACCTAAACCGGGAGAAGCAAAGACAATGGCAAAGTTTTGTCCTATCGGCCTATGTACCGTAAGTTATAAAATTATCTCTAAACTTCTGGTCTTACGATTCAAGAAGATTTTAGGTGATATTATATCCGAGTCCCAGGCTGCCTTTGTTCCCGGTAGAAGTATAGAAGATAATATCCTTGTGGCTCATGTACATGCCTTAAAATCAAAGAAAGATTGTGCTGAAACGTATATAGGCATTAAAACGGATATAAGTAAAGCTTATGATAGAGTAGAGTGAGACTTTTTGGAAGAAGTTATGAAAAGAATGGGGTTTGATGCTAAATGGATTGTCTGGATTATGGCTTGTGTTCGATCAGTATCTTTTTCTATCTTGATCAATGGTTCGGAGTATGCAGATTTTAAGCCAAATCTTGGGATACGACAAGGCGATCCGCTGTCACCATACCTGTTTGTTTTATGTGTTAAAGTCCTATCTCAAATGTTATTCAAGGCAGAGCGATTAAAGCAATTTCAAGGTATGAAATTAGCAAGATCTTGTCCTACCGTAAGCCGTCTTTTGTTTGCTGATGATTCAATCTTTTTTTTGTCGAGCTACAAGTTCGGATTGTGCAACATTGGCTAAGATCTTACGGATTATGAAGACATCTCAGATCAGAAATTTAACATAAATAAATCATCTGTGATATTTGGAATGAAGATAAAAGAGAGCCGAAAAAGAAATATCCATAGAATATTAGGAATCAAATCAAATAGGAGGTGGGGGGAAATATCTGAGGTTACTGGAGCAATTTTGTCGTATTAAGACAAATCTGTTCATGTTTTTGCTTGATAGAATTAAAACCAAAATAGGGCTGGTATAATTAATTTTCAGCCCGGCTGGGAAAGAAATTTTGATAAAAGCAGTTGCTCTCGCTAAGCTAATATACTCGATAAATTGTTTTCTGATCCCTAAAACAATATGTGATGATATTAATAGTGTTCTCTCAGAATTTTGGTGGGGACAAGAAAATGGAAAGAGAATCGTGGATAGCTTGGAAGCCATTAGCAATCCCTAAAAGTGAGGGAGAGTTGGGTTTTAGAGATAAGCATATCTTTAATTTGGCTCCCCTTGGTAAACAAGCTTGGAGAATTTTACAAAAGCCTACCTCTTTACTTTCCAGCTTGTACAAGGAAAGATATCATAACTTGTCGACATTCTTACATTCGACGTGTGGAAGCCAACCATCTTATGGTTGGCGATCAATTCAAGCAGGAAAAGACCTGCTGAAAAAAGGTTTGCGAGTTCAGGTGGGCGATGAAAAATCAACAAAAGTATGGGATGACCCTTAGTTACCTACTATTCCTCCTCGATTAGTACGAGGCCAACGACCTAATTTGAAGATTAATATTGAGGAGCTATGGACGCGAGGAAGAATAGAATGGGACAAAGATAAATTGACTGAGATCTTAACATTAGAAGATGTAGTGTTAGCGATACAGATAAGATTATCTAACTTTGCACATTTTGATAGGTATATGTGGCCTTATACAAAGAATGCGACTTATACGGTTAAATCAGGATACTGGTTGGCAATGCATTTGACAGATGAAGAGAACACAATTGAGCCACCACTGTGTTCTGTTGAATTATAGAAAGAAGTCTGGGCATTGAAGATCACTCAGAATATTCAACATTTCATGTATCGGGCTATTACATGAGCTCTTCCAACTACAACGAGGTGTTGTTTGGAAGAAGAAACAATTAACCATATCTTATTCCAATGTTTCCATGCTAATGCAATTTGGAGATGTGCTGCATACAACTAATTTGATCATCCATCACACGACTTGGAAAAAAACATACAGATCACGATGAGGATATATCAAAACAAGAGTCTCCCTATAAAGGTATGATTACTTCTCTAGGATCCTATGGTCTATTTGGAAATCTAGAAATAAATTTCTGTTTGCTAAACGTAATGTACACCCTAATGGGATGCACAACGAGGACTACTTGCAATAACATAGTTTATCGAAGCAACAACACCAACTTTGGATACATTACCTAGGAGACGATCTGCATCTGAAGAATGACTAAGTCAATGGGAACCACAACCACATGATTGGATTGTAACTTCGATAGCAGCTTTAAGATAGATTTTGTATCAATGGGAATTGGATGGATCATTCGTAATCATAAGGCCGACTATATAGGGTCGGGATGTGTAAAGATTCCAAATGTTCAAACCTCGTTACAAAATAAATCAAACAGTTATATGTATTACATTACGTTTGGGTTAAAGGATGGAGACAAATTTGGTTTGAAGAGGACAACAAGAAACTCACATCCATTGTGAACAATCAGGAAGAAAACACGGAGTTAGGTAATGGTTTATTTGACATTCGATATTGGATGTAAAAGCTTCATTTATGTTCTCTAAACCAGGTTAATAGACAAAAGAATCAAATGTCTGACTAAAAAGCTTATGAAAGCGATGATTTATGTACCATTCTATCAATCCCACCTGTGTGGATGATACCTTATTTGTATTACCCACTTATTGTTTAATATTTATACAATAAGAAGCTACAACAAAATATATTAATAAAACTATGTCGTTTTGAACATTTAAAAAAAAACAAAAAACAAAATGGAGACTCGCACCATTGAATTCTAAAACAAATTTATATGTATATAATCATTTTGCAATCGTAACTTTTGTTATAATTACAAACATATATATATATATATAATATATACACAAAGAACATTAAATATCATATATGCAATGGCGTGACCTTGCCTAATTTGAACTAGGAAGTTGGAGTTTAAGACTTTTCATCGGATTGATTTTGGTGGAATTCTGATAAGCTCAGAAATTGAGCTATCAGTTTGTAGCAGAAATATGGGAGGTTCGAAGAAGAGTTAGAGAGGAGATGGGAAGAAAGGAGGAAAAATGTCGATTTCAATCTGAACTAAACCAATCCTGTCATTTCATACATATATTATTGAACAATGCATTTTTCTACTCAAACTTACAAAAAATTCAAATTATCTACCCAAACTATCTATTTGGTGCGGAAATCATAGTTGACCGTAATAGTGATAGTCAATCGTTAACTCTGGCTTAAACTCATCAACTTCTCATAAGCTCTTGAATGTTATGTTTTTGCTGGTCTCTGTCTCAAACTTGCGCTATCATAGAACGCCAAGCTTGTGCTTGGTCTAATTCCTTACTTCTTGACTCCCGACTTCTTTCAAGCCTCTAACTTTTCTACCTCTTGCCTCACCTGGTGTGAGATTCTTGTGTTGCGTGTATTCCCCATCGTTTGAGTAACTCCTTTCCTCTATCAATTGAGACACCTTCATCGCATCTCTAAGACTACTAGATTGGAGTTGTCTGCCCTCATTATGCAAAGGGTATTTCAAGCGTCTCAGAAAGAAGTTAACCACATATTTTTTGGGTACATGTATGGACTTTTCTCTAATAGCTTTAAAACTCTTTCGATACTCTAAAGCCGAAGTATTCCCGAGTACCTATTCTTCAGTGATCCTTCTGTGTGGCCACAATGACTCTTCTCAGTGAACCTTGACACCACATATTCGTGATTTGTCCTCCTACTTGAAGATTTCCCAGCTCCTAATGTAAGATGCCTTGTTTGATCAACAAAAGCAACATATTCTCATATAATCATATTCTTAAGCTCTTCCCAATTGTTAGGGGTCTTGAATTCTCACAGATCTTTGATCCATTTTCCCATTGGTCCTTGGAGACTTTGATAGAGCAACCTGCAACTTCTTATTCTCGGGGATATTGTTCTCGCAACAACATTTCTGAAAACAGCTTATCCAGTATGAAATTCCTCGTATGAACTTCGTGAGAAATCAGAAGATGATGATAAGATCCAAGAATGGATCCTATCGATTAATAGAAGGAGATGAGAAGAAGAGATGAAATGGAGATTGAAGGTGAAGAAAAGGGAAGAAGCTTCGGTGATTTTGAGAGATCCACACTCTTTACTTAATTGATCACAATTCCATAAAAGATTACATAAGCATAGTCGAACTAAATAGGAAGAAGATGATAGAGATAATAGGTTTAAATGATAATCTAATGAACCAGTCCAATAAGGCCTAATTACAAATCGTATCAATACTCCCTCCGTGAAGAACCACCTTGTGGTCAAGGTGAAAGAAAATTGAGTTGATGCATATCGGCTCTTGCAGTATGCATGTTGATAGTACGAAGAGCCTCTTGTGCCATTAGCCTTTTAAGCTTCTCCAACAACATCAACTTCTTTCTTTGATTGAACTCAGCTGAAAATGATCCCATAACTAAAGATTGTTCCTCCACCTGTAACACCATCATCATGATCACAAAAAATCTGCTCACACAAGAGTTCATAAGAAGCAGCAACTTTATCTTTTTATCAGTTTCATGTAACTCACTTAGCATATTCTTCTTCTCTATTGTTCCAATCAAGATTGATAGTCATATCTGCTATACACTCGTCAATTCCCATGACTTAACAACAACTTCAGCGTGCTTATATGGTGTCTTGTGGAGGTAAGGCATGGTTTTATCCAGTTCAAGAACAATCAGCATAGTTTGAACAACTCTAGGGCCGATAAAGACTGACTTTCCTTTGTCCCGAAGCATTCTTGGGTTCATGAATATCTCACGACTTAGCAATGAACACACAAACCAAATTTTACCATTCAAAGACATTCCAGAACTAATTCTAGAGACTACTTATGAATGATGCACAAACCTGAATTGAAGACATAATGTGGAGTGACAAACAGCTCCGGTGGCCTTGGAGAATGGAACATCTCATAGGTGAAGGCCGAACCCAAATTATTCTCAGAATACTCCACTGTGAACTTGATAATCTTAGCTTCTAGTTTCTTAAAGAATTCTGAAAGTGAACCACCATGAGAATTTTCCAAATTCGGTTTCATCCTTGTTGTTTCTCTTTGATGTTTGCAAACTCCAAATTCAAAACAGTTTACACGAATGTCTTGAGCACCAACTCCCTATCTTGTACTCTGCTTATCCTGCATTTGATCTTCCAAAACTTTTGCAAGGGCCCATCTTAATCACATAAATCTTGTCCCTCGAAAAGTCACACTAATATGTTGAGGTCGCTGCTGCGTATATTTCCATTTCTGAACCTCCCATGAAGCAAATTTGATGGTGTACGGAGTTACGGGATATAACTTTTTCCGTCAATGATGGCGAAGGAGACACGGTTGTTACGCCAATCCATGATTGTGCCTACTGTTGCTAGGAACGTCTATCCCAAGATTAGTGGTGCAACTTCAACTTGAGGAGTTTTGATGATGTAGAAGTCTACCGAGGCTCTACAATCGCCTATGACGATGTGAACGTCATAGATGACTCTGTGAACATCATAGATGACTCCTCTTGAGACCGTGATCGATTGGTCCGCCAAACCAATCTTTATTTCAGTGGGTAAGACGTACTCAATGTCAAGCATTAGTGCAGTCCTAGCCATCATAATGCTGACGCATGAACCGGAATTACATATAGCATCTTTGAAAGTGTTACCTCAAATGTTGCAAGAGACTAAGAATTGCCCACACTTTGGATCTTATGCAGATTTGGCGAGAGTGTAAAGGTCTTGGATATCGGATACTGTCTAATTGATTTCAAAAAATAAGTGCCCAGTTAGATGCTCGGTCCAAGCTTCCACGAAAGTTGTTTCGGAAGGGAGCTATCAGACTACTCTATTGAATTCTTCTAGTGCCATCGGCTCAGTCTTATGTAGATGCCACTCGTACTTTTTTGACAGGGGCATGTGGATTGCATCCATGGTAATAGAGTGCCTCGCTTGATCAACGTAAACCTTATCATCAATCTTGTTCTCCAAGCTACTTTCAAAGAAATCGTTCAAACCTTATTTTTCCCAAGCTTCTTCGAACGTCATGTCGATTGTGAACTTCTTGAATTTGGCATTGAACTTCATTAATATTTTCCTTTGGATATGCATCGTGAGTGGCATTGGATGATTCGTCTTGCTTCTTCCAGTTGAGCAAACGAAAGATTTCGTTTCGATGGGTCCGCGCGGGTCTTCCTTCGATGTCTCGGTTGAGTACGTTGTGTCAAATTTGGAATATGATTTGCTTGAGCAGCTGGCAGTGAAACTTGTCTCAGGACTAGAAACCCTTGTCTCCATAATAGGGCGAACTGCATTGCAATGTGTAAGGGGGTCTCGCTTAGATCCTCCGTCAGATGTGTAGCTTAGTGCGTTTGGTGTGGCCTTCGAGGGTTTGTCATGGCTCAAAATTTCAGAAGCTTCTTTACTCTTCTCATTAATGCTCTCAAGGGGGTTTGTTGTAACACCCCCGATTCAGGATAGGACTAGTCCCGACCGGAGACGCTACAAAATGTCGAGTTTCACTCGATAGGTCAGCCCATCTTAGAACACATCTAAGCTTAAGGCCGTCCAGACAAGTTAGCTCAACCCTCCCGACTGAAGCCTAAGGCTTGCCAACCCGTACTCCAGCTGATAGTTGTGTAGACTCGGGCTAAGTCATTCTACCAGCGGAAAACACAAGAGTTTTATAGATAGAAAATCCGCTTTTATTTCAGAAACCATACATATTACAAAGCGTTTATTTATATTACATAGCAGATCCGTCCGAGATTTCAAATACTAAGGAAAACCCTTGTACAAACATACTTACTATATTTTACAAAAGACACCCAAGTCTACTCCGGTGGTCCTAACGTCCACAGCACCCTCTAATCCCAACGGCTTACTAAGGTTTCCTGCGAGAAGGGAGAAAAGGGGGATGAGTAATCTAAGATTACTCAGTGAGTCCAGGACCCACTAAAAATAAAAGAGAAAACCCTAAGAAAATCCCAAGAAAAACCCCCAAGGAACAAGCAAGTAAGGAATCATGCAATAGCCGAAGCAACATAAAAATAAATAGCCGAAGCATGCAATCCTAGATCTATATGCAAGTACTAAGCTATATGCAACGGTGCTAACACTCCAGCACCAAACCGCGTTCTCACAACGCCCACACACTCGTGGACACAGAGATCTCTAAGTGGGTCGGATCCCCTCGTGAACACCCTGCACTTGACCATCACAAAGACAAGTCAAGCCGGTATATCACTCTCACGAACACCCTGCACTTGACTATCACCAAGACAAGCCAAGCCGGAACATCGTATCCCGAGAGCTCCTCGGTCAGTTCACATCTCGGCGGGTTTCCGTCCGAGCCGTAAAGTGAGTTCACATCCCAGGCGGGACCATCCACGCCTCACTTGCTGGATTCCCGCTATCCCGTCGGATAGCACTCGGCCAGGCTAGCTAGACCCGTTACTCCTCCGAGTCTTCCCATGTAGCAGTCGTTAGCTAACCATGGGGCGGGGAACTTCCGACCACACCGTCACTAAGTCATGAAGGGCATCGCACCAACAACATGACTCCGCAGTATAATGGAGTAACACCATTATACTTCACACCGCGTTGATCCTCGCTTGATCAAACGCCAACACACACCTCAACACAACCTCCGAGAAGTTAGCGCCCTAGAGTGACGGCAAAGCCAGAACTTCTGTAATCCAACTCTCGTTTTCGGTTACAAGCCTCACATGCTTGAACCTCGCTCATGCACGTTTAATACAACTCCGCATACATGACCTTCCAGCCATGCAACGTGTTTTACCATAAACCGTACACTCGCTCATACGGTGAAGGAACATGCAAGTGGATCAAAGATCCGGCAGTCCTTACACCCTTCCCACTACTCGGTAAGGATGATAAGATGACCCACGGACATGCATCAAACCATTACCTCACCCAACGGGTTTCGCAGCACACAGATCTAACAGATATGAGGCTAAACCTGCACTAAAACGTTAGTATACCCTCGGATCTACACAGATCCGAGCTTCCCTGCAACACACGTTAGCCACACACACACATACAAGCATATAACCTATTCTACCGTGGCTAGTGTTGCTCTACATTGCAGATATGAGATCTACACTGCATTACAAACATCAACCGCGATAGTCTACCTCTACCGGGACTCACCTCGAAACTGGACACGGAACTAGGCTATACTTCCAAGCGATCTTCCAAAGCTAAGCTCTCTCTCTATTCTACACACACTCACACATTCTATCTAAGGTTTCCAAAAGGGTTTTAGGAGTGGGAATGAAGGATGAGGGGAATGGGGTATTTATAGTAGAAAAGTTACCAATGGTAACAAGTTAAGATGGGTAAATTCTAGCCTCTTCCTTTCTTTAACTCCAAGCCACGTTTTTACTCTATACCCTAGGCTCCATTTCATAGCTCCTACGCTAGCCAATTCATCCTTATCTCCAAGCCTAAGGTGGAAGCTTCCCATTGGTCCAAAATTGCTTATTTTCCTTCTTTTTGTGCATTTCATGTCTAATACTTCATATGACTAAATAGGCTAATAGAAAACACCCGTTTTGCCCTCCAATGTTGCACAAAACTCGGACTTCTCCCTTGGTTGCCAAAGAATTACCCAACTGTACCGTGATTGTTGTGGAAATGGACATAATGGATGATAACTTCGGATCTATGGATTTCTTCTTGTTTTTTTCGAGATCTTGGCCATATTATTTGATGGATGGAATCCTCTTAGGCTTAGTAAATGTTTCTTAGACTCACGAGTTTTTTGGTTCTTGGTCGAAATAATTCCTCCTCCATCTGACTCATTCCGCAGCTCTTGAATGTTTACCGGATTGCGTGAATTTTGTAGGTCTCGGGAGAATTTTTCTTGAGCTGATTCTTTTTGCGTGGTCTTCCTTAGAATCTTGGCTCCATGCAGACTCCCATAATTTTTAAAATTGTGCAGAAGGGTCTCCATAACTGAAATCTATGTCCGGATAATTTAACTCTTATACCGGGTTATTACATTTGTGGTCTTCTTTGTCTCATCCAAGATAAGTGCTTGAAACATTGTGTTGAGGCACTTTTGCTCTTCGGATAGTTTCGTTAATGATGCACATTTTCTTCTCAATGAATCGATGAGGGTTTTAAGCTTAATGTCGACGTCTTCGGCTCGGCTTTCAGATCCTCGTTGGTCTTCTAGCAGTTGTAGAATGTCGGCTTCAGCTCGATCTCTATTGATGTAGATATACTCGTTGGTGATCCTCCATCATCTTCATATCTTCGGATAGGGTTTCGAGCTTCTCGGACTAATCTTCTTGCATATCGTCTATACGCTTATGGATGGCCCTACCGGACCTTACATGGTACTCCATGGTGTTGTTGGTCATATCAATCAACTTGCTAAGTCACGTGTTTGTTGAATTAGTATGTCAATGTGAGGATACGTGAGATCCCTTTTGTGTAAGGTGCTCGGTGGTGGCATCTGAAGCGTGCTTGTCGGGTCCGGTTTCCTACTAAAAGTAGGCGAGTTGCGTGGAGCCCAAGGCTCGCGAGTTTGTTGTGCGTTGGAGCGAGGATCGTCCTTCTTTTTCTCCATAGCTCGAGGTTTCCTAAGAGTAATATAAACGAAAATAGAGTTAGAGGAATGGGATGTCTTTGAGTTGTGATTCTAATCTTTTGGTTTGGACGGCGGAATCCAATCCCCAACGGAATCTTTTCCCCAGTGGCAAGGTGCCCAAACTTTGATGGGTCCGAAGGAGACGATCAATTTTTGATGCTTCCTAGGGACTTCTCGAGGTTTAAATTTATAAACCCTAAGCTGCAAACTGCACAGAGTGCGTTGAGTACTTAGGGGTCGATTCACGGAGAAGACCTACCGCAAAACAAAAGAGCTTTAGAGCAACCAAAGACGCAAAGAAAAAAGAGTTTGTTTGTGTCATGGTTTGGGTCTGCGATTTATGAAAGTATTCAAAGCGGATCCACGCTTATATAGACTTGGCTATCGCCTAAGCCTATAACAAACGGGAAAAAGGAAAATTTAAATTTTAAGAAAAATAGAAATTCAAAGTAACGACGCAAAGGAAATCAATTGAAAGTGCGATATTGAAAATGCGGTATTAAAAGTGCAGTATTGAAAGTCCATAAACGAGTTGTGATATTAAAAGTTCATAATTGAAAAGCGATATTGAAGTGCGTAAAGTGTGGTACATAAATAGGGAAAAACGTTGGGATCATCCGGGAATTCTAGGAGTTTCTAACAAGAGATAAAATAATCTATCGAAAGTAAACGAGACTAAAACGATTTCTCTAAACTTGAATCAGTATATTTCAATCAAAATACTTTCATAAGAGGATGGATTATGCGTTGATTACTCTTTAGGTATGCAGTCGCATCTGACAACGCAATTAAGCAAGCATTAACAGGTCGAGTTCGTTCTAACGCTCCGTAGGTGTGCAATTCGCACCCTACGACACAACGCTCGGCTAAGTTGGTTTCGGTGATCGGATTCAACGCGTTAGCGGCTTAAATCAATCCTTAGATCAGTCTCTAGTTCATTACTCTAGATCCATGCATTAAAAACAAACTTAGCCGAAAAAAATCTTTAGAATATGGCTTAAACGAATAGAAGTATAAAAACGCTTAATGAAATTTCCCCTAAAAACCCTTGGGAGTCAACCCAACGAAAATAAACTACTCACACATGATAGATTGAAGCATGGATATTATTTATGAATGAGTACTTCGATTTATTGGTGAGAAACGAAAAGGGTTCAAGAACAATCTTTATCCCTTAGAAAATAAAAGACATAAACGATGAAAATGCTTAAGTAATGAAAATTGTATTGAAAATGGTGCAGAACAAAGTGTGTATGTGTAAGCACGCGAAAATGGGAGGCTAGAGGTGAGTATTTATAGGTCTTCAAGGCTCCTTAGGCGTCACTTAGGATTAAATCGCGTATTGACGGCTGTGAAAATAAGTTGTACTTGATGGGATTGAAAATATGGGCTTGGAAACGTCGACTAGAAGTGGCCGCGCAAGCGTGGGCTCGTGCCACAGCCAAGTGTGGCTTCTCCGAGACTTGGATGTGTGGTTGCGCGAGGAGGAGTGCATTGGCCGTGTGGTCGAGGCTCCATGGCGCAGCGAGATCAAGTGTGATCAAACCGCCATTTCTTCTCTTTCTCTTTCCGCGTGACTGCATGATATGTCTTCATTAAAAGTAACATAACTTCAGATCCAACCGTTAGTTTTCCTCAATTTCACTTGGGTTTGGAAGCTAACATTCACCTATATTTGGTGCCAAAATTTGAGAAGGATCTCACGATGGGAAGATCTCAATCCGAAGTTGAACTTCTGCCATTATGGGGTAGTCCATAATGTCGTTTTGCTCCGTTTTGCATCTTTTTGCTAAGTTTACCTGAAAAGAGTTTTGCACATACAAATGTTCGAAATCTAGATTTTATGCATTATAACTTTAGTGAAATACTTATTAAAGCATTCATTTATTATAGTAAAAATGGGATAAAAAAGAGTGTTATCATAATATATTAGATATCAGCATAATACTTATATTACCATGGTAAGATATTAAATATAACAATAATATTTATTTTAACGTGTAATTTATGTGAAATATCCAAAAATAATAAACGAGGTTAACATGATAAAAATTAAAATAACAAGTTATACATAATGATATTGATAATAATAATAATAATGAGTTAACATCATTAACACAATCACCATCACCTTCACAGATAGTGACATGTGTGTAGGCTAAAAATACACAATGGCTAAAGTTTGATGTGGAATCAATTTTTTATTTACTTTATTTATCTTTGTTCCACTACCAAAGAGGTATATAATTCTATATTGTTGCACAAATTTATGATAATTTTTTTATCAATAGTTTTAAATGTTTTTTTATTTTAAAATACTCAAACTTATTCAACTTCACAAATGAGTTGAAGTTTATTTTTGCTTCCACCCAGAGTTCAAAATTCGTTTCCTTCATGAGCCTTGGGATGTCTTTCAACATTATGTTGAGACTACACCTAATCTCAAAGAGCATTTACAAGCTGCTGTTAGAGACTTTTTCATCACATTGACTGAAGCTAGAATGATCATGCGTACACGGTAGCTTAATTTATCTTTATATTTACTTTAACTTTGGCTAACTAAGGACAATTATTTAAAATAAAATTCAACCAATTAAATGAAATATAAAAGTACAAATTCACTAGTAAACCATTTACATTTCGAATGTAAAAGAATAGAGTTGGGCTCCAACTAAGAACTTTTTCCTTATTTAGTCTTTTTATTGTATCTTTATAGTTCTGAATATGTGTTGCTCACCATAAAACCAGATACTTGTTGCTATTAATTGTAATAAAAATAGTTTGCAAATGTTAATCGCTAGTAAAGCTCATACAACGAAACAAAGCTTTTGTTCATATTTAGTTTTCTTGTAATTAAGATTTCACTTAAGGTATCAATATAATTGGAAGAGTGAAGTATATAGAAAACTTGCTCTTTTTATAGCTTCACAAGTATGGTCGTAATGATTGTAATTCTCTCTCAAGGTAATATAATGTAAAAACAACCCCTATTTCAGTCAACAAATATACATCTACTAATACCAAAAGGAAAACAAAGATAACATACATAAAAGTTTGATGTAGTAGGATAGTGAAACGTCGGTATGATAAATCTTATAAATCACTTTAGATAATCCAAACACAAGATACAGAACTGTACTAATCAAAAAATACAAATTTGTTACATACTTACATGGTTGAAAAAAAAATTCTAAAGAAACATTGCATTTGAATATAATATTTAAAATTATTCTATAAATTCTAATTGTTCACAAGCTCAACTATAATCACACATAGTTTTATGACTTTTTTGTGCAAAACTACCTTCCACCCCGAAAAAAATACAAGTCAACCCTCCACCCTACGGTCAACGCGCAATACAGTCCCTCTTGTATCGATGACATCGTATTTATAAACGTCGTTGATGAATTAGACAGAAAACAAAACACTGCATTTTAATTATTGTTGGAAACATGATGATTTTTTTGTTTCCGTGTCGTTTAGACGCCAAAAATGACACGTTGTTTGTTAATCGTATTTGAGAGAAGTTAAAATTGAAAAGGAAAAAAAAAATATAGAGTTCATCAGCAAAGGGAATAATCGATTCAGTGGAGACGATAGATGGTTTCTAGAGTTCGACTAGAGTAGATTTCGGGATCTAGAGTTCGATTAGAGTAGATTTAGGCTGCTAAATGGCTCATATGATCTGAAGAAACAACTGCTATGCAGAGCATTTCATCATCATGAAGAGCAGAACATCTCAATTTCTAGAAAGCTTCGAGCTTTCTAAAAACAAGACTAGGAACAAGCCTGAGAATCACGGACCAAAATTTGCTTTCACATACTAATAAAAAGATTTCAAATCCCATAAATACAAAATCAAACCTCATAACATACTCGATGTGATTCAATCGAAACCAAAACACTTGCTACAATAAAAAAAAATCTTGAAACGACAGAGAGAAGACATAATTACCTTTGATTTCGGCAAGACAGAGATGAAGAGATGCATAGAAGCTTCAAATCGCAACAATCTCAAGAACCCTAATCCCCCAATCTAATTCCCTAATTCAATCTCGATTTATTCTTCCTCTTTTCTAATCGTGAAATTTGTCAACAAACGTCGTGGTGTTAGTCATTTTTATTCCTTTCAAAACACTGCACTTACAATGCCGTTTACGATATAACGGTAGGTTGGCGGGTGGACTGTATTGCGGGTTGACCGTTAGGTGGAGGGTTGACCTGCATTTTCTCAGGGTTGAGGGTAATCTTGCAAATTTTATCCAGGTTATGAGTTAAATTGCATAAAACACTTTTTGTTATCAAAACTTGATTGGTTTCTAGTTTTTTAATTTTGTATTTTTAAGAAATGTAGAAATTTAGAATAAAACAACATAATACAATGTCGGATTCAGGATTGGGAGTCTAGTTGGACTAAAATAATTGCGGTAAAAATGACACTAAATTTTTTATTTTTTTATTATTATGTTTATCCAAGTGTTTATATATTAACTTTTTTTAAAAAAAAATTTAGTTATCTACAAATGTGCAATGAAGAAAAATAGATATAGTTTGATGTTTAATCATGTATCATCTACTTTACTCGTTTTATTTCATTATCCAAAAGGTAAATAGTACTATATTGTTAAACAATCTTTTTTTTTTATCAATATTTTTAAGCGTTCTCTTTAATTTCAGATCCTCAAACTTATTCAAATTAGCAAATGGCTTGAAGTTCACATTTGCTTTCACCCATAGATGAAAATTACTCTCTTTCATGAGTGTCATGAATTTAACTTGCGTTTCAATTGCTACCGAGGTTATCTTTCTGAGCATTGGGATGTATTTCAGCATAGGGGAAGATAATATATAATCTCAACGATTTTCATGATTCTCACATTCTTTTAATCTTTCCTGTTGAACATTTTTTTCTGCATTGACTGAAACTAGAAGGATTAAGAAGGATCACAGGTATTTGATAGCTATGTTTATTTATTTTTTATGTTTGTTTTTTCAAATTAAAGTAGAGGAGAAGCTTTAGCTTCGAACATTTTAGGACTTTTTTTTAACAAATCTTTCAGCCAATTAATTAGAATATAAATGTACAGAGTCATTTTGTAAACCGTTTACATTTGTAATGTAAAAATTGAGTTTCACTGCAATTGACAAAATTTTTCCTTTTTCTTACTAATTGTTGAGAGTTCTAAACTCATATTTTTTTTTAAAAAAAGTTATCTTATTTTATGTTTATAGTTCTGAATATGTGTTGCTCAGTATAAAACCATATGCTTGCTGTTATTAACAATGATAAATATAATTTGCTAAAGTTTTTCGCTAGTAACACTCATACAACGGAACAAAACTTTTGTTCAGATTTAGTTATGTTGTAATTAAGATTTCACTACAACTACCAAAACAATTGCAAAAGTTAACTACATAGAGAACCTGCAGTTCTTTAGAGCTTCATAAGTGTGGTCGTAAATGATTGTAGTGCTCTAAATGTAACGAAAAGTAAAAATAACCCTTGTTTTAATTAAAAAAACAAACGTTTAAGAAATATTATGTTAACAACAATTCATTAGATCTAAAAAGACAAAGATAACTAACAAACAAGTCTACTGTAGTTGTATAATCGAACGTTGGTATGGTGGATCTAATCTATCAATTTAGATACTACAAACCAAGGATATGGTACCATACTAATCACAAAATACAAATTTGTTACATGGTTTTAAAACAGATGTGTAAAGAAATATTGCATTGAAAGTAATATTTAAATGGTTTCACAAATTGTAAATGCTCACAAGATTAACTATATGATAACATGCATATTTCGCCCATTTTTACTATCACAATTTTAATAAGCATTTCACTAAGGTTTTAATGCATAAACACTAGATTTCGAATATTTGGTTGGTCAACTCTTTTCAGATAATCTTAGCAAAAGACGCATATTTTGGAAAGAAATGGAATTTTCGGGATAAGTGCTCGAAGGCATAAGTTCAACATCAGATGAAAATCTTCCCACCACGAGATAAAGCTCATATTTGGAGACAAGATAGCCTTATCAGATTTCTTTCACCTCGAAGTGGTTTGAGTCAAATCTCACGGTTGGATCTCAAGTTATGAAGGAAGTAAGAAGGTCTCAAGCATCAAGAAGAGCAAGCTAGCCACGCCACAGCCTAGCCAGAAGACCAGTGGCTGCACCACAGCCAACCGCTCATGCGGCCTGACACTTGGCGATTCCCGAGCTCATTTGAAGCCCATCTTATTTTGTTTCTGACGGCCACAAACCTCTTTCTCTCTCGATCGTTTCTGACGGCCACAAACCTCTTTCTCTCTTGATCTTCATCCTTGTTCTTCGAGGGAGATTGATTTCTGTTTGAACCTTTTCTCATTTCTTATTGGTTTATACAAGTATGCATTTCTTCTATGTCTGAGTAGTTTATTTTCGTTGGGTGTTCTTTAAGGCTATCTATGGGGAATTTAATTAACTGTTCTTAAACTGTTTGCATCGATTGTTTAGACCGTAAACTAGGATCTTCTTTCGGCTTAAACTTGTTCTTATTGCATGAATCTAGCTTCATGAACTAGAGTCTGATCTTAGGATTGTTGAGAACTGCTAACGTGTTGAATTTCACATCTGAACTAGTTTGATTGAGCGAACACCTCCGGGATGCTAACGCATATCTATGAGGGGAACGCGAGCTTATGAACCTGATCCATATTGCGTGTTTTTTTAGAACGTAGGATGCTAACGTATACCTGCGAATTTGGTATAACATAGTCGATATAGCTTGAAAGAATTAGGTCGTAAAACCAGTGATTCCAATTTAGGGAAGATCGTCTAGTCTCGTGTGTTTTAACCGATGTGTGTTTATTTTCTGGTTAGAACCACATAGATTTCCCGAAGAGATCCCCAACGTGTATTCCCCATCTGGTTTTCAACTCGAGATTTACGCATTTCAGTATTTACTTTTCCTTCATTGCTCATCTGATTTCCTTTTTACAAGTTTTTAAGTCGATTTTCCTTTTCCCGTTGGTTATAGAGTTGGTCAACACCCTTCTCTATATAAGACGTGGCTGCCTTTCTTTCTTTTCTACAGAAACCATGACACAGACCCCCAAACCCCCATTTTCTGCATATTTGGTTGTCCTGATTTTTTGCTTTGCAGTTGATCTCCTCCATGTGGATCGATACCCTAAGTACTACAACGCACGCTATGCACTTGCAGCTTAGAATCTTACAAATTTAAAGCTCGACGAGTCCATAAGAAGCATCCATCCTTTGGATGCAACTTTTGACCCCTAGCACTATAATCACAAAACATTTTGCATCAAAAACAGTTTTAAACAAAGAAGTTAATCATTCTAAAATCGGTGAAAAACATAGTAAAACTATTATACGACATCATCAATTTGTTCGATGTAAAATTAAAATAAAATGAAAATGTTAAGATAAACACCGTTTTAGAGCGTAGAGACAAAAACAACAGATGAATTAAATATCATCGTTGTGTTATAATTATGCATCACTTCACTACGTAATGCACGATATTCTGCATTTGAAGACATAACTCAATTGATAAATTATAATGATATTGTTACAACAACGGAGGAAGAAACTGTGTTTCTTAGGAATGTACAAACTAAATCCTGCACATTAAGAAAAATTATGTTCATATTTACTCATGAACAAAATCCATAATCAAAAGCTACTGATCAAGTTATAGATGATGGGAGAGCTAATAACTTTGATGTCGCTTGTCCAGCTTGTAGCCAAGAATTCTGCGATGTGGTAATTTTGTTTAATATTTATCATTTTTTGATGTTTTTTTAATTCCAATATCTCAATTTATTAAAACTATCACCTTAATTTTTTAATTCGAATAATTCTATTGTGTTTACCCTAACTATAATCTTGCATATTGTGAAGATAATTTCAAGTAGTTAAATAAAAGGTAAGTATTGTATAATATATTTTTATTTTTGTTATCACAATTTGATTGGTTTCTAATTTTTTAATTTTGTGTTTCTTAGGAATGTACAAACTTAAAATAAAACAACATGATACCATGTCATATTCAGGATTGTAAATCTAGTTGAACCATAATCACTTCAGCCCCGTTTGCTCCATGGCTCCTCTGGAACCTGTGGACAGCGAGAAACAACAAATTATTCAGTGACAAGCATGACACTGAAGAAGAAATCGTCCATCCAGCAATTCAAAATGCGAAAGAATGGATAGATGCTTAGCCACAAAAAAAGTCAACCACAGATCCATAGGTCCGAAGGTATTAGAACCAGGGAAGATACATGCATCACTTGCAGATCTGACGCGGCTTGGAGAAGGGACTGTAAGACTGCTTGATTGGGATGGGTTTTCTTTTCAACTCAAGGGCATCAGCTCGCGCAACAATCCGAAGTGGCTTCGTATATTAGATCCCCCCTGATGGCGGAAGCCCTTGCAATCCATGCGACTCTAGAGGATGCCCTGAAGCGCGGCCTCAAAAGAATCATATTTAAACCACGCGATTAGAGCTTTGACTACGGATTTTGGTTGCTCTGAGCTGCATGGTGTCGTTTCAGATGTATTGGGACTGCAAAAACTCTTCGACTGCTTTAGCTTTGTGTCGATTAGCCGTGAGGCAAATTCTGTTGCGGATGGGCTTGCAAAATGGGCTTTAAGCATGTTTACCCAAGCCCAACTCTAAGTTTTAAGATAAATGAAAATGAGATTTGGACCCCCAAAAAAAAAGTCTAGTTGGACCTGAATAGATCCGATAAAATGTCATTACATATTTATTTTTAAAATGTTATATTTATATAATTGTTTATATATTTAACTTTTTATACATTTTTATTTTATCTACATATGTAGAATAAAAAAAACACAATAGATAGAGTTTGATGTTGAATACTTTATTATACGTTGTACTCATTTTAATTTCACTACCGAAGAAGTAAATAACACTATATTGTTAAACAAATTTATATTATTATTTTTAATCAATATTCGTAAGTGTTCTCTATCCAAATTTATTCGAATTCAAACTATCTTTGCTTTCATCCAAAGCTGAAAATTACTCTTTTTCATAAGCGTCATGAGTTTAATTTGCATTTCAATCACTATCAAAGTTATCTTCCTGAATTTTGGGATGTGCTTCAGCATTGGGCGAAGATAATACCCTAATCTCAATGATTTTCATGATTGTCCTATTCTTTTAATCCTTACTGTTGTAGATATTTTTCGTGCATTGAGTGAAACTAGAAAGATTTAGAAGAATCATTCGTACATAGTAGCTAGCTTTATTTATGTTTTATGCTTGACTTTTTAAATTTAAGTTGAGCAGAAACTCTTTTGTTTCAACCATCTTAGGACGGTTATTTTTTTTCAAAAAAATATTCAGCCAATTAATTAGGTGGCCCGGTCATTGGTCTTACAACTTCTGCGCTTGCTTCTCTTCCGTGGCAGCTAGACATGTCTTCATTGTTTTGGGCATATCTGGACATCTAACCGGTAGTTTACCTTCAAAACATTTGGATATGAAAGTTAACATTCCCTCTATTCGGTGTCCAAATTAGATAAAGATCTCGTGGTGGGAAAATCTTGATCCGATGTGAAAGTTATGAACCTTATGGTAGTCCGAATCTGTCTGAAATGCTGTTTTGCTCCATAAAGCTCCGTTTTGCATCCTTTTTGCTACGAAAACCTTGAAAAGAGTCTTAATCATACAAATACTCGAAAACAATAATAAATGCATGTAAACCTCAATGAAATGCTTAGACCATCTCCAATGTATTTTCCTATATTATCTTTTAAAATAGAAAAACTTTAAAATAGAGTTGGATTTCTCTCCAATCCACCTCTATTTTAGAGAAACTGATATACTCATATATTTCGCATATTTAGCAAGCATTTAGAATAGATTTTCATGCATTCATCATTCATAATAGGCTAGTTATCATCATTTATCTCATTTTAAGTCTTAGAACATTTTTTGCATTAGCATTTGCATAGTTTCTTGCATATTTGCATGTTTTTCAGGCTGTTTAGGATACTTTGGGCTGAGATGAATGCTGGGCATTGACAAGAAGACCAAAGAAAAGCATAGGAGTTGGCGGAAATCAAAGGGGAAACTTGGACAAAAGAGAAAGTTAGCAGATCGACATCAAGATCGACTATCCCAAGTCGTTTCACCCGAGATCGAGAGACAGATCGAGCAAAATGACTCGATCCACGGCAGATCGAGTCCACGATCGACCAACCTGACTCGATCTTCCAAACCTGGCGCATCAACAGTTCCCCAACTTGTACTTGTCTTCTAGAAAGGGGGACCACCTTGGCAAGAAAGTCTCATAAGAGACAAGCAGCCCCTGTTTTATGGAAAGGGTGGAGAATTTCATAATATTTTCCCCTTAAGACAAGAGAGAAGACTTTGACACACACATCACTTATGACCACTTATCAGAATTCACTTTTGACTCTAATAATTTGTAAGTGAGCGTGAGAGAGAGAAACCATAAGAGTTCTTGCTTTGTTCTTGAGTGTTCTTCCTTATTCTTGATAGTTCTTGCTTGTATTTTGCTTATTTCTTGCTTATTTCCCTTAGAAAAGACTCTTGTGTTTTTGTAATCAAATCAAGTATTTCATCTTCTAGTGTCAAATCTTTCTTCTTAGTTTTTATTTAGAAATTTGTGTTATATCTTATATTTTGTTATCTTCCACAAGTTTAAAATTTCAAATCTTTCTTCTTCTAAAATTCGCTTTTGTTCATCAGCTCTAAACTTATGTTTAAGAGAGGCTTGAACATGAGTTGTGAGTAATCCACCAAGGTTTGGGGTTGGGATGATCATGGTGGTTGAAAGCTAGAATTTTGGGTGTTTACTTGTTCTTAATTTAATTCTCTTCTTGGATTTGGGGGTTTTAAAGTATAGAGTTTCTCTTTGGAGATCTCTTTAATTTTAGGGATTTTCTTGTCCTAACAAGACTTAGGAAATCCCTTAAAACCAAATCCAAGAGACTAGCTCATCCTTTCCCAAACATCATGGATGCTTAGGGAGCTAGTTAAGCCATTTTTAAGATCCAAGCTTAATGTTCTTCACCCTTTCTTTCCACTAAACATCATAGGTTAGGAGGAAAGGGTGTAGAAAGGATTTACACCAAACATCATGGGTAAATCTAGTATGGTTTCTTAAGGCTTAGAGAAATCACTAAAAAGTGTAGAAAAATAGTTTTCAAAACCAAAGTTCAGATCTTCGACCACTCTAAATATGATTCCCAACCTTGAATCTATTTTTAATCTTTGAAAGCTAAAAACCAATTTTCTCCTGCCTAAGTTTTATTTATTTTCCTAAAATCCTTTTTATTAGCTTAATTATGCAATAGAGTTTTTCTAAATTTGTAAAATTGTGTTTTTGTTGTTTTTAGTATTTTATAAATTACTTAGAGTTAAGTCTGATGTTTATACCTGATTTCGTAGCTGTGTGATTTTTATAAATAGTTTTTATAATTTTTAGCTACTCACCATCAAATCTACCAAATAATCCGGTTTTAGGTTTTGAATTTGTAAAATTAGTAGAGTGGTTGTTTAATTGCTTAGAAGTCGTCTACTAGTTGTATAACCCTTCAGTAGGGATTTTAAAATAGTTTTTGTGTCTGTTTAATAACCCTAAATAGTTTTCACAGAATTGTTCCCCCATTTATCCGAATCTGCTTAGCTTTACTATAGGCTCTTGTATTCTTGGTACCTTTCACTAACCAATTTGGATTGATAACCTGAAGTATTGCAATGACATAAAACTATGCTTTAGGCTTTGTTTAACCTGCTAAAAAGCCAGTTATCAGAAACAAATAGAGATTGATACTTTTTCTTCTATATTTAGAGGAAAACCTCTATTTTAGAGGAAAAAATAGAGTTTGCTACTTTTTCTCTCTATTTTTTCCTTTAAAATAGAGGTGCACTGTAGAGAAAAAAATAACATCTCTATTTTTCCTCTATTTTTAGAAGAAAAAATAGAAGTGGCTTGAAGATGCTCTTATTAAAGCATTCACTTATGATAGTAAAAATGGGTCAAATATAAGTGTTATCAACTCCCTAGACTTAACAAAAATCTAAGCAAGAAAAAGAGGTTTGAAAACATGGAAACTCACCAATACTTGGAAAATCGTCAAGTCTTACCAATCCACTTGTTGAACCACATAACTGAGAAATCAAAAACCAAAACATTTTGGTCTATTTACCTTGAGCTTTTCGTTTGTCCAAATATGGTTCATGGTCTGCCGAGTATTTCGAGCTCTCTCTTGTTGACTCATTTATTCATTTAGGTGTGCGGTCTCATTCGAGGTGATGTACTCATATTTTCATACATTTAGCTTGCATTTAGGACATACTTACATTCATATTGCACTCATACTTAGTATTATTGTAGCTTTTGTCCCATTTTAGGATTTAGACATGTTTGCATTTGCATTTGCATGTTTCTTGCATTCTTGCATCATATTCAGGTTGTTTTGGACACTGGAGTTATGGAGGGTTCGTGGACATGCCAAGGATCAAAGAGGAGCCTGTGGAAGCTTGGAGGAACTCGGCCATGAAGAAAAGAAACCGAGATCGAGGTGAAAATCGAGCTAGGCAGGTTGATCTAGATGAGATCGACCAGAAAATCGAGACACTCGGGTCGTTCCAAGAAAGAAGATCGAGGTCAAGATCGACCATGCTGATCAAGCGAGTGTACGGACATGGGACCTAAGCCCAAGAAGAACGAGAGGAAGATCGAGGTCAGAACTCGATCACCAAAGGATCAACAAGACGATCGATAGAAGCACTCGATCCATCCGACTGGATCGAGCTGACGATCAGGCAAAAGAAGACGTTCCACGCGCAAGATCGAGAGAGAGATCGACAACCCTGGTCGATCTCTAACCTTATTCGACATCTCATTTTTGGAGTCTTGTGAGGGATCATTTCCTCTTTTTTTATAAAAAGCCTTTAACCTATTTTTGGCCAAGAATCCGATCTTATCCTAGACACTTACGTTTTGTCTCTCTTCCTTTTAGGAAAGAATCGCCATTTTTCATGTTTTAAGCTTTTCTTCTTTGTAAAACCTTAAGCTTGCATTTTAATCTAAGTACTTCTCTTAATCTTGTTTGTCATTAGATTAATATTCTTCTTAGCTAAAACCGAACATGTTGAATCTCTCTAAACCAGTGTTTATGGGTGATTCGAACATGAGGAGTGAGTAATCCTCCAAGGTTTTACGGTTTGGGGTGATTAAGGGGGTTTAAGGATTTAAGCTTTGGTCTTTTCTTGCTCTTAAGTTTAACTCTTCTTGGATTTGGGTGTTTAAAGCCTAGAAGATCTTGAGAAAGACCTCTCTGATTTCAGGGGTTTCCTTGTCCTAGAAAGATTTAAGAGATCCCTTAAAACCAAATCCAAGATACTAATCCTTCCCTTCCCAAGCGACATGGATGTGAGGGGGATTAGTAAGGCCACTTTTTAGGATCTAAGCTTCATGTTTTTCACCCTGTCTTTCCACCACGAACCATGGGTTAGGAGGAAAGAGTGAAGAAAGGTTTTACACCACAAACCATAGGTAAAACTAGTTCAACGCTTCCTAATGCTTAGAGTAGCACAAAATGTGTAGATCCATGTTTTCAAGACCCAAAATTTAAATCTTAAACCTCCTTAAACGTGATCCCCAACTGTGAATCCATCTTTAGCATTCGAAAACATAAATATCACTTTCCTTTAGTTTAAGTTTCAATCTTTTAGCTTAAATCCATCTAGTTGTTTATTTCTTACCTTAAAGCTTTATAATTTCATAAAGTTGTCTTATTGGTCTTGTTAGTATTTTATAAATTCCCTAGCATCTTATTTATCACCCAGGTAATTAGTTTCAAGTCATTAGAATTTTATTTCTAGTTATTAAATTCATCCTAAGTTGTTAGGAATTTTCATGTTTGTCTGTCTTTATATTTTTATTTTCTAAAACTAGTAGATGTCTCTTTAAATTCTTAAAAGTTCTCTACCTGCTAGTGAACATCCCAGTAGGGATTTTAAAATAGTTTTCAAGTTTATTAGATTTTCAAAAGTAGTTTAGTTTCAATTGTTCACCCAATTTACCCGAATCTGCTTAGATTTACTTAAAGCTTTTGTATTCTTAGTACTCTTTCAAGCTCCCCAAGTTGGATTGACCCTTAAGTATTGCAATGATATGAGCATGCTAAAGGTTTTGTTAACCACGTAAACATCTTGTTATCAAATGGCGTCGTTACCAAATTGGGATTAGTTTGAAGTTACTAAAATTTTGAGCTTAGTAGAGTCTAAGTCTTTATTTTTACTTTGATTACTAATCTATCTACCTTCCTACTTGTATCCTCAGGTACATGAATCTGCGTTCTAGAGGTGAAGATAACCTAGTACCACCTCTAGACAACATTCATCAACTTGGTAGTGCGAGACTAAGAAGGCAAAGAGAGCAAACACAAGACTTTGAAGAGATTGTGCAACCGGTTATTGTTGATATTGAGGGTATGGCTGAGCAAGATCAAGCTGCTGCTCCTCCTCACAATGCTGCTGCTGGAAGGGGGAATGGAAACCCCAACCACGCCCAAAGACTACCAAGGATCATAGGTACGGGTGATGCACCAAACACTCATCACAATCGTTTTGGCATCACCCCTCTTGCGGTACAAAACAATAACTTTGAGATAAAGCCGGGCTTTATCTCAATGGTTCAGAACAGCAAATTCCACGGTCTGGCATTGGAGGATCCCCTAGAGTATTTGGATAACTTCGAACAAGTATGTGGGATGATAAAAATCAATGGCATCTCCGAAGACAGCTTCAAGCTTCGGTTGTTCCCATTCTCTCTTGGGGACAAGGCTCGCCATTGGAAAAAGACTCTTCCACAAGGCACCATCACATCTTGGGCAGATTGCAAAAAGGCCTCTCTGTCCAAGTTCTTCTCTTCTACAAGAACGGCTAAGCTAAGAAGTGAAATCAGTGGCTTTGCACAAACGCAAAACGACACCTTTAGTGAAGCCATGGAGAGATTCAAGGACTACACCATTGCATGTCCTCATCATGGTTTCATAGAGATGACACTTCTTAGCACCATCTACAGAGGAGCTTTGCCAAAGATCCGTCTACTACTTGATACCGCAAGCAAAGGCAACTTCCTTGGATAAGAAGTGACCGAGGGTATGGGGCTTATAGAGAACTTGGCGTTGAGTGATGGGCACTACTCTGAGGACTATGACCGAGCACCAAGGGGTAATGAGCTGGAGTCACACAAGAAGGAGCTGAAATCCCTTCATGAGAAGATTGACAAGATGATGCTTGCAAGTCAAAAGCAAGTACACTTTGTGGGTGAAGCTTCAGAAGTGTTTGAAGAGGGATGTCAAGAGGACCTTGAGGAAGCGAATTGGGTAGACTACACCAAGCCACAGGGGTATAACCAGAGGTATCAAGGCAACAACAACCTCTCATACCGAAGCACCAATGTGGAAAATCGCAAGGATCAAGTATACCCACCACAACAAGGAAAACCCTTTGTTCCTTTCAACAAAGGTGGGTTTACTCAAAACAATGGGTTTCAAGGGCAGAGACAAGGCAACTTCCAAGGTCCCCCACAGCAAGGAAACAAGGGTTATCCACCTGGTTTTGTGCCTCAGCAACTGCAAGTTCAAACTCCACCTCAAGATCCGGTGCTTCTTATGCTCCAACAACTTCTACAAGGCCAAGCCTCTATACAAGCATCTAACAATCAGAAATTTGGGGACACCAACAATAGGCTGGACTCTTCTCTCACTGAGGTCTCTACACAGATCTCAAACTTGAACAACAAGATGCATCAGCTAGAGAAAGGAAAAGCAAGTTCAAGCGGCCAAGTGATAGGGGCCAGGTTTTACCCTAATAAAACTACTGCAAGTGCACAGCAAATGCAATCGTAGTATAGGGGGTATCGAAATCCCAAGGGAAATATGCTACACTAAGGTTTCTAAGTTCGAATTAAGCTAGGAAGAATAATTAAAATAAAAGACAGAAATAAATTAAACGATGTAAATTCAGGAGACGAAACGCTAGGTTCAGGGAAATTCTCAGGTGAATCCTAATTGTAGATCTAGACAGAATGTTAGGAATTATTAAGCACTGTTCTTGAACTCGAAACACTAATGTAAAATCGACCAACTCTCGTTGCAAAGATTATCTATGTCTAACCCCTAGAATTCCAAATCTCTTTGCGAATCCTATCAATTCAAACAAGCATTAAAGCTCCGGTTCGATTGCTAACAAAATCCTAAACCAAATCTCTTTGCGAATAGGTATTTTTCTCATCTAACATTAGTTCAGGCAACCAATAACACTATCGTGTCTACCAATTAACCTAAGATCAGATTCTAGGTCGCGAAGCTAGAATAAGCATTAAACACAAATCCAGATGAAGAACTCTAGTGATTTTATCCTAATAATTTATTTGACCTAACAATTCATCAATCATCTTTGAAAAACCCTAAACCTAACAAGCAAAACTACTCAGACATGGTGAATGAAGAAAACATCATGAACAAAGTAATTTGCATAAAAGAAATCAATAGAAACAAAGGAGTTCCAAATCAGCTCTGAAGGAGACTAATTATTCTCTCCAAAAACTCTCTAAAAATCTCTCTCTAAAATAATGTGTGTATTATGCCTAAACAATGGGTGAGAAACTATATTTATAGGGTAACACACGAGCTGGGGCACTTTTGTAAATAAGGAAATCTTCTGGGCAAATTTCCTTTTTCTTCAAGACTTGTAAAATCAGGCGGCTTTAGGAATCCACGATTGGTGTCGATCGACACTCATTCCAAAATCTGGCTCTCTGACTTCATCACTTTGCAGCTTCTTCCANTCAGAAGTGTTTGAAGAGGGATGTCAAGAGGACCTTGAGGAAGCGAATTGGGTAGACTACACCAAGCCACAGGGGTATAACCAGAGGTATCAAGGCAACAACAACCTCTCATACCGAAGCACCAATGTGGAAAATCGCAAGGATCAAGTATACCCACCACAACAAGGAAAACCCTTTGTTCCTTTCAACAAAGGTGGGTTTACTCAAAACAATGGGTTTCAAGGGCAGAGACAAGGCAACTTCCAAGGTCCCCCACAGCAAGGAAACAAGGGTTATCCACCTGGTTTTGTGCCTCAGCAACTGCAAGTTCAAACTCCACCTCAAGATCCGGTGCTTCTTATGCTCCAACAACTTCTACAAGGCCAAGCCTCTATACAAGCATCTAACAATCAGAAATTTGGGGACACCAACAATAGGCTGGACTCTTCTCTCACTGAGGTCTCTACACAGATCTCAAACTTGAACAACAAGATGCATCAGCTAGAGAAAGGAAAAGCAAGTTCAAGCGGCCAAGTGATAGGGGCCAGGTTTTACCCTAATAAAACTACTGCAAGTGCACAGCAAATGCAATCGTAGTATAGGGGGTATCGAAATCCCAAGGGAAATATGCTACACTAAGGTTTCTAAGTTCGAATTAAGCTAGGAAGAATAATTAAAATAAAAGACAGAAATAAATTAAACGATGTAAATTCAGGAGACGAAACGCTAGGTTCAGGGAAATTCTCAGGTGAATCCTAATTGTAGATCTAGACAGAATGTTAGGAATTATTAAGCACTGTTCTTGAACTCGAAACACTAATGTAAAATCGACCAACTCTCGTTGCAAAGATTATCTATGTCTAACCCCTAGAATTCCAAATCTCTTTGCGAATCCTATCAATTCAAACAAGCATTAAAGCTCCGGTTCGATTGCTAACAAAATCCTAAACCAAATCTCTTTGCGAATAGGTATTTTTCTCATCTAACATTAGTTCAGGCAACCAATAACACTATCGTGTCTACCAATTAACCTAAGATCAGATTCTAGGTCGCGAAGCTAGAATAAGCATTAAACACAAATCCAGATGAAGAACTCTAGTGATTTTATCCTAATAATTTATTTGACCTAACAATTCATCAATCATCTTTGAAAAACCCTAAACCTAACAAGCAAAACTACTCAGACATGGTGAATGAAGAAAACATCATGAACAAAGTAATTTGCATAAAAGAAATCAATAGAAACAAAGGAGTTCCAAATCAGCTCTGAAGGAGACTAATTATTCTCTCCAAAAACTCTCTAAAAATCTCTCTCTAAAATAATGTGTGTATTATGCCTAAACAATGGGTGAGAAACTATATTTATAGGGTAACACACGAGCTGGGGCACTTTTGTAAATAAGGAAATCTTCTGGGCAAATTTCCTTTTTCTTCAAGACTTGTAAAATCAGGCGGCTTTAGGAATCCACGATTGGTGTCGATCGACACTCATTCCAAAATCTGGCTCTCTGACTTCATCACTTTGCAGCTTCTTCCAAAATGCTCCAGAATGATCCAAAATCTCCAATTATGCTCCAATCGTAGTCCAACCTGCAAACACTCTAATATAACTCTAAAAATACCAAAAGACTCTATAAAAGACTTATATCATGGTCTAAAAATGGGTAAAAACCATGATATATCAACTCCCTCAGACTGAGCTTTTGCTTGCTCTCAAGCAAAACAGAAACTTAGAATGAAGTAGAGGTTTGGAAACAAAAATATCCAGCTAATCTTCAGAACGCCACATCGAACCCACACTCTTGAATTTACATACCATAGAGCCAATCTTAGGTAGTATTTCAGTATACTTACCACAAGCTTAGCAATCCACCAGTTTGAATTCAGACCCTTTCCTTTGCAGATTTTGAACTCTAGCATTGGTATGATCAAAAGAGTTTTTCTGATCTTTCCCTTCCTTAGCGCCTAGACAAGACATACTTTCTACAACTCTCTTATTTTCTCTTCCCTTAGTCAACTTCTGCCCATTTTCAGGGTATTCTACAGATCTTTTCATTGACTTTTTCTTATTCTTGTAAGTCTTGGAATAGTGCTACTCCTACTTGTGTTCCTTGTGAGGAGACAGGTTCATGAGCTCTCACTATTCCTTGATCAGACTTCTTATTTCTTTTCTTTTTTCAAGGGAAGATCAAGGAGAGACTGCAGATTTTATAATCTTATCAAAGCTGAAAGAGGAATCAAGTTTTGCGCATACCTAGTTCTATAAAGAAATATGAACTTTATCTGTTAAATTGATCCACTTGCAACTTTCTACTTATTAAGACCTGCAATTAACTACTACAGCAATGATCCTTCAAGTGCCAACATTCCGCGCTTAATTCTAAGAAAAACTGAAAGTTTCACTAATTTTGACTCAATAAAACAAAGTTTTTGACTGACTTAAATGACTCTCAAAACAAAACACAAAGTCAGTAATCACCTCCCCCAGACTTAAACAACACTGTCCCCAGTGTTATCAAGCCCGAATTTGGCTAAAAGAAATATTAGAAACAACATAAAAGACCAGTTAGAAGACTTACCTTCGTCTACGCGTGGTGTCGATCAACACTAGTAGTGGTGTCGAACGACACCGGTCTATGTCGAGTCCAATGTCGCCTTTTTCAACTGACTGAAACTAGGACTTAATAAAACCAAAACAAAATAAAAAGAAAAACGTACCTAATAGTGGGTTGCCTCCCACTCAGCGCTCGTTTTCAGTCGTTAGCTTGACTGTGTCGGGGTTCAGATATCTGGTGGATCAGAGGGTGGCATCGAATGTTTCCCAGACGAATGTCTTCTCATCCATGGCGGTGTATAAGCAGTAGGTGCATGAAAGGGACCAAGAAAGTGAGGAACAGCAGCAGGGTGGGGCTTGTGTTCGGGTGGGACGCTTCGTTTTCCTGCAGAATCATCAAAAGAAACACCAAGCCCTCTACGAGAATCTCGTGGCTTGCATAAGTGTGAAGCAGCTTTTGAACTTTTAATATTTTGATTGACAAGATTAGGATGTTTGGAGTTGATTCCAGGGAGTACTGATAACTAGGTTTTCTCAGCCTATGACCAATGACCCAACGCTATTAACCGAATGCAGTATAGCGTATGGGGTATCAAACCATTTTGGGAACGTTAGTGAACAGAACGGTCATATCGGTGTCATAAGTCAAGTTCGAAATAGGTAAAGATTGAGACTTTCCTACTAAAAACGACTAAAAGACAGATCTTGTGTCACTCAAGACCATAAATAAAACTGCTCTAAAGGTTTTAAGCAGAAACTACAGATTTAAACGGTAAAAAGATATAAGCTTCCAAAATAAAAGAAGGACCAAAATGGGTTTTATGAACTAGGTGACTCTCGGTTTCGTTTTATCAAGCTAAAGCTTTTGGATCACATCAAGACTTGGTATTATGATGGTGATTCTTAGGTAAAGGGATTCTCAAATCGTTTAGCCCATGGCGTTTGGGTCTAAACTCTTTGAATCTCTATCACCATAGACTAGCTCTCGCATAGCGGTACAATAGAAGAAACAAGCATCTGCATCGTCCCTATTGAACCGTAAGACTCTTGGACAGATGGTTAGTCTTAGCCCAAGAAATCAAACTCTTGTCCATGGATCCGGCTAAGCAAGCACGTGGCGTTCGTGTCAAGCCGCCTGAGGACTTTAGGCTAGATGGCCAAAGTAGACTAAGCTTTGAGAATGATAAACAAGAAAGAATCTAACTTTATGTTTTACCTAAGCAAAAATTGTAAACCCGAGAGTTCCTTGGTCCTTTTACCCATCAAAATCCTAAAAGGACTACTCACTTGCCATTTGAGAAACCTCAAGATCCACAAGAATAAAAAGGTTACTCATGACTTGCAAGATAGCCGAAAATAAGAAAAAGAAGAAACTTTCTTTAAATCTACTAAGCAATAATACTTAAAAACTTCAAGATTGCATAAAAATCAAACCTTTGAAATAAGCTTCAATGGCGAAATACAAAGGTAGTTCTTGTTTTGAAAGAGAAGACAGAAAAATAAAATAAGAAAGCGTGATTGAAAGGATAAGAGTGGAGAGAGTATTTATACATAAAAGAGGAAAAACCTAAAACGTTGGGACCACTTTCCCGAAATGGTACTATTTTGGTTTTTAGCGTTTCGGGCTTAAGTCGTGGTGAACAAGCCGAAACGCTAACTCTTCTGAATCTTCGGGCAGGCTCCATATCGGGCAAGGGTTTCGGGATTATGTCGTGAAGGTTTGCCTTCCTTGTAACTTGTATCGGGTGCTTCCCGTTTCCTTGATCCGATATCCGTCTTCATTCAATCCTCTTGTTGGATCTTCGCTCCGAGGTAGCTCTTTCGGGATCAAGCCGCTGCTACTTGTCGAGGTTCATCTGCCCTTGTCCACATCGGCTACGAGGTCATGATCCATGCTCGATATTGCTCACTTGTCCTCCATCCGAGATCTCTTTCCTTGGTTTCTTCTTCCAACCATCCTAAGCACCTGAGAAAACACTCCAAACATGCAAGACTATGAAAAAACCTAACCTAATGCATCCAATCCTAACATGAGTGAAAACGAGATGAAAACTAAGACTAAAGTGCAAGAATGAAGTCCTAACTATCATGAAACATGTACTAAAAACATGCAATTTACAGAGATATCAACACCCCCAAACTTGCCTTTTTGTTTGTCCTCAAGCAAAATCCAACTGGAGGGGTGAGGTTTTTAAAATAAAAGGTGTAAGTTTGAATCCAAAATGCCATTTAAAGGAAATCAACTCAATGTCTAAGTTCAGGTTTCTAGGATGCAAATCGAATTCTACCTATCCAGAAAGCTTTAGCCACATTCATCACAATTATCAAGCAAAATCAATCTCAACTTAGATGCACATTCAAATTCCCAATTCCCTTTCACATTCATTATGAAATTTAAAACGTGGATCTCATTCATGCCTGTCAATTAACTCAATTGGCTCAGGGCAAGGTCACGAGCTAAGTATGAACTCGTAGTGCGAACGGGTTAAGTGTTTAATGGGATCACTCTTGAAAGGAACCTTCTTAATGCAAAATGCTAAGGGTAAAAACCAATGGATGCATACAAGGCTAGACTACCATCTACCCAGAACATCTATTTTGTTTCCTACCCTAGTCTAAATTGCTCCCTCCTAAGCTACCCTTCGTCTTCGCATTTCGCCTTATTCCCGATATGGCTTCTCGATATTACCTTTCCTGGTCATTTTGGGGGACTTCTTCTTTGTTGGAGATCGGTTTCGGCTTTCTGGCTTCTTTGTTGCGTTCCTTTGTGTTTCACCTTTGGTGTTGTTGGCCGGATTTAGACTTTGTTGATTGGCCTTCTTTTGCTTTCTTTAGGAATCGCCTTTTTCTTCTTTTGTTTTCAAGCCTTTTTTGGTGCTGCCATCACCTAAATATGTGTCCCCGTCTGACTCCTCGGTATCTTTCCTTTTCCCTTCTGTCAATATGTGATCAATCGAAATACACCCCCGCTTTTTCTAGTCTACCCAGTAAATATCAGCTTCTTATTTCGGTATGTAGCCGATTTCAGATTCTACACCACCTAACCTAGTGTTGACCCGAGATGTGAGCCAACGTCTACATGGAAATCCAACCTTGTCGGTCTAAACCCAACACTTTTTTCCTAAGAAGATTCGAAAAATGCTGCAAAGGCCTCACATGCTCTCACAAAAGTGTTTATGGCTTAAAACAAAGGTTTTGGTTTGGGGTGTGGTCTGGTACTTGGACTAGCAAGAGGGTGGTAAAAGGGAAAGAAAGTCCAAGTGAAATCCATGAGCTATTTGACAAATATGAACGAGATAATTAAAATTTCCAAATTAACGGTTCAAATTTATTAGGGAAATGGTTCAAGTCGCAATGCATCAAGTCAAAACCGAATTTCACAAGACAAATTCCTAATGTGGTGCTGCCTTAAGCTCAGTCTAATTCAAAATGCATCAAACAAACAAGAACTAAGACATTGAATTCATGACTTAAAAATGGTTATTTACAAGGATTCACTATACTTAACACCTTATGCAAATGCTTATGAATCCTATATGAATGCATCTAGACTCGATCCTAAAATGGAGATGCAACTATATATGAATCTTTTTGTGGAATAGATTTTTCAAAATTTTTCAAATTTATTTATTTATTTATTTATTTTTTATGTATGTTTTATAAATGCAATGGTTAATCTAAATCATGCATAACTACGTACTCCCCCAAACTTAAATCACACAGTCCCTGTGTGATAGAAGAGAGGAAGAATACGGTCCTAAGATGATGCAAAAAATTTAAACGAAAAGCAAAAAAATAAAAGGGAAAATGCTTATATACAAGAGTTTGGAGTGGTACCTCATTGATCGGTGTGATGTGAGGACGTGGTGTCCTCACTGGTTGAGAAGGAAGGATTGTCTGATTCTGGTATCGGAGACTGGCTCGCACGTCTCTTCCTCGATATGCTCTCCTTGTGGCAGGAATGCCTTCCTGGCTCGCTAATCTCGTGTTGTCTTGGCAGGAACGAGAAAGAGTGCCTTTCTTGGTACGTTTGGCTGTCTGCTTCGTCAGACTCCTCCTCTTCATTTCCTTCTGGTCCCTCCGGAGACATATCGGCTTCAAACCGTGGCGATGATGTCGAACCTTTCAGCCTTGAGGTGAGCGACTTGATTTGCCCTTTGATTCCCTTCACCGTGGAGACTAGCTTTCTGATCGAACGGTCTTGCCACTTGAAGTACCGCTGGAGCACATTGATCCTATCGTGAGCCGCCTTGAGAGTTCGGTGTGGTCCACTGGTGATTGGATCGAAATGATAGCGATACACTCCATAGAGAGGGAAACCAAACTCGTCGGTAGGGTCATCATAGGCGTCTTCATCCTCATCTTCTTCTTCAGCAACCATATCGGCTCCTTCCCGATATTCCTCCTCGTAGTCATCATTGAAGTCAGTTCCGTATGGGAAGAGATGCTCATCCTGTGGGTCGAAATCCAGATTCTTTGGCTCCCTTATCGTGGTCAACCATGGGTTCGGCAGGAACAGTAGTGTAGCTTGTCCTGATGCACGGGTGAATTGATATCGGTGTCCATGCCGATATGGCTTCCTAAGAAACTGGCACTTCTTTAGATATGCAATATCTATCCACCGGATTCCGTGAGTTGTCTCCTCGAGATCAATGACAGCCCCTCTCAGGATGGAGGATACAACTCCTCCACAGCCTATATGGGGCCTGTCGCTTGGTGTGGATATCATCCACGATTTGTAGAGGAGAAGCTCCTTCAGCAATTACGTGATCAACCCGGTGCTTCTTCTGCTTCCCTTAAGTTCAAATTCGTTCCGCGTCTCTTGAATGATTTCTACCAGACCGTCGTCCATTATCTCCAGCTCCTTAGTCAGGACAGCTCCACATTCCTTCCTTGCAAAGAAAGTATGTGAATAGCTCTTTGCACATACCTCAAGGCTGGATGCCTTATCCTGGTGCTCTTGTTCACTCCGGGCTTGTACGTTCCTACCCCAATGTGCATCCATAGTGCCTCCAGCTCCTCCCTTTCTATATTCAGGGCCATCTCGCGCATATCGCCTTGGCTGAACCCGAATATCGACTCCAGCTCCCGAAATGTCATTCGGTGAGTATCGCTTCCATACTGGAAGCGGATGTGCCCATCGCCGACTTCCTCCTGAGTAACCTCTCCAAACGCGTAGAAGGTTACCTCCAGTGTTGCAAGGAACTGGAAGGTTGCTTCATCATGGGACGCGTAAGCGTTTTCCATGAATTTTTTCAGACCCATTGCATTGAAGAGGATCTGGCAGTCTTCGTAGATGCCTAATTCGACCATAGTTTCCTCATGGGGGTAGCGTGTGGCCTTGAACTCCATTCGCCTGAATGCTGCACGCATTTTGGCTAGAGTGTGTCGGGATCTCGTACTTCTCCTTCCCGATGCACGTGTGGGTGAACGTACTATAGCCGCTCGGCTGGATTCTCCGACTGGTCTCTTTCCTTCTCTTTTCTCCGTTTGGTATTCCCTTGATCTCATAAGAACAGCTCCGCTTCTTGTTGCTCCCACCATTGTGCCTATCAATTAAAAACACTCGAAAGTGTGTAAACACAAGGAAGAACACTAATAACAAGGTTTATCTTGCATGTATGTTTAAACTTAAGGCAACTCTATTCATGACCAAAGAGACCCAAGCAAACATATTCGAGTTATTACTAGATCGGGAAAAAGCCTAAACCGTGAAGAATAAAGAGTATTACTTATAAATTGTTCTTCACAAATTCAGATTTTTAGACAAGCTTGCGTTTAAACAAAAAGGTGGAAAATGTATTTTTAGAATCTCAACACTTCAAAAGAGTATAGCCGTGAAGCTATTCTCACAAATAGATGTGCCAAAAATTCAGAAAATCCTACAAAAAACCCTAAGTTTTTATGCAAAATTGTCTACAAAACGTTTCTCCTTCTACTCTCAAATCCCTAATGCAGCGAATCTAAACAATCCTAAGAGATAATCAACCATATCGTTATAGATCCAAAATTACTTTAGAATGATAATTGCAAAAATCCTTGGATGAAAGCACATATTCGAGTTTGCGAAATAAAAGCTTAAAGTCAAATTTCTAGGATTGAGAGTGATGGGGAATGAAAACGAGAGAGGCGAGGGTTTTTATAAAGAGGAGATATGGGGAAGAAAAGGGTTGACTAGGGTTTCTTAGTTTGGGGAATAGTTGTCGGTTAACCCCAACCAAGCATTCTTGCCTTATCCGAAAAAAGTGGGCCATTTTGAGCGCTTTTCTCGGATTGGCTAAGTCTAAACACCCTTTTACCTGGACGGCCATATCGGGTTGACACCGATATGGTGTGATTGTTGTTACAGATATCGGCTGGTTCCTGATATGTGAACATAGTGAAGGTTGTCTAAGTTAGGCTTCATTCTATATCGGCTACACACCGTTGTGCCTGCTCGACAGAGAATGCCTAGGGACAATATCAGGGTCTTCTCCCGATATGTAATCATGTTGTTGTGCTAGACAACTTCCTTATAGGTTTAGCTCCTCTTGTATGCAAGTGACCCCACCTTATCTTTTATAGGATCCTGAAAACATTAAACTAGACTAGAAAAAGCATGAACATGTACATGGATAAGCTTGAGGTGCCTCCCAAGAGCGCTTTGTTTTGAGGCACTTAGCTTGACTTTTCTTGACCATTTTTGAGCATGAAAGGGGGAAACGAACACCCCTCGATCCTGTGAGAGGATCTTGACTTTCCTTAATCGCAGAGATGAAATCGGCCAAGGATACATCGGATGTCCCCTCTTTGCTTACCTTAGATCCCTCTTGATTGGTCAATTCGGTGTCTTTTATCACCCTAAGGTAAGCAAAGGGTCTGACTTTTCCTTTGCATTTCAGCTTGTATCTCACTTCACCATTAGCAGAGAGATTTAAGAGTCATACCATCCAGAAGATCACCGAGGGTTAGTCCTTTCGCATACGACTTCTTGCAAGTGATCACCTCTTTTGGTGCTTCATGGACTTCTTTTGGCTGCTCCTCGAACATAGCGTTGAGCGAGACTCCATCAAAGCTGGCTCCATCGTAGCATATTTCCAATGATGGGTCTTGGGCTTTCTCAATCGCCTTCTTGAGCCAAAGAGAGTAGGCATGTTCCTTTTCGTCGACTCTCTTAACCGGGAGTAGGCAAGCTCCGGGTTAGCCTTACCTATACCTTGTCGCTTCTGCAATCAAACATGCACCCGGCAGAGGCTAGGAAAGGTCTCCCCAAAAGAAGGGTTTCCTTGACATCTTGGTCCATTTCTATAACAAGGAAGTCGCTTGGTAATAGCACATTCCCAATCATGAGAGGCAGGTCTAGTATCTTCCCAACCGTCTTCCTCTCACTTCCGTCGGCCAGTGATAACGGCTTTTTGCAGTCGGTATAGGTGTAATACCCGAGACGCTTAGCCGTGGCGAGACTCATAACGTTAATGCTTGCTCCGAGATCACACAAACAGTCTTCAAAGGTAATTCCTCCGAGTGTGCATGGGAGAGTGAATGATCCTGGATCTTCGAGCTTCTTAACTACCAAGGGTTCTTCCTTAGGTTTCTCCTCACGAGCTGCGGCATTCCTTCCTATGGTTGCCATTGCGTCAGCATAGAGCTTATCCTTCAAAGCCACTAGGAAATCCGGAATAGGCTTCGTTTTGTCGCCACTGTTGAAGAGATCTTCAACTTTCTTCAAGGTTTCAATCAATTCGGCCTCTTGTTCCTCTATTTGCCGCTTCTTGTGCTTCTGAGGGTATGGCATCGGTGGTTTGTAGACACGCAGGAATGGTGCTTTTGGTGGATCAGTGGATACTTTCTCTTCAGAAGCTTCCAAATTTTTTGAACTCCCTCCCCCTTCTTAGGATTTCGATGTCCTCATCGACTTGAGTCCGATTTGAGTTGCTGATATCGGTCGGATCCCCTTTTTCTTTGTTTCTAGTGGTGATCATTTGGCAATACTCCTTGGGGTTTATTATGGCTTTTCTAGGAAGGTTGCTTGTTTGGCTTGTTGATGCTATTCCTTTGTTGTTCTCCAATGCTTTAACTCGAGTGGTTAAGGCTTTAATCTTCCCGGATAGTTCCGTGTTAACTCCATCTATCTTGTTATGCACTTCGGCAAAATGCTTGTGAATATCCGCTTGGATGTGTGTTTGACCGTTGAGTAGTAGCTTTAGAGTACCTTCCAAGTCAAAATTAGCTGGAGCAGGCGGATTTCCTTGTTGTTGCTGGAAGCCAGGAGGTGCAACGACTTGTTGTCGTAGCGGATAACCGTTTTGGTTCTGAAACCGTGGTACAAAGCCTTGCTAATTCGTGTAGGTCACGAACTGTTTTGCTCCTCCTGCTTGTTGTTGAGGGTATGTCTGGTCTTGTGTGTAAGCGACGTTTGTGCTCCGGTAGGACATGTTGTTGTTGGGTCTCCAATTGTGGTAGCCTCCTTGAGCATTGATGTAGTTAACGTCTTCGTATTGAACGTCCTCCCCTTCTTGAACTTGAGTGAGTTCTTCCACGAAATGTACTTCCTTTTGAGCTTGGGCAAGTAGTAACTTGTCAAGTTTCTCATTGAGTTCTTTGATCACTCTCCGGCTTCCATCCCCTTCTTCTTTGGAACCTCGGTTGGATCTGTTATAGTCTTCATGGTAAGAAGAGTCACTCTGAGCTAGATTTTCGACCAGAGCAAGACCATCGTCGACATCTTTGGCTAAGAAATTGCCATTGCTCGCCGTATCAAGAAGCATCCGAATCTTAGGAATGACACCACGGTAGAGAGTGCTGAGGAGTGATTCTTGACTGAATCCATGGTGGGGACACTGAGTAGTGTATCCCTTGAATCGCTCCCAGGCTTCACCGAAGGTCTCATTGGATTTCTGAGTGAATCCGCTTATCTCGTTCCTCAATCGGGCTGTCCTCGAGGTAGAAAAGAACTTCGTCAGAAATGCTTTTTTGCAGTCTGCCCACGAGGTACTGGATCCATGGGGCAGGGTCTTTTCTCAGGCGTGTGCTTTGTCTCCCAACGAGAATGGAAACAATCTCAGCTTGAAACCGTCTTCGCTTACACCGTTTATCTTTGTCATAGCGCACACACGGTCGAACTGGTCGAGATGATCGACTGGGTCTTCCAAAGGTAGGCCGAAGAATCTGTTGTTCTGGACCATGGAAATCAGACCGCTCTTTATCTCGAAATTATTATTTTGGACCGGTGGTGGCTGAATACCATGTCGGCTTGTTGTCGATATCAGGGCATCTCCCGCACCGATTTACCGTATAGGTCTTTGAGCAGCGGCAACGCCGGGCTGTCCTTGGACTCCTTGTACACCCTGTGGACCTTGGGGTCCTTCGTGACCTTGTTCTCCTTGTGCACCAGCTGCGCCCGCGGCTCCTTGAGCACCTTGTGGATTATCCATTGTCACACGGTCTTGTGTTTCGGCTTGTTCCCGATTTCGTCTGGTTGATCGCTCGAGCAGATGTATATCGTCTATTCGGGAAACAAGATTTGTTGTACCGTGTGAGCGTAGGTTCATATACCTGTCAAAACAGAGATATGCGAGTAGAAGTGTTAAATAACTGGAAAAATAAAAACTTGTCCTTATAACGACCTAATACCGAAATGACTAAACCCTCTCCCAAATCGGCAACGGCGCCAATTGATAAATTGGGTTTTTTAGGCCTTTACCAATGACCCAACATTGTTAACCGAATGCAGTATAGCGTATGGGGTATCAATCCAATTTGGGAGTGTTAGTGAACAGATCGGTCATATCGGGTTATAAGTCAAGTTCGAAATAGGTAAAGATTGAGACTTTCCTACTAAAAACGACTAAAAGACAGATCTTGTGTCACTCCAGACCATAAATAAAACTACTCTAAGGGTTTTAAGCAGAAACTACAGATTTAAACGGTAAAAAGATAAGCTTTCAAATTAAAAAAAAGGATCAAGATGGGTTTTATGAACTAGGTGACTCTCGGTTTTGTTTTATCAAGCTAAAGCTTTTGGATCACATCAAGACTTGGTCTTTTGATTGTGATTCTTAGGTAAAGGGATCCTCAAATCGTTTAGCCCATGGCGTTTGGGTCTAAACTCTTTGAATCTCTATCACCATAGACTAGATCTCGCATAGCGGTACAATAAAAGAAACAAGCATCTGCATCGTCCCTATTGAACCGTAAGACTCTTGGACAGATGGTTAGTCTTAGCCCAAGAAATCAAATTCTTGTTCATGGATCCGGCTAAGCAAGCACGTGGCATTCGTGTCAAGCCGCCTCTGGACTTTAGGCTAGATGGCCAAACTAGACTAAGCTTTGGGAATGATAAACAAGAAAGAATCTAACTTTATGTTTTAGCTAAGCAAGAAATGTAAACCCGAGAGTTCCTTGGTCCTTTTAACCCATCAAAATCCTAAAAAGACTACTCACTTGCCATTTGAGAAACCTCAAGATCCACAAGAATAAAAAGGTTACTCATGGCTTGCAAGATAGCCGAAAATAAGAAAAGGAAGAAACTTTCTTGAAATCTACTAAGAAATAATACTTAAAAACTTCAAGATTGCATAAAAATCAAAGCTTTGAAATAAGCTTTAGTGGCGAAAAAAAAAGGTAGTTCTTGTTTTGAAAGAGAAGACAGAAAAATAAAATAAGAAAGCGTGATTGAAAGGATAAGAGTGGAGAGAGTATTTATACATAAAAGAGGAAAAACCTAAAACGTTGGGACCACTTTCCCGAAATGGTACTATTTTGGCTTTTAGCGTTTCGGGTTTAAGTCGTGGTGAAAAAGCCGAAACGCTAAGTCTTCTGAATCTTCGGGCAGGCTCCATATCGGGCAAGTGTTTCGTGATTGTGTCCTGAAGGCTTGCCTTCCTTGTATCTTGAATCGGGTGCTTCCCGTTTCCTTGCTCCGATATCCGTCTTCATTCAATCCTCTTGTTGGATCTTCGCTCCGAGGCAGCTCTTTCGGGATCAAGCCGCTGCTACTTGTCGAGGTTCATCTTACCCTTGTCCGCATCGGCTACGAGGTCGTGATCCATGCTCGATATTGCTCACTTGTCCTCCATCTGAGATCTCTTTCCTTGGTTTCTTCTTCGGACCATCCTAAGCACCCGAGAAAACACTCCAGACATGCAAGACTATGCAAAAACCTAACCCAATGCATCTAATCCTAACATGAGTGAAAACGTGATGAAAACTAAGACTAAAGTGCAAGAATGAAGTCCTAACTATCATGAAACATGTACTAAAAACATGCAATTTACAGAGATATCAAGTACAAACCTTTGCTTCCTTCGAGGTTTCTAGGCAGAAGGATGTGGAGTCGTCTGTTTGACCACTGGTGAAGGATTTGCAGCTTTGCAAACAGCTTCTGGAGTATTCGCGGAGGGTGTCGATCGACACTAGGAGTGGTGTCGATCGACACCAACTCTGCAGCTCGAATCTCTGCACTTTTTTTGCAATTCAGCTCTGCAATCCTTGTCTCCATGACAAAAACGTTTTCTTCCATCAACTTGTGTTTGATTAGACCTTCATCGTCGCCCAAAGTCCTGAAGATATGATTGTTTCCACTCCAATCCTCTAGGTCAACAACTTCCTCAGAATTCTCTGCCAATGCCTCTTGAACAACCACCTTGTTCACTTGCTCGTCAGTATCAAGCTCCTTGACATACTCAGCAGTAATGTCATCCGAAATTTCCATAATTGGATCTCTATCCATGGAAATTTTTATTGAAAAAGATTTACCATCGATGGTGGATGGCCCGTTAACTTGTCCATGTCAAAATTCATGACAACATCACCCAAGTCAAGCTCTATTTTCCCTTTCCTCACATCAATAATGGCACCAGCTGAAGCAAAAAATGATCTTCCCAAAATAAGAGGATCTGCAGGTTCTTCATCATATTTCAAAACCACAAAGTCTGTGGGAATCATGCAGCCTTCAATTTTCAAGGGAACATTTTCTAGAACACCTTCAGGGATTCTCTTAGATCGATCAGCTAGGAAAAGGGACATTCTGGTTGGCTTGAAATCAGTCATTCCAAGTCGAACAACAACTGAGTATGGTATCAAGTTGATACTTGAACCTAGATCACAAAGAGAATGAGGAAACCTTCCTGTTGAAATTGAGCAATCTAGCACAAAGTTTCCTATATCAGTTAACTTCTCTGGAATCCTTCTCTGAATTACAGCGCTGAATTGTTCTGAAACCCACACTTTCTCCTTCTTCCTTGGAACTATGTTCAAGAGAATTGCATTCATGTCTCTGTTAAGCAATGCTCCTTCTTCAGGACTAACACCATTGACTACCATTCTCTTGACATATCTTCTTAATGCAGGTGAAAGTTGGACTGCATCAACTAAGGGTACCTCAACTCCTTGCATTTGACTTCTATTTAGACCTTCTAGGAGGCAAGGGATAGGGTATCTTCGGCTTATACACCTTTTCCTCTTTAGTTGTTGAAGCTTCAGGTCGATCTAGCGATGTTTGGGTAGGGTGTCGATCGACACTATGTTGGTGTCGATCGACACTAGCGCCTTGTGTTGGCTCTTTCGCGTCGTTTGAGCCCGATGTGTCGTGATCTTCAATGGGTGTCGATCGACACTTTTGATTAGTGTCGATCGACACTGGCTCCGCAAGTACACAATCACTATCTTCAATGTATTCAAGCTCCTCGAATTCTTCAGTACTAAGACCTCTTTTCTACACTGGTGGAAAGCTTCTTTCACTCTGACTCGTGATGGCATTGACATGGTTCCTCGGATTCAGGTCCGTCTTTCCAGAAAGAAATCCTTCTTGTCTCTTCAAAGCTCCCGCAGTTTGAGCTACTTGGACATCCAATTGCTCCATATGAGTACCTAGAGACTCAATTTTCCCATTCAGATCAGTGTACAAGGCATCGATCTTCCCATTGAAGTCCACATTTATCTTATGTTGTCCCTCCAAGATTTGTTGAATCATGCACTCCATCTTATTGTCTTAAGAAGAAGAACCATAAGTTCTATTGAAGTTGTTGCTTTGAAAGGGCTTATGGTAAGAAGAACCATAGCCTTCCTGATTGTGGAATCTCTGTCCTTGAAAACCAGCACCATTGATGTAATTGACTTCTTCTTGTTCTGGCTCTAAGGTCTCTACTTCATTAGCAAAATGGACTTCCTTCTTTCCCACCAAGAGATTGTGTACGTTGTCTAGCTTCCTGTTGACTTCAGAAATTTGGCTTCCTCCATTCACTCCAGCGTGTTGTCTTCTTTCGAAGTCTGCGTTCTTGGTGCTGTTACAAGAGGCCAAATTCTCTATAAGCACCATTGCGTCTACTGTGTATCTGGTGTTGAAGTTGCCATTACTCGCAGCGTCTAGAGCCATTTGGTACCTCCAATCAATCCCTCGGTAGATGATACCAAGGAGCCGCGGTTCGCTGAAACCGTGGTGTGGGCAGTCCCTATGGTAAGCCTTAAATCTCACCCAAGAAGCTTTGAATGCTTCAGTGGGTCCTTGGGAGAATGCTGTGATCTTCGTTCTCAGCTCTTTGGATCTCGCGTCATCAAAGAAGTTGCATAAGAATGCATTCTTTGTTTCTTCCCAAGTCGTTAGTGAGCCTGGATCCAACTGCTTCAGCAAGTAGGATGCATCACCAGTAAGCAAGTAAGGGAAGAGCTTGCAAATAAAATATTCGTAGGTCACTCCATTGGCCTTGATGCTTGAAGCTAAATCTTCGAATCTCTCAATGTGATCCATAGAGTGCTCATTAGGAAGACCATGGAAGGGATGCTGAGCCATCAATGTGAAGTAGGCAGGCTTCAGCTCGAAATCATTCCTCTGAAATGCAGGAGGACGGATAGCAGCTCTATTAGCATAGAACTGGTCAGGGCGGTTGTACTCGCCAAGCGTTCTTACACGTCCAGCTTCTACAGCGGCGATTTCTATCGTTGGTTCAATGATGACGGCGCCAGCTTCATCAAGTCTCTGTCCTTGGGCATTCCTTCTATTGCCATCTAGGTCGAATAGGTTGCCTTCTGCGTTGCGTATTAGAACCATAGGGTCAGCCATCTCTGTCTGCGCAAGGTGTCGATCGATGCTAGTGGTGTCGATCGACGCTGAGGTTGGGTGTCGGTCGATGCTCGGATCTTGCGTTCGAGATGACCTAGTTCCTGGTTCATTGCGACTAGTTCCTCTTCCTTGTTGCTTCAGGTACTGGGCATGCACCTGAAACAAAAGATGGGAAACTAAATTAGTAACCAAAATAATAAAAAAAAATTAAAAACAAAACCTAGTCAAAATCCTAATACTAGATTCCGTATGCAGCTATTACTTCCCCGGCAACGGCGCCAAAAACTTGATAGGGGTCAGGTTGTACCCTAATAAAACTACTGCATGTGCACAGCAAATGCAATCGTAGTATACGGGGTATCGAAATCCCAAGGGAAGTATGCTACACTAAGGTTTCTAAGTTCGAATTAAGCTAGGAAGAATAATTAAAAGTAAAAGACAGAACGCAATTAAACGATGTAAATTCAGGAGACGAAACGCTAGGTTCAGGGAAATTCTCAGGTGAATCCTAATTGTAGATCTAGACAGAATGTTAGGAATTATTTAGCACTGTTCTTGAACTCGAAACACTAATGTAAAATCAACCAACTCTCGCTGCGAAGATTATCTATGTCTAAACCATAGAATTCCAATCTCTTTGCGAATCCTATCAATTAAAACAAGCATTAAAGTTCAGGTTCGATTGCTAACAAAATCCTAAACGAAATCTCTTTGCGAATAGGTATTTTGCTCATCTAACATTAGTCCATGCAACCAATAACACTCTCCTGTCTACCAATTAACCTAAGATCAGATTCTAGGTCGCGAAGCTAGAATAAGCATTAAACACAAATCCATATGAAGAACTCTAATGATTTTAACAATTTATTTGACCTAACAATTCATCAATCACCTTTGAAAAACCCTACACCTAACAAGCAAAACTACTTAGACATGGTGAATGAAGAAGACATCATGAATAAAGTAATTTGCATAAAAGAAATCAATATAAACAAAGGAGTTCCAAATCAGCTCTGAAGGAGACTAATTATTCTTTCCAAAAACTCTCTAAAAATCTCTCTCTAAAATAATGTGTGTGTTATGCCTAACCAATGGCTGAAAAACTATATTTTTAGGCTAAAACACGAGCTGGGGCACTTTTGTAAATAAGAAAACCTTCTGGGCAAATTTCTTTTTTCTTCAAGACTTGTAAAATCAGGCGGCTTTAGGAATCCACGATTGGTGTCGATCGACACTCATTCCAAAATCTGGCTCTTTGACTTCATCACTTTGCAGCTTCTTCCAAAATGCTCCAGAATGTTCCAAAATCTCCAATTATGCTACAATCGTAGTCCAAGCTGCAAAGACTCTAATAGGATTCTAAAAATACCAAAAGACTCTATAAAAAGACTTATATCATGGTCTAAAAATGGGTAAAAACCATGATATATCACCAAGGTAGCTTACTCGGCAAGTGTGAACAAAATCTGAAGGAATATGCAAATGCAATCACTTTGAGAAGCGGAAAACAGCTACCACCATGGTCTATGCTTGAAGAAAATGAGGACATTGTGGTTCAAGAGGGGGAGAATGATCAAGAGATCATCTTTGACAATGTCTACATTGAAAGGCCAAGAAAAGGGAAAGAAGTGGCTTTGGAGAAAAAAGTTGAGGAAGCTAGCAAGGAGAATGAAGCTTTCATTCCTCCACCATACCAACCCAAGCTTCCTTTCCCTGGACATTTCAAGAAGCAGCTGATCGAGAAGCAAAGAGCCTTGTTTGAGAAGCACTTGAGGAACTCTTGCTAAGAGAGTCAAAGAAGGTGAATGAGAGGTCATGGTATTGAGTCAGGAATGCAGTGCTATCATCCACAAAGAGAAAGCATTAAAGAAGCTAGGAGATCCGGGCTCATTCACCATACCTTGTGCACTAGGTCCATTGAAGTTTGATAATTGCTTGTGTGATCTAGGAGCAAGTATAAACCTCATGCCTCATTCCATCGCTAAGAAGTTGGGATTCACGAAGTTCAAGGAGTGTAGGATATCTCTTATCCTTGCTGATAGAAGTATAAGACTCCCGGTGGGCATGATTTAAGACCTACCCGTGAGGATAAGCAATGTGAATGTACCAACTGGTTTTATGGTTTTGGAAATGGATTAAGAGCCTAAAGATCCTTTAATCCTTGGAAGGACATTCTTAGCCACTGCTGGAGCTATAATAGATGGGAAGAATGGCAAGACCTCTCTGCATTTGGGCAAAGACATCAAGCTAAACTTTTACATCAATGAAGTTTTGAAGAAACCAACCATTGGTGGACAAGTCTTCTGCATAGAAGCATTGGATGCATTGGCTGATGAGTTGCTTGAGGAGTTGGGACAAGAGGATCATCTACAGTTGGCTTTGACAAAGGAATGTGGAGAGTTTGGATACCTAAGTGATCAGACTCAAGAGTATGTTCGTTTCCTTGACTTTTGCAAGATTATGGATAAAGAACAATGCCTAGAGATCGACAGTGAGATCGACCTAATGACTCGATCTGAAAGAAAGATTGACAAGACGATCGATGAGAAGGACTCGCACTGTTCAGGGAACGACCAAGTGAATCGATCTCCTGCTCAATCTCTTTCAGAACGACCAGCTGAATCGATGGAGAATACTCGATTTAGTCAGGATCGAGTAAGCGATCGACTAGTTGACTCGATCTCTACGGTAGATGCGGTTGAAGAAGGTAGCTTGAAAGCGCATGACACGGGTTCAAGAAGTGCAAATGAGGACAGCAACCTCTACACAAGTCAAGAGAGAAACTGGTGCGAGCTAAGGTGGACCTAAAGCAGCTTCCAAATGGGCTAAGGTGCTTTCTTAGGACCTAATGATACTTAACCGGTCATTGTGAATGAAAATATAAGTGATGATTGATAACATGCATATTTTACCCATTTTTACTATCATAAGTGAGTGCTTTAATAAGCATTTCACTAAGGTTTTGATGCATAAACACTAGATTTCGAGTATTTGGTTGTTCAAGACTCTTTTCAGGAAATCTTAGCAAAAGACGCATATTTTGGAGCAAAATGGACAATTCTGGAAACAGTGCCCGAGGACAGAAGTTCAACACCAAATGAAGGCCTTTCCACCACGAGATCAACCTCATATTTGGAGACAAGGAAACCTTATCAGCTGTCTTTCACCACGAAGTAATTTGAGGACAATTCCACGGTTGGATCTCAAGTTATGAAGGAAGCAAGAAGGTCCGTCAGGCACCCGGAAAGACGAGTTGGCCGCGCCACGACCGAATCAGACAACCAGTGCCCGCACCACGGCAGGTCGCTCGAGCGGCCTGTCCAATTGCATTTCCCGAGCCCATTTGAAACCCAACTTAAACCAGCAGCCGTCTTATGCAAGCGAAGACCTAATCCACGACCTAGAGCACTTGAAGACCTATATATACTCGTCGTTTAGGGTTTTTCTAGCAGAGAACAATATCAGTTTTCATTCCAAATACTCTTAAGTTATAGATTTCTCTTGGGCGACCGCGAATCTTTGGTTTGCGGTTTCCACTTTGTTCTTTGAAGGAGATTGATTTGTTCTTGAACCCTATTTTATTTCAATCGATTTATACAAGTTATGCATTCATCAATCACGTTTTCTACTTCTTCTTTTATGTCTGAGTAGTTTACTTTCGTTGGGTGTTCTTTAAGGGGATCTATGGGGAATTTCATTAACTGTTGTTGAACCGATTGTTTAGGCCGAAGATTAGGATTTTCTGTCTCACCTTATTCGTTCTTATTGCATGAGTCTAGCGTCATGAACTATATTTTGATCGCAGGGTCTTGAGATCGACGAATGTCCTGAATCTCAGATCTAGACCAAAATAAGGTAGTTTGATAAACTAAGGTTGTTGAAACCAGTGAATCAGTTTGGGGAAAATCGTCTAGTCTCGCTTGCTTAACTTTTGTGTGTTTGATTTCTAATTAGAACCCCATAGATTTCCCGAGAAGATTCTCAACGTGTTCACCCCATCTGCTTTTAAATCGAGATTTACGCACTTCCATACCTTACTTTTTCTGCACTGCTTACCTGATTTCCTTTTAACAAGTCCTTAAGTTTATTTTCCCTTTCCCGTTAGTTATAGAAAAGGCTGACAACCTTCTCTATATAAGGCGTGGTACAGCTTTATTTATTTTCTGCAAGAATCGTGACACTCACTCCCAAAACCCCAATTCTTTGCGTCTTTGGTTGCCCTGATTCTTCTGTTTTGCAGTTGACCTCCTCCCTGTGGTTCGACACCCTAAGTACTACAACGCACGCTGTGCACTTGCAGTTTAGGGTCCTACAAATTCAAAAGTCTGACGAGTCCCCAAAGAAATCCTCCAAATTTGGACGACTATTTAGACCCCATCAAGCTTTTTGGCGCCGTTGCCGGGGAGGTTGCGTTTCGCTGTCCAAGACAAAGGTCAGGATCACAACTCAAAGACATTCTTTTCTCTAACTTCTAGATTTATTTCTATGAGTTTCAGGAACTACCATATCATGGAGCATACGGGGAACAACCCCTACATGCCCCCGAACTCACGCCCACCTGCAGAATTTCTGCACCATCTTGGAGACCGCCGCCGACACCGCAACCACACGAACGCGTCACGCCTCACCCACAGGGAGAATTCCCACCTCCTATTATTCACGGAAGCGAGAGTCTCCACCTCCAGATGCCACCTCCTGCTCAGAACAATCAGAAAGTCACACCTGCTCCCTTGTACCAGCAAGTGGAGAACCTTATCGAGGCAATAACGGTAATGACTGATTATCAAGCTAAGTCTGAGAGATCTTTGCATGCTCGGATGGATTCTATCCAGGGTGAGGTCTTCCACAAGCTCCAGGAAGTCGCCAACAACGTAAAAATATTGGAGAACCGCACTTTTGGCAGCATCAACAAACTATCCAGAACTTCCGAGGACTTGGCAGATCACAGAAGGGTCCTGAACCGCGGACTAGGTGATGTCCGCGCCCTGAAATATGATTTCGAGGAAACTCGTGGGACAACCTACAGCATCATGGGCCAAATGGAGAAAGACATCCAGGAAAGGGAACACGCCCAACATAAGGTTAAGTCACAAGTCGAAGACTTGAGAGACAAAGTCGAGAACATGGGAAAGGGATCCATCTTGGCTAGACTATCCAAGGAACAGAGGAGGCTTGACGGGATCATCAATAAGCTTATAGGAGAGCACGAAGACCTAGCCTCTGGAGCCGAGAAAGCACCATGTTGTTTCGTCCAACCCCATCTGATGCACGAACCGACCCTTCAGGAAGAGTCATCGAACTGACTGAGGGTGGACCTGCCGCAGGGTATCACCATCCACGTGGAGAGACCTCTTACGCTGCATATCAAGAGGGAAAGATTGATAGAATTCCACAAGAAAGTGGAGGGAATCCCAGAGATCATAGGATTCGATGAAGCATGGGAAGGCTATGGCTTAAAAGAATACTTTGAAGACAGTTTGGAGAGCAGGAACGAGATCAAGGTTCACTTTGGTCAAGCGAGACGTTCAATCCCTTCTGCCAGAGCCGCCTACTTCTCCCGCGCTGAGAAATACGAAAGCTACACCAATAGGATCTCTCGAGAGAACCTCGGCGAGTTCAACGAGGTAGTCTGAAGCCTTCCGCCAGGTATCACGTTCACTGAAGCATGGACAGAACATCTCATTGGGCACTATTTCTGTGAAAGCAATGAGACCATGCTGGAGATACAAGACCTTTTAGCGCGGGCAAGGTCAGGAGGGGCACTTCGCGCCCTGCACAAGACGAGAAGCCTCGGTCGATTTCGCATGAGTCAAGGTCGAGGCACTATGTGACCCTATCTCGACTATCAGCGTTCTGCCTACCTACGCTGTGCGAGAACTCGGGATCAGGCACGCCCACGCGACGGAAGTAGTGATTGGTCTGGCGGATCAATCCTTCGCTGCCCCGGAAGGAGTCATTTAGGACCTCCCAATCATCATCGGCGATTGTAGAATCCCGGTAGACTTCTACATAGTCAAGACACGCCAAGAAGAAGCAGCACCTCTCATCTTGGGATGGCCGTTCTTGGCCACTGCAGGAGCCATCATGGATTGGCCAAACAGGCGAGTCTCATTTGCCAATATCGACGGGAAAAAGTTCTATCCCGCGGTACCTTACACCATGGAGAAACACCTTCTTGAGAAGGATGAAGATGCCATCATGGAGAGACTCGAGGAGCCTTTAGCAGAGGAGGGCGCGCAGAAGGCAAAAAGACCTTGCCTAAGGTCGAACTCCACCTCCAACTAAGCTCCCAAACTACCGAAGTCTAGCTAAAAGACTCTAAACAAGAGCGGCTCAATGGGAGGCAACCCATTTTAGGTATTCTCTTTCTCATCTCTTTAACCATACTAATATTTAGTTTTGGTTTCTTCTTAGTTTACAGCATTTTCATAAACCACAAAAGCACAAAAAAATCAGAAAAACCCAAAAAGATCAAAAATATGAAGAAGGAGCTTCGAAGAACACTCACCGGGCGACGAACCGCCCGTGGGCCGGCCAGAAGGAGCCTGGCCACACCACGAGCCACGATGGCGCGGAGGCGAGACGCCTGGCCGCGGACGCAAAAACCCGTCGCACGGCCGACAGTCGTCTGAGACACTTCCCATCCCGACCTCACCAAACCGGATCTCCTTCAACCTGTTTCAAGGCTTTCAAGTATCCTCCTTGATTCAATGGCCTGAACACGACCTAAAGACCGCAAAGATCACTTCCACAACCGCGGCACATTGCTGTTGCATCAAAGATGGCGAGACAAGACAAGACTCCATCCAAGTTAAGTTAAGTCAATGATCCATCTCTCTACTCACTTCTTCCAGCACGTTCAACGGACCTGTATCCACGAAGACGAAGAAGAACACCACTATCCCAGAGGATGAAAACCGCAGTGCAAGCTCCTGAAGGAAGAAGATGCAACTTCCTTCACCAAACTGCGAAGAGGAAAGTTCCCGAAGACTAGCTTATCTCTTCCGCGACCGAGACCTTTACCGAAGATAAGTAAGGATTTCATATGGCATTGAAGTTCATACTAGCAACACCTGTCTTCCGGGATCCCGAACAGAACACTCGATAGGCCAGCATAGACCCAAACTTCAAGTCAAGTTTCTGAGGTGACGTAATCTTCAAAACGCAAGGAAGGAAAATTTTTCATCTCTCATTCACTGTGTTATCAAAGGTCAAGGAACCGAGACGAGTACTCAACAACCGGAGTACCTGTTCTTCTCAACATAGGCGTGCCCCAATCATCACCATCACCAGCCGCCAACATCACCACCACACGCCCACCACCACCATCCGAAGCAAGGAAGCTCAACCGCGCAACACATTTTCCTTTCGAGCTAAGTTTTCGATTTCTTTTGTTCAATCAAATCGATTCTAAGCAGAGACATAAGGGTAATGATCAAGTCCTTAGCTCAATCATACCACACGCCCATACCAAACCCAACGCCACTTTCAAGTAAGTCTTCACAAGCTTGTACTTGAATTTACCTATCTTTTTCACCTCACTCGATTTAAACAAACTGGGGACAGTTTGATTTAACTCTGGGGGGGGGGGGTTTCTTATATTACTAATCATACTTTTATTTGATGAGTCTTATGCATACATGCATCATTTATCGAGTCGTTTTATAGAGTCAAAACTTTTTTTTTTTCTTTTAGTCGGAAACTATGAACTTTGCTAGGTACAAGTCGTTTCGAAACAAGGAACCTTAATGACCATTCTCACGGATTTAGAAGCAAGGTTTACTAAGTCGAACACGGCGAGTGGATCATTCCAGCGGAGAAAGTTCTAATCTCTAGAGTACTCGAAGGATCTTGCGTTGACTCCGCACCTAATGAATCAAATCTTCTCGTCAAGGGGCTTGAGGTACTTCGAACTTTGCACCTCTTTTAGACTCTAGCATGACTAAGTAGACGCAATGCAACCTCTCCTTGATCTTCCCTTGTTATAGAAAAAGAAAAAAAAAATAGAAAGAAAGGTTTTAGTTTGAGAATGGCAACCAGAGTTCCTTAAAGGACAATGACGGTTCGCAGCAATCATGTAAACTTCAAAGAAGTGATCATTCTCAAGATAAGAAGAAAACAAAAAAAATGGAATAAGAAAGTCGATAGAAAAAAATAAAATGATACCCTAGAGAAGTAGGGAGAAATCGACTAAGGGAAGAGAAAATAGGAGAGTTGTGTCTGAAATGTCTATGTCTAGATGTTTGGAAGAGAAAGTATAATGTCTCGTCGACCAATACTCCCTCGATAGAGACCGCACGCCTAAATGAATAAAGGAGTCAACAAGAGGGAGCTCGAAATACTCAAAGGGACCATGAAGCGTATCCGGGAAGGGTGAAAAGCTCAAGGTAACTAGACCCAAACGCCTTGAAGCTGAATTCCGAGTTATGTGGCTCAACAGGTCGATTGCTAGACTTGATGAGTTCCCAAGTATTGGTGAGTTTCCACGTTTTCAAACCTCTTTTCCTTACTTAGATTTCTGTTTTGTTTGAGGACAAACAAAGGTTTAAGTCTGGGGGAGTTGATAACATGCATATTTTACCCGTTTTTACTATCATAAGTGAGTGCTTTAATAAGCATTTCACTAAGGTTTTGATGCATAAACACTAGATTTCGAGTATTTGGTTGTTCAAGACTCTTTTCAGGTAATCTTAGCAAAAGACGCATATTTTGGAGCAAAATGGACAATTCCGGAAACAGTGCCCAAGGACAGAAGTTCAACACCAAATGAAGGCCTTCCCACCACGAGATCAAGCTCATATTTGGAGACAAGTAAACCTTATCAGCTGTCTTTCACCACGAAGTAATTTGAGGACAATCCCACGGTTGGATCTCAAGTTATGAAGGAAGCAAGAAGGTCTGTGAGGCACCCGGAAGGACGAGCTGGCCGCGCCACGACCGAATCAAACGACCAGTGGCCGCGCCACGGCCGGTCGCTCGACCGGCCAGGCCAATTGCATTTCCCGAGCCCATTTGAAGCCCAACTTAAACATGCGGCCGTCTTACGAGTGTGGAGTTAATGCAAGATCCTTCGAGTACACAAAAGATTAGAACTTTATCCGGTAGAACAATCCACTCGCAGTGTTCAACTTAGTAAGCTTTGCTTCTAATCCCCACGAGAATGGTCATTAGGCTTCATGTTCGAAGTGACTTGTACCTAGCAAAGTTCATAGTTTCCAACTAAAAGAAAAAAAGTTTTAACTCAATAAAACGACTCGATAACTTGAAAAACGCATGCATAAGACTCACAAAATAGATAGTATTAGTAATAAATGAAACAACCCCTAAATTAAAATCAAATTGTCCCCAGTTTGGAAAAGTTGACAATTTGAAAAAGTCAAGTAGAGTTGAAAAAGATAGGTAAATTCAAGTACTACCTCGTGAAGACTTATTTGAAAGTGGTGTGTGGTTTGGTGAGAGTGGGTAATGGTGATGAATGGTGATGGTGGTAGGCGTTTGATGGCGATTGACTCGCCTTTATGGTACTTTTACAAGTACTTTGGTTGTACGTTACTCGCCTTGTATCCTTGACCTTTAAAAACAGCTTGAAAGAAAGATGGAAAATCTTCTAGACTTGTGGTTTTGAAGATTGCATCGTGTTAGAAACTTGAAGTTTGGGTCGATGCTGGTCTATCCGGTAATGTGTTCGGCATCTCGAAAGGCAGTTGTTGCGCGTTAGATTTCATTGCCATTTTAAATCCTTCCTTGCTTCGGTTAAAGGTCTTGGTCACGTATGAGAGAAGCTATTCTTCGGGAGCTTTTCTCTTCGCGGTTTGGTGAAAAAGTTACATTTTCTTCCTCTTGGAGCTTGCGCAACATTTTAGAGAGTTGAAAATGTTGTATTCTTCTTCTTTCTTGTGCATACAGGTCCGTTGAAACTATTCAAAGAAGTTGATTGAGAGAGAGAGATGGATTATTGACTTAATTTGATTTGGATTCGGTCTTGTCTTATCTCACCATCTTTGATGCAAATGAGAGTTGTGCCGCGGTTGTGGAAGTTGTGTTGCGGTCTTTGAAGCCACGTCCAAGCTTTGGAGAAGTTGGAAGTAACCAAGACTAGACAGGGGTTAAAAGAGGTTCGGTCTGGTGAAGAAAAGGAAGGCCGCTCGATGGAAGTTAGATGGCCACGCGACGGGAGGTTACAGCCGCAGCGCTTGGTCGTCTGGGCTTTTTGCCGGTCGCCGCACCATTCGTGGTTTGTGGCGTGGCCAGGCTCCTTCTGGCCACACCACCGGCAATCTGTCGCCCGGTGGATGTTCTTCGAATCTCCTTTTTCAAATTTTTGGTATTTTTCGAGTTTTTCTGATTTTTTGTATTTCTAAAGTTTTATAAAAGCTGAAAACTAAAGGGAGAACTAAAACCAAAGATTAAAAAGTTAGAGAGCTAAAGAAAAGAAAGAAATACAAGTACCTAAATGGGTTGCCTCCCATTGAGCGCTCTTGTTTAAAGTCTTTTAGCTAGACTTTGATGGGTGTTAGATGAGAATAACACCAACTAAAGGTGTCGTGGCTCCCTTAGCTTCTCTGAAATCTTCAATTGTTGTCTTGAGACATCTTCCATTCTGCATTTGATGATCGTTATTGTTGTCTCGAAGAAAAAATAAAATGATACCCTAGAGAAGTAGGGAGAAATCGACTAAGGGAAGAGAAAATAGGAGAGTTGTGTCTGAAATGTCTATGTCTAGATGTTTGGAAGAGAAAGTATAATGTCTCGTCGACCAATACTCCCTCGATAGAGACCGCACGCCTAAATGAATAAAGGAGTCAACAAGAGGGAGCTCGAAATACTCAAAGGGACCATGAAGCGTATCCGGGAAGGGTGAAAAGCTCAAGGTAACTAGACCCAAACGCCTTGAAGCTGAATTCCGAGTTATGTGGCTCAACAGGTCGATTGCTAGACTTGATGAGTTCCCAAGTATTGGTGAGTTTCCACGTTTTCAAACCTCTTTTCCTTACTTAGATTTCTGTTTTGTTTGAGGACAAACAAAGGTTTAAGTCTGGGGGAGTTGATAACATGCATATTTTACCCGTTTTTACTATCATAAGTGAGTGCTTTAATAAGCATTTCACTAAGGTTTTGATGCATAAACACTAGATTTCGAGTATTTGGTTGTTCAAGACTCTTTTCAGGTAATCTTAGCAAAAGACGCATATTTTGGAGCAAAATGGACAATTCCGGAAACAGTGCCCAAGGACAGAAGTTCAACACCAAATGAAGGCCTTCCCACCACGAGATCAAGCTCATATTTGGAGACAAGTAAACCTTATCAGCTGTCTTTCACCACGAAGTAATTTGAGGACAATCCCACGGTTGGATCTCAAGTTATGAAGGAAGCAAGAAGGTCTGTGAGGCACCCGGAAGGACGAGCTGGCCGCGCCACGACCGAATCAAACGACCAGTGGCCGCGCCACGGCCGGTCGCTCGACCGGCCAGGCCAATTGCATTTCCCGAGCCCATTTGAAGCCCAACTTAAACATGCGGCCGTCTTATGCAAGCCAAGACCTAATCCACGACCTAGAGTACTTGAAGACCTATATATACTCGTCGTTTAAGGTTTTTCTAGCAGAGATCAATATCAGTTTTCATTCCAAATACTCTAAGTTATAGATTTCTCTTGGGCGGCCGCAAATCTTTGGTTCGCGGTTTCCACTTTGTTCTTTGAGGGAGATTGATTTGTTCTTGAACCCTCTTTTATTTCTATCGATTTATACAAGTTATGCATTCATCAATCGCGTTTTCTACTTCTTCTTTTATGTCTGAGTAGTTTACTTTCGTTGGGTGTTCTTTAAGGGGATCTATGGAGAATTTCATTAACTATTGTTGAACCGATTGTTTAGGCCGAAGATTAGAATTTTCTGTCTCACCTTATTCGTTCTTATTGCATGAGTCTAGCGTCATGAACTATATTCTGATCGCAGGGTCTTGAGAGCGACGAATGTCCTGAATCTCAGATCTAGACCAAAATAGGGTAGAGAGCATCCTTTAAAAGATGTCTGAATGTTTATTGTCCCGATCCTATTGCGTGTTCGTCTAGTACGCAGGATATGAAAGTATACCTGTGAATGCAAGTTCGCAGATCGACCTAGTTTGATAAAGTTAGGTTGTTAAAACCAGTGAATCAGTTTGGGGAAAATCGCCTAGTCTCGCTTGCTTAACTTTTGTGTGTTTGATTTCTAGTTAGAACCCCATAGATTTCCCGAGAAGATTCCCAACGTGTTCACCCCATCTGCTTTTAAATCGAGATTTACGCACTTCCATACCTTACTTTTTCTGCACTGCTTACCTGATTTCCTTTTTACAAGTCATTAAGTTTATTTTCCCTTTCCCGTTGGTTATAGAAAAGGCTGACAACCTTCTCTATATAAGGCGTGGTACAGCTTTGTTTATTTTCTGCAAGAATCGTGACACTCACTCCCAAACCCCCAATTCTCTGCGTCTTTGGTTGCCCTGATTATTCTGTTTTGCAGTTGACCTCCTCCCTGTGGTTCGACACCCTAAGTACTACAACGCACGCTGTGCACTTGCAGTTTAGGGTCCTACAAATTTAAAAGCCTGACGAGTCCCCAAAGAAATCCTCCAAACTCGGACGACTATTTAGACCCCATCAATGATGAGTTAGACTCACTCCTTAAGGAGTTGAGGAAGCATAGAAAGGTCATTGGGTACTCTCTCAGTGACATCACTCCTTAAGGAGTTGAGGAAGCATAGGAAGCATAGAAAGGTCATTTAGACCCCATCAATGATGAGTTAGACTCACTCCTTTCACCAAATGCTTTGCACTCATAGGATTCATTTAGATAATGAAAACACTTCTTCAATTGAACATCAAAGACGTTTGAACCCAAACTTGAAAGAGGTGGTCAAGAAAGAAAATTTAAAACTCTTGGAAGCTGACGTGATATACCCAACCATTGATAGCACATGGATCTCTCCAGTCCATGTGGTACCAAAGAAAGGGGGTATCACGGTTATAAGAAATGAAAAAGATGAGTTAATACCTTCTAGGACCATAACCGGTCATAGAATGTGTATTGACTATAGAAAACTTAACTTGGCCACCAGAAAAGACCACTTCCCTCTCCCTTTCATTGATCAAATGTTAGAGAGATTACCCAATCACCCATACTAATGTTTTCTTGATGGCTATAGTGGATTCTTTCAAATACCAATTCACCCAAATGACCAAGAGAAAACCACATTCACATGTCCTTATGGTACCTTTGCATATCAAAGGATGCCATTTGGATTATGTAATGCACCAGCAACCTTTCGAAGGTGCATGATGTCTATCTTCTCTGATCTTATAGAGGAAATGGTAGAAGTTTTCATGGATGATTTTTCTGTATATGGTGCTTCGTTTGGTGGTTGTTTGTCTAATCTTTGTAGGGTTCTCAAGAGATGTGAGGAGACAAACTTGGTGCTCAATTGGGAGAAGTGTCATTTCATGGTGAATGAGGGTATTGTCCTTGGTCACAAGATCTCAGAAAAGGGTATTGAAGTTGATAGAGCCAAAATTGAAGTCATGGTTAGCTTGGAGCCTCCGTTGAACGTGAAAGGGATTAAGAGTTTCTTGGGGCATGCTGGTTTCTATAGGAGGTTTATCAAGGATTTCTCCAAGATAGCACGTCCACTTACAAGGCTATTGTGCAAAGAAACCGAGTTCATCTTTGATGGAGAATGCCTACAAGCCTTTAAGACCATCAAAGAAGCCTTAGTCACCGCTCCTATAGTGCAAGCTCCGGATTGGGATTTGCCCTTTGAGATTATGTGTGATGCAAGTGACTATTATGTGGGTGCTGTCTTAGGTCAGAGAAAGGACAAGAAGCTGCATGTGATTTACTACGCTAGCCGTACCTTGGATGACACTTAAGTGAAGTATGCAACCACCGAGAAAGAGCTTCTAGCCGTGGTCTTTGCTTTTGAGAAGTTTAGGTCATATTTGGTGGGTTCTAAGGTCATTGTGTACACTGACCATGCTGCCTTGAGATACATATACTCCAAGAAAGACACCAAGCCGAGACTCTTAAGGTGGATTCTTCTCTTGCAAGAGTTTGACATGGAGATCAAAAACAAAAAGGGTATAGAGAATGATGTAGCGGATAATCTTTCAAGGATGAGGGTTAATGATGACTTGCCTATGGATGACTCACTCCTTGAGGAGAAGCTTATGATGGTTAACACCGTGGTATGTGCTAAGTTAGAGAAGAAGCTTGAAGAAATTCTGAGTCTCAAGGAAGATTTGCCATGGTATGCGGATATTGTCAATTATATGGCATGTGGAGTGGAACCTTCTCACTTGGATCATTACCATAGGAAGAAGTTCATGAGAGACGTCTCACACTACTTTTGGGATGATCCTTACCTATACAAGAGGTGTGTAGACAGCCTATACCGAAGATGTGTCACAAGAGATGAAGCAAGAGAAATCCTTCTCCATTGCCACGATATGACTTATGGTGGGCATTTTGCATCTTTCAAGACAGTTACAAAGGTTCTCCAAGCTGGGTTTTGGTGGCCTACACTCTTCAAGGATGCACATGATTTCATAAAGACGTGTGAAGCTTGCCAAATGGCTGGGAACATCACCAAGAGAAATGAGATGCCACAAGTACCTATCTTTGAAGTGGAAGTGTTTGATGCTTGGAGAATTGATTTTATGGGTCCATTTCCATCCTCATATGGCAACAAGTATATTCTTGTGGCAGTAGACTATGTGTCTAAATGGGTGGAAGCCATAGCATCACCAACCAATCATTTTCCAAAGGTTTGGAGTCCCTAAGGTGGTGATTAGCGATGGAGGAAGCCATTTCATCAACAAGGTTTTTGAGGGTCTTTTGAGAAAGCATGGAGTTAAACACAAAGTGGCCACGCCATATCACCCTCAAACAAGTGGCCAAATGGAGGTTTCAAATAGGCAAATCAAGACCATCCTAGAGAGGACCGCGGGTGTGACTAGGAAGGATTGGGCAAGCAAGCTTGATGATGCTCTTTGAGCATATAGGACAGCCTTCAAGACGCCAATAGGAACCACGCCTTTCAACCTCCTCTATGGAAAGTCTTGCCACCTCCCTGTGGAGTTAGAGCACAAAGCTCTTTGGCTGTGAAGCAGCTGAACTTCACTCTCAAGACGGCACAAGCGAGAAGACTAGTGCAACTCAATGAGCTTGATGAGTTGAAGTTGGATGCTTATGTGAGTGCCAAGATCTACAAGGAGAGGACTAAAGCCTTTCATGACAAGAAGCTGGTGCTTAAGGAACTGAAAGTGGGAAGCCTGGTTCTGCTCTACAACTCACGTTTAAAGATGTTCCCCGGGAAACTCAAGTATAGAAGGTGTGGACTGTTTGAGATTAAAGATGTATTACCATATGGGACAGTGACTTTGGTTGGCACGGGAGGAGAAAGCTTCACCGTGAACGGGCATAGGGTCAAGCCTTACATGGCAAGTGACTACGGCAAGGAGAGCACAACACTGCTTCTCCAAAATCCCCCACTAGCCTAACCAAGTAAAGTTGAGCTAGACGACGTTAAACAAGCGCACTTGGGAGGCATTCCCATGACTATCATTGTACATATTTTTGATTTATTTCTATTTCAATTTTATGCTTTTTAGTTTAAGTGTGTAGGTACAAGGAGGATGGAACAAAAGATCATGTTCTTGGGTTTAACAAGGGAAAAGGTAGGCAGAAGATCGAGTGAACGATCGACCATTCCTGGCTCAATCTTTACTAGATCGAGCTAGTGAATCGGATGAAGTCAACTTGATCGTTAACAGATCGAGTTGACGATCGAGTGAATTAGTCAATTGTGAGAGGATGACCCACCCATGCGTATAACTTGCATTTGAAACAGGGTGTGAATCGACTATATTCACTCGATCTGGGCAAAAAGATCGATAGCTAGATCGATCATGTCACTCGATCTTCGCCAAAACGACCTCGCGATCGGTTAAGGAGCTCGATCTAAGGAGCAGGACCCCAACCACGAAGTATCCTGAAACGAGGTGAAAAATCAATATGAGGCTCGATCTATATCAGATCGACCAGGCACGCGATTTCGGACGGAACGGGCATGGGATCGAGGTCAAGATCGATCAATTTGACTCGATCTCATGGCAAGGCACTATGGCACCAAGGAAGAGAGGAAGAGCTTTGGTAACTGAGGAGGAAACGCAGCAAGTGGTGTGAAGAAAGGGTTAAGTGGAGTAAGGAGGAGAAGAACACAAGGACACGGTTAGAGAGGTTGCGGTTTGAGCCTACAAAGTTTGCAAGCAGGGACCTCTTGCAAAAGATGGGTTTGTTGGAAGAGTTTGACCAGCTGCTCAAGAACATGGGTCTTGCTTGCCTCTCAATGATGGATTGTCCAACCTACCCAGAAGCCACACTCTACTTCCTTGCCACCTTGGATTTCACATATAAAGATCCGAATATCAAAACTCAATCCGAGGGGCATATCACGTTCAAGATAAGGAAGCAAGTGATGGGGTCTAAATAGTCGTCCAAGTTTGGAGGATTTTTTCGGGGACTCGTCAGGCTTTTAAATTTGTAGGACCCTAAACTGCAAGTGCACAGGGTGCGTTGTAGTACTTAGGATATCGAACCACAGGGAGGAGGTCAACTGCAAAACAGAAGAATCAGGGCAACCAAAGACGCAGAGAATGGGGGGGGGGTTTGGGAGTGAGTGTCACGATTCTTGCAGAAAATAAATAAAGCAGTACCACGCCTTATATAGAGAAGGTTGTCAGCCTTTTCTATAACAAACGGGAAAAGGAAAATAAACTTAAGGACTTGTAAAAAGGAAATCAGGCAAGCAGTGCAGAAAAAGTAAAGTATGGAAGTGCGTAAATCTCGATTTAAAAGCAGATGGGGCGAACACGTTGGGAATCTTCTCGGGAAATCTATGGGGTTCTAACTAGAAATCAAACACACAAAAGTTAAGCAAGCGAGACTAGGCGATTTTCCCCAAACTGATTCACTGGTTTTAACAACCTAACTTTATCAAACTAGGTCGATCTGCGAACTTCCATTCCACAGGTATACTTTCATATCCTGCGTCCTAGACGAACACGCAATAGGATCGGGACAATAAACATTCAGACATCTTTTAAAGGATGCTCTCTACCCTATTTTGGTCTAGATCTGAGATTCAGGACATTCGTCGTTCTCAAGACCCTGCGATCAGAATATAGTTCATGACGCCAGACTCATGCAATAAGAACGAATAAGGTGAGACAGAAAATCCTAATCTTCGGCCTAAACAATCGGTTCAACAACAGTTAATGAAATTCCCCATAGATCCCCTTAAAGAACACCCAACGAAAGTAAACTACTCAGACATAAAAGAAGAAGTAGAAAACGTGATTGATGAATGCATAACTTGTATAAATCGATTAAAATAAAAGAGGGTTCAAGAACAAATCAATCTCCCTCAAAGAACAAAGTGGAAACCACGAATCAAAGATTCGCGGCCGCCAAGAGAAGTTTGTAACAAGAGAATTTCGTGATGCTAAGTGGTGATGCCCTAAAAAACCCTAAAGGTCGAGTATATATAGGTCTTCAAGTGCCCTAGGTCGTGGATTAGGTCTTGGCTTGCATAAGACGGCTGCGGGTTTAAGTTGGGCTTCAAATGGGCTCGGGAATCCGTGAGTGGCCTGGCCGCGCGAGCGACTGGCCGTGGCGCGGCCACTGGTCGTCTGGTTCGGCCGTGGCGCGGCCAGCTCGTCCTTCCGGGTGCTTGACGGACCTTCTTGCTTCCTTCATAACTTGAGATCCAACCGTGGGATTGCTCTCAAACCACTTCGAGGTGAAAGACAGCTGATAAGGCTACCTTGTCTCCAAATATGAGCTTGATCTCGTGGTGGGAAGGCCTTCATTTGGTGTTGAACTTCTGTCCTCGGGCACTGTTTCCGGAATTGTCCATTTTGCTCCAAAATATGCGTCTTTTGCTAAGATTACCTGAAAAGAGTCTTGAACAACCAAATACTCGAAATCTAGTGTTTATGCATCAAAACCTTAGTGAAATGCTTATTAAAGCACTCACTTATGATAGTAAAAACGGGTAAAATATGCATGTTATCAACTCCCCCAGACTTAAACCTTTGTTTGTCCTCAAACAAAACAGAAATCTAAGTAAGGAAAAGAGGTTTGAAAACGTGGAAACTCACCAATACTTGGGAACTCATCAAGTCTAGCAATCGACCTGTTGAGCCACATAACTCGGAATTCAGCTTCAAGGCGTTTGGGTCTAGTTACCTTGAGCTTTTCACCCTTCCCGGATACGCTTCATGGTCCCTTTGAGTATTTCGAGCTCCCTCTTGTTGACTCCTTTATTCATTTAGGCGTGCGGTCTCTATCGAGGGAGTATTGGTCGACGAGACATTATACTTTCTCTTCCAAACATCTAGACATAGACATTTCAGACACAACTCTCCTATTTTCTCTTCCCTTAGTCGATTTCTCCCTACTTTTCTAGGGTATCATTTTATTTTTTCTATCGACTTTCTTATTCCATTTTTTTTTTTTTTTTAGCTTGAGAATGATCACTTCTTTGAAGTTTACATGATTGCTGCGAACCGTCATTGTCCTTTAAGGAACTCTGGTTGCCATTCCCAAACTAAAACCTTTCTTTCTATATTTTTTTTTTTTTTTCTATAACAAGGGAAGATCAAGGAGAGGTTGCATTGCATCTACTTAGTCATGCTAGAGTCTAAAAGAGGAGCAAAGTTCGAAGTACCTCAAGCCCCTTGACGAGAAGATTTGATTCATTAGGTGCGGAGTCAACGCAAGATCCTTCGAGTACTCTAGAGATTAGAACTTTCTCCGCTGGAATGATCCACTCGCCGTGTTCAACTTAGTAAACCTTGCTTCTAAATCCGTGAGAATGGTCATTAAGGTTCCTTGTTCAAAGTGACTTGTACCTAGCAAAGTTCATAGTTTCCGACTAAAAGAAAAAAAAGTTTTGACTCTATAAAACGACTCGATAAATGATGTAAGTATGCATAAGACTCATCAAATAAAAGCATAATTAGTAATATAAGAAACCCCCCCAGACTTAAATCAAACTGTCCCCAGTTTGTTTAAATCGAGTTGAGGTGAAAAAGATAGGTAAATTCAAGTACAAGCTTGTGAAGACTTACTTGAAAGTGGCGTTGGGTTTGGTATGGGTGGATGGGCGTGTGGTATGATTGAGCTAAGGACTTGATCATTATCCTTATGTCCCTGCTTAGAATCGATTTGATTGAACAAAAGAAATCGAAAACTTAGCTCGAAAGGAAATGTGTTGCGCGGTTGAGCTTCCTTGCTTCGGATGGTGGTGGTGGGCGTGTGGTGGTGATGTTGGCGGCTGGTGATGATGATGATTGGGGCACGCCTATGTTGAGAAGAACAGGTACTCCGGTTGTTGAGTACTCGTCTTGGTTCCTTGACCTTTGATAACACCGTGAATGAGAGATGGAAAATCTTCCGTCCTTGCGTCTTGAAGATTGCGTCACCTCAGAAACTTGACTTGAAGTTTGGGTCTATGCTGGCCTATCCAGTGATCTGTTCGGGATCCCGGAAGACAGGTGTTGCTAGTATGAACTTCAATGCCATATGAAATCCTTACTTGGCTTCGGTAAAGGTCTTGGTCGCGGAAGAGAGAAGCTAGTCTTCGGGAACTTTCCTCTTCGCGGTTTGGTTAAGGAAGTTGCATCTTCTTCCTTCTGGAGCTTGCACAACGGTTTTCATCCTCTAGAACCGTTGTATTCTTCTTCGTCTTCGTGGATACAGGTCCGTTGATCGTGCAGGATGAAGTAGAATGAGAGAGATGGATCATTGACTTAACTTGACTTGGATGGAGTCTTGTCTTGTCTCGCCGTCTTTGATGCAACAGCAACTTGCCGCGGTTGTGGAAGTGATCTTTGCGGTCTTTAGGACGTGTTCAGGCCATTGAATCAAGGAGGATACTTGAAAGGCTTGAAACAGGTTGAAGGAGGTCCGGTTTGGTGAGGTCGGGACGGAAACGTCTTCAGACGAAGGCCGGCCGCGCGACGGGTTGTCGCGGCCGCGGCCGAGCGTCCTTCGTCCGCGCCATCGTGGCTCGTGGCGCGGCCAGGCTCCTTCTGGCCGGCCGACGGGCGGTTCGTCGCCCGGTGAGTGTTCTTCGGGTTTCCTTCTTCATTTTTTTGGTCTTTTCTGGTTTTTCTGATTTTTTTGTGCTTTTGGGGTTTATGAAAATGCTGTAAACTAAGAAGAAACCAAAACTAAAAATTAGTATGGTTAAAGAGATGAGAAAGAGAATACCTAAAATGGGTTGTCTCCCATTGAGCCGCTCTTGTTTAGAGTCTTTTAGCTAGACTTTGGTAGTTTGGGAGCTTAGTTGGAGGTGGAGTTCGACCTTAGGCAAGGTCTTTTTGCCTTCTGCGCGGCCTCTTCTGCTAAAGGCTCCTCGAGTCTCTCCATGATGGCATCTTCATCCTTCTCAAGAAGGTGTTTCTCCATGGTGTAAGGTACCGCGGGATAGAACTTCTTTCCGTCGATATTGGCAAATGAGACTCGCCTGTTTGGCCAATCCATGATGGCTCCTGCAGTGACCAAGAACGGCCATCCCAAGATGAGAGGTGCAGCTTCTTCTTGGCGTGTCTTGACTATGTAGAAGTCTACCGGGATTCTACAATCGCCGATGATTACCGGGAGGTCATAAATGACTCCTTTCGGGGCAGCGAAGGATTAATCCGCCAGACCAATCACTACTTCCGTCGCGTGGGAGTGACTGATCCCGAGTTCTCGCACCGCGTAGGTAGGCAGAACGCTGATAGTCGAGCTGGGGTCGCATAGTGCCTCGACCTTGACCGCTTTGATTTCGCATGAGACGAGAAATCGACCGAGGCTTCTCGTCTTGTGCAGGGCGCGAAGTGCCCCTCCTGACCTTGACCGCGCGAAAAGGTCTTGTATCTCCAGCATGGTCTCATTGCTTTCACAGAAATAGTGCCCAATGAGATGTTCTGTCCATGCTTCAGTGAACGTGATACCTGGCGGAAGGCTTCAAACTACCTCGTTGAACTCGCCGAGGTTCTCTCGAGAGATCCTATTGGTGTAGCTTTCGTATTTCTCAGCGCGGGAGAAGTAGGCGGCTCTGGCAGAAGGGATTGAACGTCTCGCTTGACCAAAGTGAACCTTGATCTTGTTCCTGCTCTCCAAACTCTCTTCAAAGTATTCTTTTAAGCCATAGCCTTCCCATGCTTCATCGAATCCTGTCTTAAACTTTCACATGTATGGCCGCGCGACGGGTTGTCGCGGCCGCGACCAGGCGTCTCGCCTCAGCGCCATCGTGGCTCGGGGCGCGGCCAGGCTCCTTCTGGCCGGCCCACCGGCGGTTCGTCGCCCGGTGAGTGTTCTTCGAAGCTTCTTCTTCATATTTTTTGTCTTTTTGGGTTTTCTGATTTTTTTGTGCTTTTGGGGTTTATGAAATGCTGTAAGCTAAGAAGAAACCAAAACTAAAAATTAGTATGGTTAAAGAGATGAGAAAGAGAATACCTAAAATTGGTTGCCTCCCATTGAGCCGCTCTTGTTTAGAGTCTTTTAGCTAGACTTTGGTGGAGGTTTTAGATGTGAACAACTCCAACTAAAGGATTTGTGGCTCCTTTAGCTTCTCGGCACTCCGCACTTGTTGGCCTGGGACACCTTCTATTCAGCATTTGATAATACTCATAGTTGTCTCGAAGAACAAATGCATCGTTCAGCTTCTTTCTCTTAAGCTGTTCGCCTTTCTCCTCTCGGTTCGGATGGGTGATGAGCTCGGCCTTTGGAGAGGATATGGGTGACCTTCTAAGATTCCCCTCAGCTTCATGTATGTCTCCATCACGTCTATTATGAGGAAAGGTCGAACCTGGATCATAAGGGATCTCTTTGCGCTTCGTACTCCTCTGTTTGGTGCTTCCCTTGTGCGTGCTGAATGGATTTTCTTGCAGGACGTTTTGGACATCCTTTGTACATCCTCCAGGGTCTAAAGTTGGTTCACTTCCACTCCCTAAGGTCGTGGAATGAGTGCTCCTTTGTGAGAGTTGCTGGATAGAAAGTTCTCTATCGATCAGGTGCTGGAGAAGCTCGCCTGTCGATCCAGCTTGTCAATCAAAGCTCGAACAGGTGCAGCGAATGAAGAACCAAGGAACAACAAGTGATTTGTGTTCCTCTCTGTCTCCTTTGTATGAAAGACAGTAGGCACGAAACCATTCCCGACTCGAGGCAGCAAATTTGGCTTGAAACCAAACAGATTTGGCGACGGACGATCCTCATGGTGAACGTGTGTCTTCGAGGCTTGGAAGCTCGAGACTCTTATGGCTTCTGCAATGGTCTTAGTCAAGTGGTTGACATCAGATCCTATGTCATATAAAGAGACACGAAATTCAACTCCCTTAATTGAGCATGAAACAGAAAGTTTTCCCGGATCATCTATCTTTGAAAGCGTCGTCAAGGGCAGTTCTTGAATCGCCATCAGCGTCTTCTTCTCCTTGACTTTTGATTCACACTCAACGTGGTTAGGAACTGGAGTAAGAGGCTTCCCTTGGTCGTGGAGTTGAGGTTCCTTGTTGGTTGGACATTCGTCTTCAAGGTGCTTCGGCCGATCGGTAGAGATGAAGTCTTCTTGAGGTGCAGAAAGTGAAGTAGGAAAAGAAACAAGTTCTTCTTTTCCTTGATACTCGGCTTCGTTGGCATGAGTTGAGATTTCTGAGATCTTCAAATCCAATGGCTTCTTTCGAAACGCATTGTCTTTGCTACTCGTCTTGACGTCTAGAGCTATCGAACTCTTCTTCTTGATGTCTGAAATTAAATGCATCACACATGCAAACTTCCTTTCTTTTCTTATAGCATAGCTATATTCTTCGGAATCTACCTCATCATCTCCGTCGGGGGGACCGTAGCATTTGTCAATTTTCTCAATAAACCCAAATTCGGTTTTAACTTCAGCTTCACACCTATGGATGACCATAGCGGCATCTTTCCACTTATCGACATTTTCATTTTCCTCTTCTTCCGAAAGAGTGTCAAAAGGTCTAGCGAGGTATTGTTGCGTCTCGACAGCCGAGCCCATTATTGACATGATCTTGTCAATATCTCTATTGATGTATTGGCGCGCCATGGATATGAGCTCTTCATCTTCCTTAGGAGAAGAATAAATAAGACGTAACATCCTTTCATATTCGAATGAATTGCTGCGGATGGCTGCCTCGAGTTTGTTGATCAGGGTGCGGGCTTTCTTCATCTCGGATGCCTCTAAAAGAACAGAAACAAAAACGAAATCAGAAGAAAAGGATGTCTTTGAGTTTTGATCCTGACCTTTATTTTGAACAGCAGAACGCAGCCTCCCCGGCAACGGCGCCAAAAAGCTTGATGGGGGTCTAAATAGTCGTCCGAATTTGGAGGATTACTTTGGGGACTCGTCAGGCTTTTGAATTTGTAGGACCCTAAACTGCAAGTGCACAGCGTGCGTTAGAGTACTTAGGGTATCGAACCACAGGGAGGAGGTCAACTGCAAAACAGAAGAATCATGGCAACCAAAGACGCAGAGAATTGGGGGTTTGGGAGTGAGTGTCACGATTCTTGCATAAAATAAATAAAGCAGTACCACGCCTTATATAGAGAAGGTTGTCAGCCTTTTCTATAACAAACGGGAAAAGGAAAATAAACTTAAGGACTTGTAAAAAGGAAATCAGGCAAGCAGTGCAGAAAAAGTAAAGTATGGAAGTGCGTAAATCTCGATTTAAAAGCGGCTGGGAGAACACGTTGGGGATCTTCTCGAGAAATCTATGGGGTTCTAACTAGAAATTAAACACGCATCGAAATCAGGAAAGCGAGACTAGGCGATTTTCCCTAAACTGGAATCACTGTTTTACGTTCTAACTCTTTCAAGCTAGTCCGACTATGTTATGTAAAATTCGCAGATATACTTTCGTAACCTACGTCCTAGACAAACACGCAATATAGATCAAGTTCATAAACATTCACGTCTTCTTCTTAGGTATGCGCTAGCATCCCAGAAGCGTCCGCTCAGCCAAGCTAGGTTCGGATCCGAGATTCAGCACGTTAGCGGTTCTCGAAACCCTATGATCAGATATCTAGTTATCTACTCTAGATTCATGCAGTAAGAACAAGCTTAACACGAAAGAAAATCCTAGTCTACGGCCTAAACGGTCTATGCAACCAGGTTTAAGAACAATTAATGAAATTCACCATAGATCCCCTTAAAGAACACCCAACGAAAATAAATTACTCAGACATAGAAACGAAAATAGGAATCATAGATGAAGAGAATTGCATAAAACAAAATTAGATTGATGAAAGAACGAGGGTTCAAGAACAGATCTAACTCCCTTAAGAACAAAGAACAAGGAAAAGTATGCTAAGAGGCAGCCGCGAGGCTCTCTCTTTGTGGCTTCTAGTATATTTTCGTGGCTCTCTTCAGGCTGCCTCCATTAGGTTTTAGAATAGGAGTATTTATAGGTCTTTAGGTCGTCTTAGGGTCTACTTAGGGCTCCACCGAACTTGGGAGCAATCGGGCTTGATTTGGGCTTGAAAACGGGCTCGGGATTCATCAAGTGTTGTGGCCGCGCCACCGATGGTTCATGGGCCGGCCATTGGTCTTCTGGTTCGGCCGTGGCGCGGCCAGCTCGTCCTTCCGGGTGCCTAACGGACCTTCTTGCTTCTTTCATAACTTGAGATCCAACCGTGGAATTGCTCTCAAACCACTTCGAGGTGAAAGACAGCTGATAAGGCTACCTTGTCTCCAAATATGAGCTTGATCTCGTGGTGGGAAGACCTTCATTTGGTGTTGAACTTCTGTCCTCGGGCACTGTTTCCGGAATTGTCCATTTTGCTCCAAAATATGCGTCTTTTGCTAAGATTTCCTAAAAAGAGTCTTGAACAACCAAATACTCGAAATCTAGTGTTTATGCATCAAAACCTTAGTGAAATGCTTATTAAAGCACTCACTTATGATAGTAAAAATGGGTAAAATATGCATGTTATCAGCAAGCTTACCACCTCGCTATCCCTGAACTTTGCCTAGCCTACAATCTAAATGCTGCAGCCACACTTGTGGATTTCCCACAGCTCAAGTCGGCAAACTCGCTTTGGGACGTGATTAGCGATGGGGACTACAAGCACAATACCGCCGAGATCAAGAAGGTACGGAATCCTGTGCTGAGGTACACCCTCAAGCTGCTGGCTAACACATTCACTGGAAGATCCACAACTCCAACAGTGACCAAGAACGAGCTGCGCTTGCTCTTCCAAGGAATTAAGAAGATCGTGTGCAATGGTGAGGAGAATGAGAGCCCTATGGAGGATGAGCTTGGGGAAGACGTCAACTACGGCTGCATCTTAGCTTCCTCCTTTGTCAAGTACAAGGCTTGGACATTAAGGTGCAAGGCTAGATCTGCACTCATTGGAGGGTTCCTCACGCCGTTGTTCACACAAGCGGGAGTTCTCTTAGCTGATTTTGAGCCTTGTGTGGAACGTGCTTACATGGATCACACCTACATGTACCACACGGACTCCTTGGGATCTTCTCCAGCTCTAGGGTATTATGCTTACCTCTTCTACAACAATAACCATGAGAAGAAGGTTGGAATTCTACCCAACACGGACGAGACGCATCTACAAAGCATCAGAACAATAGAGTTCTTACCAAGTGATGAAGAATTCTTTGCTCCTCTTGGGAACACAGCAGCACCTCCTCAGCTCACACGCTCACCCTCTGAATCTCCTCCAACATATGCCGAGATGCCTTAGAGCTTTGATCTTCCAAACCTTGACTATGAGCCACGGACAAATGCTGAAAAGTTCCTTGCCTGGGTTGTGCATGGAAATAACACGCAAGGTGAAGAAGTGGCAAGGAAAGATGATCAAGAAGCTGGTAAAGAAGATCAAGATCCTTCAGAAGGAATGCTCATCCGAGATGGCATTAAGTGATGAAGCTGAGGCAGTGGGTGAGACATTGGCAAGACACTCAACCGGTGGCATAGCTATCCGTGAGCCTCAAGGAAGCGATCAAGCTGGGCGTCTCTCACTCCAAGAACATCCAACAAGGAGCAAGGACAAGGGGATACTTCAAGACACTCCAAGAAAGAGCAGGAGGATCAGAGCAACCTCAAGCTCCGGTCATGCCTAGCTCCAAGGTACCAAACAACAAACCATTGTACATACCACGCATTTTTATTTTCTTTTCAGCTTTTGCTTTGTGTTTTTGCTCTCTCTTGGACTTATGTGACACCGAGACGTTGTCATTCAAGTTTGGGGGAGAGTATGCTTTGACATGATTTATTTGAATCTTATTTTGTATTTGCATCCTTGAGTTTTCATCTAAGTGCATAGAAAAACTCAAGGATGCAAATACAAAATGAATTCACTAGCCTTGCATTGTCATGATCCACGGTTTTGAACTTAATGAATGTTAAAGAGTTGGTTTGATAGGGAGACTTATCTAGATTGAAATTTTAGTGCATTTGAATGTTGAAATGAGCATGGCTAACTTTTTTGGAGTAGGATAGATTCACTTGCATCTTAGAATTAAGAACTTGGATATTGAGTTGATTATAATTGTTAACTATCTTGGATATTAGTCTTTAAACCTCTTCTCCTAATTTGTCTTTAATTTGCTTGAGGTCAAACAAAAGGCAAGTTTGGGAGAGTTAATGTACTCATATATTTCATTCATTTAGCTTGCATTTAGGACATACTTATATTCAAATTGCACTCATACATAGTATTATTGTAGCTTTTGTCCCAATCATGTTTGCATTTGCATTTGAATGTTTCTTGCATTCTTGCATCATATTCAGGTCGTTTTGGACATTGGAGCTAGGGAGGGTTCGTGGACATGCCAAGGATCAAAGAGGAGCCTGTGGAAGCTTGGAGGAACTCGGCCATGATGCAAAGGAACTGAGATCGAGGTGGAAATCGAGCTAGGCAGGTCGATCTAGATAAGATCGACCAGAAGATGGAGACACTCGGGTCGTTCCAAGAAAGAAGATCGAGGCCAAGATCGACCAGGCTGATCAAGCGAGTGTACGGACATGGGACCTAAGCCCAGGAAGAACGAGAGGAAGATCGAGGTCACGAATCGATCACCAAAGGATCGACAAGACGATCGATAGAATCACTCGATCCATCCTACTGGATCGAGCTGACGATCGGGCAAAATAAGACGTTTCACTCGCAAGATGGAGAGAGAGATCGATAACCCTGGTCGATCTCTAACCTTATCCGGAGTCTTGTGAGGGACCATTTCCTCTTTTGTATAAAAGGCCTTTAACCTATTTTTGGCCAAAAATCCGATCTTATCCTAGACACTTACGTTTTGTCTCTCTTTCTTTTAGGCAAGAATCGCCATTTTTCATGTTTTAAACTTTTCTTCTTTGTAAAACCTTAAGCTTGCATTTTAATCTAAGTACTTCTCTTAATCTTGTTTGTCATTAGATTAATCTTCTTCTTAGCTAAAACCGAACATGTTGAATCTCTCTAAACCAGTGTTTATGGGTGATTCGAACATGAGGAGTGAGTAATCCTCCAAGGTTTTACGGCTTGGGGTGATTAAAGGGGTTTAAGGGTTTAAGCTTTGGTCTTTTCTTGCTCTTAAGTTTAACTCTTCTTGGATTTGGGTGTTTAAAGCCTAGAGGATCTTGAGAAAGACCTCTCTGATTTCAGGGGTTTCCTTGTCCTAGAACGATTTAGGAGATCCCTAAAACCAAATCCAAGATACTAATCAATCCCTTCCCAAACGCCATGGATGTGAGCGGGATTAGTAAGGCCACTTTTTAGGATCTAAGCTTCATGTTTTTCCCCCAGTCTTTCCACCACGAACCATGAGTTTGGAGGAAAGGGTGAAGAGAGGTTTTACACCACAAACCATGGGTAAAACTAGTTCAAAGCTTCCTAAGGCTTGGAGTATCACAAAATATGTAGATCCATGTGTTCCAGACCCAAAGTTTAAATCTTGAACCTCCTTAAACGTCATCCCCAACCGTGAATCCATCTTTAGCATTCGAAAACATAAAAATCACTTTTCTTTAGTTTAAAGTTTCAATCTTTTAGCTTAAATCCATCTAGTTGCTTATTTCTTACCTTAAGGCTTTATAATTTTATAAAGTTGTGTTCTTGATCTTATTAGTATTTTATTAATTCCCTAGAATCTTATTTAGCACCCTGGTAATTAGTTTCAAGTCATTAGAATTTTATTTCTAGTTATAAAAATTCATCCTAAGTTGTTAGTAATTTTCCTGTTTTGTCTGTCTTTATATTTCTATTTTCTAAAACTAGTAGATATCTCTTTTAAATTCTTTAAATTTGTCTGCCAGCTAGATAACATCCCAGTAGGGATTTTAAAATAGTTTTCAAGTTTATTAGATTGTCAAAAGTAGTTTATTTTCAATTGTTCCTCCAATTTACCCGAATCTGCTTAGATTTACTTAGAGCTTTTGTATTCTTAGTACTCTTTCAAACTCTCCATGTTGGATTAACCCTAAAGTATTGCAATGAAATGAGCATGCTAAAGGTTTTGTTAACCACGTAAAAATCTTGTTATCACGAGGGAGTATCAATAAAAGAGAATTTATACTCTTCCCTTCCAAACATCTAAACAAAGATATTTCCGGATACAACTCTCCTATTTTCGCTTCCCTTAGTCAATTTCTCCCTACTTTTATAGTGTATCATTTTATTTTATTTTATCGATTTTCTTATTTTCTTTTTCTTTTCTTTTCTTCTTGGTTCAAGAACGCTCACTATTCCGTTCCTTGTGAGGGCACGTTCTTATGACATTGCGAACTGTCATCGTTCTTTGAGGAACTCAAGTTGCCGTTCTCGAACCAAGATTTTTAATTTCTTATCTTTTGTACTTTTTTATAAGGAGAGATCAGTGAGAGATTGCACCTATCGCATCCTGCTAGAGTTTAAAAGAGTAGTTAAGTTCAATGTACATCAAACCCTTTGACGAAATATTTTGATTCATTAGGTGTGGAGTTAATGCAAGATCCTTCGAGTACACAAAAGATTAGAACTTTATCCGGTAGAACAATCCACTCGCAGTGTTCAACTTAGTAAGCTTTGCTTCTAATCCCCACGAGAATGGTCATTAGGCTTCATGTTCGAAGTGACTTGTACCTAGCAAAGTTCATAGTTTCCAACTAAAAGAAAAAAAGTTTTAACTCAATAAAACGACTCGATAACTTGAAAAACGCATGCATAAGACTCACAAAATAAATAGTATTAGTAATAAATGAAACAACCCCTAAATTAAAATCAAATTGTCCCCAGTTTGGAAAAGTTGACAATTTGAAAAAGTCAAGTAGAGTTGAAAAAGATAGGTAAATTCAAGTACTACCTCGTGAAGACTTATTTGAAAGTGGTGTGTGGTTTGGTGAGAGTGGGTAATGGTGATGAATGGTGATGGTGGTAGGCGTTTGATGGCGATTGACTCGCCTTTATGGTACTTTTACAAGTACTTTGGTTGTACGTTACTCGCCTTGTATCCTTGACCTTTAAAAACAGCTTGAAAGAAAGATGGAAAATCTTCTAGACTTGTGGTTTTGAAGATTGCATCGTGTTAGAAACTTGAAGTTTGGGTCGATGCTGGTCTATCCGGTAATGTGTTCGGCATCTCGAAAGGCAGTTGTTGCGCGTTAGATTTCATTGCCATTTTAAATCCTTCCTTGCTTCGGTTAAAGGTCTTGGTCACGTATGAGAGAAGCTATTCTTCGGGAGCTTTTCTCTTCGCGGTTTGGTGAAAAAGTTACATTTTCTTCCTCTTGGAGCTTGCGCAACATTTTAGAGAGTTGAAAATGTTGTATTCTTCTTCTTTCTTGTGCATACAGGTCCGTTGAAACTATTCAAAGAAGTTGATTGAGAGAGAGAGATGGATTATTGACTTAATTTGATTTGGATTCGGTCTTGTCTTATCTCACCATCTTTGATGCAAATGAGAGTTGTGCCGCGGTTGTGGAAGTTGTGTTGCGGTCTTTGAAGCCACGTCCAAGCTTTGGAGAAGTTGGAAGTAACCAAGACTAGACAGGGGTTAAAAGAGGTTCGGTCTGGTGAAGAAAAGGAAGGCCGCTCGATGGAAGTTAGATGGCCACGCGACGGGAGGTTACAGCCGCAGCGCTTGGTCGTCTGGGCTTTTTGCCGGTCGCCGCACCATTCGTGGTTTGTGGCGTGGCCAGGCTCCTTCTGGCCACACCACCGGCAATCTGTCGCCCGGTGGATGTTCTTCGAATCTCCTTTTTCAAATTTTTGGTATTTTTCGAGTTTTTCTGATTTTTTGTATTTCTAAAGTTTTATAAAAGCTGAAAACTAAAGGGAGAACTAAAACCAAAGATTAAAAAGTTAGAGAGCTAAAGAAAAGAAAGAAATACAAGTACCTAAATGGGTTGCCTCCCATTGAGCGCTCTTGTTTAAAGTCTTTTAGCTAGACTTTGATGGGTGTTAGATGCGAATAACACCAACTAAAGGTGTCGTGGCTCCCTTAGCTTCTCTGAAATCTTCAATTGTTGTCTTGAGACATCTTCCATTCTGCATTTGATGATCGTTATTGTTGTCTCGAAGAACAAATGCATCACTTAACTTCCTTCTCTTAAGTTGTTTACCTTTCTATTTTAGGTTCGGATGGATGATAGGCTCGAACTTCGGAAAGGTTTTTGAGGATCCTTTAAGATTTAATTTGGCTTCTATTAAGTCTCCATAACGTCTCATATGAGGCAAAGTCGAACTTGAATCATATGGGATCTCTTTACAGCTTGAACTTCTCGGGTTTGGTGACTCCCTTAAATGTGTTGAATGAATCTTATTCTAGGACATTTTTCTCATCTTTTGTGCTTCCTCCAGGGTTTAGGATGGGTTCCTCTCTATCCCATGTGTTCGTATAATGAGAGCTCTTGGAGGTGTTTCTTGATAGAAGGTTCTCTTGGTGGTTTTGGAAAAACTCGCTTGTTGACTCGAATGGTCAATCAAAGCTCTAACAGATTCAAGGGGTGAAGAACCAAGGGTAGCAATTTTGGACGTTTGGCTTGAAACCGAACAGATTTGGTGAAAAAGGGTCTTCGTGGTGAGTGGATATATTTGTGGGTTGAAGGCTCAAAACTGCTATGCCTTCTGCAATGGTCTTAGTTATGAGACTAGCTTCAGATCTTGGATAACGAAATTTCACTCTCTTGGTTGAGCATGGAACCAAAAAAATTCCGGATCGTTTATCTTTGTTGGCATCTTGAAGAGTTATTCTTGCATCGCCATTGGTGTCTTCTTCTCCATGAGATTTGTCTCACATTTAAGGTGGTGAGGAGCTGGAGTAAGAGGATCCTTTTGATGGTAGAGCTGAGGCGCTTTGTTGGTTGGTTTTCGTCCTCAAGATGCTTAGACGGATCGCTAGAGATGAAGTCTTTTTGAGGTATAGAAAAAGAATGACCTGTTTCTATTCCTTGATGTTCGGCTTCATTAGCATGAGTAGGAGGATCTGAGAGACTCAAATCCAATGACTCTCGAAAATCATTGTCTTTGCTTTCCACCTTGGCATCAAGGGTAATCGAGTTCTTCTCTTCGTTGTCCAAAACTCATGCATCTCAGGTACAAGATCGTCTTCGTTAGTCATAGCATAGCTATATTCTTCGAAATCTACCTCAGTGTATTCTTGGAGGGCTTCAACATATTCTTTAGCTCTTTCTGAAGTTTGAGTAACTTGTGTATCCAGCTTAATGATATCGGTAGCAAGGGCTTCAAGCTTACCATTCAAGTTAATATAGATTCAATTGAGCTTGTTGTTGAAGTCTTTGACCGATTCATTAGTGTAATCGAGCAGATGTTGCATCGTTTCCTCAAGCTTCGCTTCTGGTTGGATGTGAAGATCAGTAGGCGCGACTTCAGATGGCTCTTGAAAGTTGGTGAATGCAAATTTTTGTTGAAAATCAGCGCCTCTAAAGGCAACGTTTTGAGCCATGTAGGTTGAGTGGGAGTCATGGTGCTTGTGGTATCTTTGCATCACCTCCTGCTCTTGGTAATAAAACTCTTCTATATAGTGGGCTACAATTTTCACCTCTTGATCCTAAAGGTCAGAAAGTTTTTGCATCATCGACCGGAGCTCGTCATACTCGCCCTTAGAAGGGATATAAATATAACGTAATGTTCCATATAGTTAGTGAAGTTTTTGTGGTCGCTTGCAGTGAGATTGTTGCTCAAGGAGCAAGTCTTCCACATCTCTGATATCCCTAAGAAACTTAGAAAAAAAATGATGTCTAAGAGTCGTGATTCTAACCTTTTGGATCAACAGTGGAATCGAATCCCTGGCGGCAACAACGCCAAAAACTTGATGGGTCGAAATAGGCGATCCAAAATGTGGATGCTTCTTATGGACTTTCCTGAGTTTTAAATTTATAAAGACCCTAAGGAGCAAGTGCACATCGTGCGTTGTAGTACTTAGGGGTCAAACCACGGAGATGATCCACTGCAAAACAAAGATTGTTAGAGCGACCAAAGATGTAAAGAGGTTGTGGGAGTTTTGGTATCACGGTTTTGTTAGCTATTGAATGCAGAAATTGAAATATGTAAAGCAACAGTTATATAGAGTTTGGCTCTCGCCTAAGCTTATATATAATGGAAAGGAATTTTAACTTAAAGACTTAAAGTAAATATCAAGAAGGAAATCAAAGTAAAGCAAGCAAAGATTGTAAGGTATGGAAGTGCGTAAATCTCGATTAAAAAGCAGGGGTTGGAGCACGTTGGGGATCTTCTCGGAAAATCTATGGGGTTCTAATTAGAGATCAAACAAACAATGAATCAGGCAAACGAGACTAGGCGAGTTTATTTAAACTAGAATCACTGGTTTTATGACCCAACCTCTTTCGAAGCAAGATCTTGTATGATAGGAAAAATTCGTAGGGATGAATTTTTTTTTGCATTCCTACGACACAGACAAACACGCAATCTTAGTTCTGGTTCAATAAACATTCATGATACTCCGTGAATATGCGTTAGCATCTCAAAAAGCGACCGCTCAGCCAAGATAGGTCAGGTGAAAGATCCAACACGTTAGCGGCTCTTAACAATCTTAAAATCTGGAGCTAGATTGCGAGTTTAGCCTACTTGCATTAAGAACAAACTCAGACGAAAGAAAACCCTATAATACGGCTAAGGAATCGATAAAGCAAAGTTAAGAACAGTTAATGAAATTCCCCATAAATCCTTTTGAAAACCTCTAACGAAGATGAACTACTAAGACATGGTTGTGCAAGACAGAATCATAGATAAAGATAATTACATAAATGAAATCAAAGAGGTGAAATAAAAAGGGTTCAAGAGTATATCTATCTCCCTTACGAACAAAAAGTAAAAACAATGAAAACTTAAAGCGTTTGGTGGCTGTGAAAATATTGTGGAGGAACGAAAAGAGTGAGAGGCTGCTGAAAATAATGAGTAAAGACGAGTATTTATTTCTCTTGAGGCGTCATGGGTTTCTTCTGAGTTTGATGGCAATTGGGCTTAATGGGCTTGCAAACGGGCTTCAAAAACACGTTTTATGTTGGCCTTGCCACATATTGCTCATGGCTCGGCCACATGGGGTCTGGCTGTGACCTAGGTTGCTGGTGGCGCGGTGGGTGAGTGCACTGGCCGCAGGCAAGAGCCTTGGTGGAGCGGCCATTGGTCTTACAACTTCTGCGCTTACTTCTCTTCTGCGGCAGCTGGGCATGTCTTCATTTTTTGGGAATATATGGAGATCTATCCGTTAGTTTACCTTCAAAACTGATACAATCCTTGAAATGCTTCAAGTAAGGTTGCCTTTGAAATCGTCACTTTGAAGCTGAATGGATGGTTAAATGGTTTGATGAGTTGATAAACCGGTTTGTGCTTTGAATCCCAAACAGAAAAGGACTTAGATTCTTGTATTAAAGGGCTAATCCTCACGACAATACTAAACTCTACACGCCTTACTAACTCTTTGAATCCCTCAAAGAAGATAAGTAAATCGCAGGAACACTTTGTATGCAAAGAGAAGGTTTTCTTTGAAACAAAAACAATACTTTCTTGATTAATAATTTCGTGTCTTGAAAAGTACAAATCCTTGAGCTTATAAAAAGCTCGAAATTGATGTAAATAAACGGTCATAAACTATAAAAGGAAAACTAGAATCAAGCTGAATGATGAAAAGGTCTTCAACTAGTCGTTAGGCTTCAATGGGCGGGATTTGGTCTTTGGCAATGAATGGGGGATCTTCCTTAAGTCTTATGCACGAAATGAATGAGATGAATCTTCTAAGGATGATGAGTGTTCGAGATTAATCAAGAGATATGGTCGTTGTTCCTTGTTTCCATCTTCTCTCCTTAAACCAATAAAATCGGTTCCTTCTTTGGTAAGTGTGTCTCCTTTGATATCTTCTTGGTTTTGATTGGTTTGAGCTCGGCTATTGACTTGGTCTGGCGGTTTAGGGGTCTTCATAGCTTCAGTAATCATCAAGGGTCGCTTGAATAAGGTCTTCATATGATATAAATCTGAGCTTTCCATAGTTGACTCCAATAATGCTCCAATGGCTTGATTTGGCGGTTTAAGTGGATTTGATGATTCTCCTTTGTTTTGACTCCGGTTTCCAGCTTGTATAAGGGCTCCTTCTCCAAGTTTCCTTAAATGGCTCCAAATTAGTTCTAGGCGCCTGATTTGGTCTTCTAATGGTTTGATCCTGGTTCTCTTCTGAATTAGATAAAACCAGCGGCTCCTTTGGTTGAATAAAAGACTCCTCTTTGGTTCGTTGATACTCCTTGCAACCCTCTTGAATCCACAACTACAAGCAATGCTTCTCCTAGTTTAGTTCATTTGCTCCTTTCCTTGCTTGCTCCAGTTGTATGAGCCTTAATGCTTACGTCAAAAACACTTGGATATGAAAGCTAACATTCCCCTCTATTCAGTGTCCAAATTTGAGGAAGATCGCTTTGTGGGAAAGTCTTAATCCGATGTGAAAGTTTTGAAAGTCTCAATCTGTCCGAAATGCTGTTTTGCTCCAAAAAGCTCCGTTTTGCATCCCTTTTTAAGAAAACCTGAAAAGAATTGGCCATTCAATACTCGAAAACAACAATAAATGCCTGTAATAAACCTTAGTGAAATTTTAATTACAGAGAGTAAAAATGGGTCAAATATGAGTGTTATCACCTCGTCATCTGACTCGCCGAGGAGATGCAACCAGCGGAAGCCTGATGCTCGCCGCAAAGATCCAAAGAGTCCAGAGCATCATAGTCAACATCTCCACTGTAGATTGTCAGCCCTCAAGTCCAGCCAGATATCTCTCACTCTGTATTGCTTCTTTTCCAATTTTGATTTCTTGGATTCTTTGTATGTTTTCGATTGATATATTTGTTCGATTGTGTGGATTTGTCGATTTGCATGTGTTTATAATCTTAATAATCGATATAGTTTAAATTGGCTAATAGATTAGTAAATCAAGTATGTACATTCGGACTTGTATGCTCAATTATCGTAACCAATTAAAGAGTGGTACAAAGGAATATGGTTTCAACACGCAACACCAAAGTTTTCGTTTATTGCCTGGCTGGCAACACTTAATCGTCTATCTACGAGAGACAGGATGATGCGGTGGAACACAGGGGCAAAAGTTTCATGCGTGTTCTGTAAAGAACCAATTGAGACACGAAATCATCTCTTTTTGTTTGCAGCTGGACTGCCGAAGTTTGACAGGGACTCACAACAAATTTGGTAGGATTGCGATACACAACACATTGGCAAAGCATCCTTGACATCTTATTTGATGATTCTCAGGCTAAGATACCTCTCTTCCTACTTCGATATGTTTTCCAGAACACAATATATCTCATATGGAGGGAGAGAAACGGAAGGAAACACGGGATCCTCCTACTCTACCGAAGCAGATGGAGAAGCAAATCGACAAAAATGTCTGTAACAGATTGACAACAATCTGTAGACAAGGTGTGTAACACCCCGACCGCCCCTGCCGGCGAGTCACCCATCCCTCTGTGGGGTCGTGGGCCCCGCCCCTGTCCGACGGTCGTTGCGTTATTTTTTTCGATGACCCGATCGACTTATTTACTTGTTTTGGCCTCACTCACACGGTTACGTAGAGGAATTCCCGGAAGGTCACCAATCCTAGTGCTACTCCAGCATAAGCACGCTTAACTCTGGAGTTCTCTTAGGGTAAGTGACCGGAAAAGGTAAGTGCACTTTGATGACATAGGTAGCCAAATCAATCCATTTAAATTTATTCAAATGGGTCGGGACCGGGTCGTTACAAGATGACTCTCGATTTGAGGAAGCTTTCGAAGTATGGTTCTCGAATCATTGATATGGCCTAGTAATTCTTAGCCTAAATTATTTTTTCAGCTTTCAAATTCAGACACAATTATTAAAAACGTTTTTTTTAGATTGAATTAATTTTACCTTCTTTCAAAAAACAATTATCGTAATATGGGACTAATGCAATAAGGTGTGTGTTGTTTTGTCACAGAGAGTAGGCACATATGTTCGAGAAGGAAATCATAGACCTTTAAAATATATCGGTGAGGAAAAAAACATCATTTATCTAGTTAAACTCGTAGTGGCAATTAGTATCCAGTTTGCTTTTAGCTAATATGATATATGCTTCTTAGGAAAATTGTTGCGTGAAGTTGAACATGATTTGACGAACACTCTAATTAATTCCACAAATCAGGGTGACTACACAAAGCTGCATGCGCTGATCACTTAACTAATGGATGGCACATTTAATGTTGAAGACAGTGATGTTGATGATATGGAAACATAGTTGGAATATGATGTGGAGGTTAGTCTAAACTAGTAACTCAATATATGTATCAACTTCAGATTTTTATAAGTTAAGCGGTTAGCGTAGGGAAGATAACATTTTGGATTCATAGAATAACTTTTAGTGCATAAAGAGCTGTGTGTTGTTTTCATATAATATTTTTTTATGTTTTGCTTTCCAAACTCATCTAATTTTTTAAAATATATTTTCGAGCTCAGAACAATATGTGGATATAACTCTGAGATGGTTAAATTGTCTGGTTAGACAAAATGTGGAACTTACAAAATAAGTTTATTTATTCAGGTTGTTGATTTTGATCGGCATATTAGTCAAATAAGAGCTCAACAGAAGAAGGGAGATGATTATTTCTTGCGCAGAGGTATGATCCAAAAAAGCATCATATGGTTTGATGTTGTACTGTTTGAATTTCTATTAATCGTTGTAATATTTGAATTTTTATTGTAATATTTGAAATTTAATTTTAATATTTAATTAATGAATTTTATTAATTTTGGTTAATTTGTTATTTATTTATAATTTTCAATTGATATAATTATCAAATAAATAATTAAAATTAAAATTAAATAATGTTAATTAAATATAGGCACTAAAAGTTGTGGTTAAATTGGTGATTATTATTAAAGGCTAGTGGCAAATAATTCGGTAGCCAACGGCGACCATATCGATGGATATTTAGTTTCTAAGTGCCATCCAGTTAGTGGGCCACCGACAGTTACTATTGGTCACTAATTGATACTCTCTCTGTTTTTAAAAGAAAGTAGTTCTAGATTTTATTTTTGTTTCAAAAAGATATATGTTTTAAGTTTTCAATGTATTTTTTCTTAATCAATGATAAAAAAATTGTAAACTTCAAGAGAAGTAAATGATTTTTCTGAATTACTATTGGTTTAAATTTATAGGAAATGATTAATTACAAAAAAATGATGCATTTATTGTTAAGTTTTAATGTGTTTTCTTAATATATGTAAAAATTCTAAAACAACTTTTTTTTAGAAACAGAGGGAGTATTTAGCTACCAGAGATTTCCAACTTATTTTTTTTTGTAATGGTGGCAAATTAAAATTTAGTGATCGGTTTAGGTTTAACCACTCATAAAACAGTGCCTTGTACTGACAGCTTACGCCCCTGAATTTAGCGATGGTATATATGTTTTAACATTTTTTTTAATTCATCTGAGATGTTATTCAAAGGTAGAAAATCGGAACAATTCATTACAACGATAAGAAAACCTCTTGTAAAAATTTATTGCATCAAACTCCTAATAGAAAGGATAACTAGATGCATTGAGAAGCTTCTCGATATATCCTATCATGAAGCCAAGCCGGACCGCCAAGTGCGAGATATGACTGAAATCGTCCCTCCCCTATGACACTCTTAGCAATGTCCCGAGCAATGGTGTTTGCTGCTTCTAGTACAAAATCGCAGCTCTCAAAGTTGTTCCTTAGCCGGGATATATACTCCGAGAAGGATCGATATCTTGGCTATTCCAACGGCTTCGAAATTGTCTCAATAGCTGCAGCATAATCCGATGCAATTATGATCCGGGAAATGCGTAAGTCTCTTACACTTTGTAGGACCCATATAATACACCGAAGTTTAGCAATCAATCGATTTGGAGAACATGTAAAAGCTTCTCTCGCATGATATCGAACTTCACCAGCAGTATCCCGAGCCATCCATGCGCCTCCACTCATCAATCGTTCATTCCTCCAATGAGCATGAATATTACATTTAATAATACCTTCTCGTGGATGTTGCCATGTAGAGTCTGATATGCCCATCCTTTCTCCGTCGAGTGCAGAAGGTGATGCAGATTTGTTTACCTCATGCCAAGAGATGGCATCCGTGAAAACTCTTTGAACTAATGATTGTGGCTCTTCTTGCTTCTCTGCATACAAGATGGCATTCCTGTTTTTCAAAATATTCCAAAGCAGCCATGGGATTGCGTTTCTCTTGTGTTCTTCTATCTGAGGATTCTCCATCAAATCTAGCAAAAAGCCTATGTTCTCTTCGGTGGAATCATATAAACTTACAGAGCTATCTGTAGCAGTTGGAGTGATGTTGGCCAGCGAAAGGATATGTTGTGTCGATGTGCATTTGAATGACTTACAGAGCTTTCTGTGTTTTGTTGACATAACTTGCATGTTTGGTCCACGTTTAAGCCTCTTGTTCTCAGCCGATCAGCTACTGCCAAGGCCATTGAGATTATTTGCCAAAAGAACATTATGATCTTAGGAGTAGTTTTTAAGCTCCATATCCTGTTTTTCAAAGCGATTTGATGTTGTTCCCTCTGGGTTGGAGGAGGCGATGGAACCTGTGGTGTATTCTCAATCAACCAATAGCCACTTTTCACCGAGTAAGCACCATGATCAGTGTAAGCCCATATACATTTGTCCCTGACATTGCTAAGGGAAAGTTTTAAAATACGGGCTACATCAGCCGGGGGAAACAAGTCATGAAGATCTGCGATATTCCACTCCCTATCCGATGTTATCAAAGAAGCCACATCAAGATCAATATTCATTGTTCTTTGTTTATTCATTGGTCTTCTGGGTTTGTCGTCCATGATCCATTTGTGTAGCCAGACTTTTGTATCTGTGCCATTACCAATCGAATGGATAAGGCCCCGATTCAGGAGTTCTCTGTCCTGGAGTATGCTCCGCTAGGCATACGATGGTCGATATCCCACTCCACGGTCCATGAACGCTTTACTACTGAAATATCTCCCCTTGTAGAGACGTGCCACTAACAAGGCATGATCGTTTAGTATTCTCCATGCTTGCTTTGCGAGCAAGGCTTGATTGAAGTCACTGACATCCCGAAAACATAATCCCCCTTTGGCTTTAGCTTTACACATATCTTTCCAAGCAATCCAATGAATCTTTTGCTTCTTTTCACATGCATTCCACCAAAAGCTAGACATAGCACTGGTGAGTTTTTCATATTGGTTTTTCGATAATCTGAAGCAGGACATTGCATATACCGGGAGAGCCATGTAAATTGACTTAAGGAGGACCTCCTTTCCCCCAAGAGGAAGTGTTTTGGCATACCATCCTTTAAGTCTCTTGTTTAATTTTTCTCCAATGAATGCAAGTAACTTCTGTTTTGAACCACTGAAACATTCTTGTAAACCCAGATATGTACCAGATCCACCTTCCTTATCAATGGCTAGTATCTCTGCAATCAACCTCTTCATGATCGGATCAATCCCTACGCCAAACTTAATAGATGACTTTTGGAAGTTCATCTCCTGTCCTGATGCATCTCCGTAAAGTTTAAGGAATCTTAAAAACTCAGAATATTCGACTAGCGAAGCTTTGCACATGAATAATGAGTCATCTGCGAAGAGGAGATGTTGAATGGATGGGCAATGATCCGCTAACTGCATCCCTATTATCTTCCGTTCTTTCTCAGCCTTATTCATCACATGAACCAGTGCCTCTGCACACAAGATGAAGATGAAAGGGGACAAAGGCTCTCTTTGATGAAGTCCACGCTCCGGAGTAATATGACCATGTGCTTACCCATTCAGCAATACTGTATATGAGACAGACCGGATGCAAGATGATCCACATTATCCATTTCGTATCAAAGCCCATGTGCTTAAATAGTTCTTCTAGGAAATTCCATTCAACTCGATCATATGCTTTAGACATATCAGTTTTTATGGCAATGAAGTCTTCCTTACATCTCGGTTTAGTTCGAAGACCATGGATCATCTCATGAGCAATAAGAAGGTTATCAGAGATTAACCTTCCTGCAACAAAAGACCCTTGTGTCTGCGAAACCAGCTGAGGTAAGAACCGTTTTAATCTGGAGCACATGATCTTTGAAATAATCTTGTACCTCACAGAACATAGACTAATAGGTCTAAAATCTGTCATACTGTTTGGATTTGGCTTCTTCGGCAATAAGCAGATTTGTGTAAAATTCTAGTCTTGAGACAAAACTCCAGTATCAAAGAATCTCCTTATTTCTTCTGAAATCTGAGGCCCCGTGATTGTCCAAAAGATTTGATAAAACTTGCCCAACATGCCATCCGCTTCTGGAGTGCTGTCGCTCTTTATCCCTTTCACTGCCTGATATATCATCGGTTTTCCGTGTTTTTGACCATGATATAGTCTTTGTTTATATAGTATTTTCCGTGTTTTTCGAGTCTTTTAGAGTCTTTGCAGGATCAGAAACGTTTGGAGCACAATTGGAGGATCTGAAGCTTTTTGGAGTATTTTGGAGGAGCTGCTGAATACGTGAGCTTGGAGTGAAGTTTTTGGCCTAGTGTCGATCGACACCGATCGTGGAATCAGAATTGGACGCGAAGTTTTGAAGACTTTCTGGAATTACAATTTTGGCCCAGAAGTTTTTAATATTGCAATTTAGTCCTTTTCGTTTTTTTGGGGATTATTTATGTTTTCTAGGGCATTGTTTTGCCATGATCCTATTTTTCATTGAGACTTTGAGAGGAAATTGATCCAGAGCTTTGAGGGAGACAATTCTGCACTCTTCTAGAGAAGATTTCGAACCCTTGTATCAATACTCTTTTTATTTTAATGCAGTATTATTCAGCCATGATTTGTGTTTCAATTTCTATGTCTGAGTAATCTGCTAGTTAGGTTAGGGTGATTTAGGGTTTATGAGGAGTTTGTAGAATTGCGATATTGTTAGGGAAAATCAATCGGTTCTTCACCTGGATTTGCGCTTATATTGATTTCTTGATTGATCACCTAGAAATCAAACCCTAGGTTGTTTAATAGATGCGAGAGCATTGTTAATCACCAGAACTAGTGTTAGGTGAGCAAAATTCCTACTCGCAAAGAGATTTGGTCTAGGGATTTTGTGAACAATCGAATCTGTTTTTAATGCTTGCCTGAATTGATAGGATTTACAAAGAGATTTGGAATTCTGAAATTTAGGGATAGATAACTTCTGCGACGATAGTTGATTAGTTTTAAATCTGTGTTTCGAGTTCTTGACGGCTCATAATAATTTCCCATATAGTATACATTCTGCATTCTCAGATTTAACCTGCGAATCATCCTTGCCTAGCGTTTTGTCTCATTGAATTTTAAGAACCTTAAATCAATCACTCACTGCTTTTTAGTTTATTTGTTTCGTTTTACATTAATCTGAAATCGACTTAGCATAATTTGAATCTAGAAACCATAGTGTAGCAATCACTTCCTTTGGGATTCGATAACCCCTTATACTTCAACTGCATTGTTGTGCACTTGAAGTGTTGTTTATTTGGGTAAAACTTTGACCTTATCAAGTTTTTGGCGTCGTTGTCGGAGAAGTAATAGCTGCCTACGGAATCTAGTATTAGAATTTTGACTAGGTTTTCTTTTGTTTTTGGTTACTAACGACTTAGTTTCTTGTTTTTGGTTTCATGTGCATGCCCAACCGCAGTACCAGAAGCAGCGAAGAGAAGGAACTATTTGGATTTGACAACCAGGAACTCAGCCGTTTAGAAAGGACAAATCGAAAACTTGCAAGAGCGTCGATCGACACCATTAGCATCGATCGACACCACTCGCAGACAGAGATGCCTGATCTTATTGTTTTGATCCGCGACGAAGCTGGAAACTTGATTGATGCAGAGGGAAACAGAAGGAACCCTCAAGGGCAGAGATTGGATGAGAATGGAGTTCCAATCATCGAGCAAGCTGTGCAAATTGTGCCATCTGCGAATGAGCGTGGGAGAACACTTGGTGACTACAACAGGCCAGATCAGTTCTACGCCAACAGAGCTGCGATTCGCCCACCTCCCTTTCAGAGGAATGATTTTGAGCTGAAACCTGCGTTCTACATCATGGTGTCTCAGCACCCTTTCCATGGCCTTCCCAATGAGCATCCTATGGACCACATAGAGAGGTTTGAAGATCTAGCATCTAGCATTAAGGCCAATGGAGTGACTGACGATTACCTCTTCTGCAAACTCTTTCCATACTCTCTTGGAGGAGACGCACCGTATTGGTTGAAGCAGCTACCACCAGGATCACTTACTACCTGGGAGGACACCAAGAACGCATTCTTGCGCAACTTTTTCGATGATGCAAGGTCTGAAGAGTTAAGGATGAAGATTTCTGCATTTTCTCAAGGACCAACTGAAGCTTTCAAGGCTGCTTGGCTGAGGTTTAGAGCATACCAGAGGGATTGTCCACATCATGGATTCAGTGAGGTACAACTACTTGGGATTTTCTTCAGAGGAGTTGACTGGCGATACCAGATGGCATTGGATGCTGCGAGCAATGGGAATTTCAACACCCAATATCCAGAAAATGCCACCATACTCATAGAGAATTTGGCATCTAGCAACAGCACAAAGAATGCAGATTTTGAAAGGAAGAAGCAAGCTGGTGGTAATGATGGAAGTCAAATTGCAGAATTTAAGGCCAAGTTAGACAGTGTGCACAACCTTTTGGTAAATAAAAGGCAAGTTCAGTTTGCTGCTGAAGTAGAGACATTTGAGCCTAATGAAGAAAATGAAGAGGAAGATGTCGACTACATCAATGGAGGTGGCTTTCAGGGCCAAAGGTTTGGGAATCAACAGGGGAACAGAGTGTTTAATGGCAATAGTCAGAGGAGTTCCTTCACAGAAAATCAAAACTCTTCTGGTTACACTCAAAAGCCTCAGTATCAGAACAGCAACAACAACTTTACAAGGAGCTATGGATCATCTTCCTACCAGAATCCACCTGCAAAATCTGCAGACAGTGAGATGAAATCTATGCTAGAACAGATTCTAGACGGACAACAGAAGTTGGCTATGAATTTTAATGGAAAATTGGATTCATTATACGAGGATTTGAATGGGAAGATAGAGAGTTTGAACATTCATGTGAAGAAATTGGATGTTCAAGTTGCCCAAACTGCAGAAGCTGTTAATAGGCAAGAAGGAGTTCTTCCTGGAAGGACTGATGCTAATCCTAAGCGCCACATCAATGCCATTGAATTAAGGAGTGGAAAGCACCTTCAGACAGTGCAGAAAAGGGGTCTAAGTGCTGAAGAAATCGAGGAACTTGAGGATTTTGAAGCTGAGAATCGTGCTGCAGAGCCACTGTCGATCGACACCATTGAAGGGTATCGATCGACACCAATAAAAATCGACGAAAACTCGACTCGACACGAGTTGAAATCGACCAAACTCGACACGAAGGTCGACACGAAGAAAAAGTCGACAACAGATGCTGGTCTCGACACCATACCCAGGAATCCCCAATTCGACCTGAAACTTCAAAAACTGCAGAGGAGAAGCTGTACAAACCGAAGATATCTTACCCCTTGATTCCGAAGAAGTCTAAGCAAGAGCTGCTCGATGCTAGATGCAAGGCTATCATGGACAAATTGGTAGTTGAGATTCCTTTGATATATGCAATCAAAACCAGTCCTGTGATAAGAAGGTACATGAAGAGGATGATGAGCAATAACTTGGACCTTGAGCAGGAAGTGATGTTGATATCTGAACAGGTCAGTGCTGTCATTCAGAACATAATTCCAGAAAAACTTTCAGATCCTGGGAGCTTTGTTTTGGACTGCACAATCTTTTCATACAGGTTTGGAAGATCTCTATGTGATTTGTGTTCAAGTGTCAACCTTATGCCTCTTTCAGTTGCTACCAAACTTGATATGACATACTTCCAACCCACTAGGATCTCTCTAGTCCTAGCAGATCGCTCTGTAAGGATCCCAGAAGGTGTTTTAGAGGATGTTCCTGTCAAAGTGGGAGATTGCTTGATCCCTACTAACTTTGTGGTTCTAGAGTATGGTGATGAACCCAAAGATCCTCTTATCCTTGGAAGGCCTTTCCTAGCCACAGCTGGAGCAATCATTGATGTAAGGAAGGGAAGAATAGCTCTGAATGTTGGTGACTTGGTGATGGATTTCGACATGGATAAGCTGATGAAGAGGCCAACTATCGACGGACAGACTTTCTTTGTGGATTCCCTCACCAACCTTGCTCAAGAGATCTCCCACGAGAATAATTCTGCTGGTCCTTTGGAGAGGGCTTTGACAACCTCTACTGCAGACGCAGAGTATCTGGATGAGGATGCTGTGGGGTACTTGAAGACGATGGATGCTAGCGAGCAAGTCATGCAGCTCGTTGCACAAGAGAAACTCGTTGGAACTTCTGCAAAAGCTGCAACATTAGGCGATTGGAGTGAGGCTAAAGCTCCAAAGATTGAGCTTAAACAGCTCCCTGCAGGGCTAAGGTATGTCTTTCTTGGACCAAATTCCACATATCCTGTTATTGTGAATGCTTCCTTGAACAATGCAGAGCTCACGTTATTGCTAAGCAAGCTGCGCAGATTTAGCAAAGCTCTTGGCTATTCTCTTGATGATATTTCAGGTATATCTCCAGATTTGTGCATGCATAGGAATCACCTTGAAGATGAGACGAAGTCATCCGTGGAACACCAGAGAAGGCTGAATCCGAACCTGAAAGAAGTTGTCAAGAAGGAGATTATGAAGCTCCTAGAGGCTGGGATCATTTATCCCATATCAGACAGTGTTTGGGTCAGTCCAGTTCATGTGGTTCCTAAGAAAGGAGGAGTCACAGTGGTGAAGAATGAGAAGGATGAGCTGATTCCTACAAGGACTGTGACTGGACACATGATGTGCATAGACTACCGGAAGTTGAATGCTGCGACCAGGAAGGATCATTTTCCACTACCTTTCATTGACCAGATGTTGGAGAGGTTGGCGAATCACCCATATTACTGCTTTCTTGATGGGTATTCAGGGTTTTTCCAGATTCATATCCATCCAGATGACCAGGAGAAGACCACTTTTACATGTCCCTATGGCACTTTTGCATATCGCAGAATGCCATTTGGACTTTGTAACGCTCCTGCGACCTTCCAGCGATGCATGATGTCCATCTTCACTGACATGATTGAGCAGTTTATGGAGGTCTTTATGGATGATTTTTCTGTTTATGGATCATCCTTTAAAGACTGCCTAGAGAACTTGTGTGTTGTGCTGCAGAGATGTGAAGAGAAACACTTATTGCTGAATTGGGAGAAGTGCCACTTTATGGTCAGAGATGGCATTGTTCTTGGAAATCGAGTTTCTGCAGATGGTATTGAAGTGGACAAGGCCAAGATTGGTGTAATGACTAGTTTGCAAGCACCTGATTCTGTGAAGTCAGTGAGGAGTTTTCTGGGTCATGATGGGTTCTACAGGAGATTCATCAAAGATTTCAGCAAGATTGCAAGGCCACTTACTGCTCTTCTCTGCAAAGATGTGAAGTTTGAATTCACTACAGAGTGTCATTCAGCCTTTGAGCAGATCAAGAAAGCTTTGGTGAGTGCTCCAATTGTTCAGCCTCCAGACTGGGATTTGCCTTTTGAGGTGATGTGTGATGCCAGTGACTTCGCAGTAGGAGCTGTGTTGGGACAGAAGAAGGACAAGAGGCTTCACGCCATCTACTATGCCAGCAGAACGTTGGATGATGCTCAGCACAAATATGCAACCACAGAGAAAGAGTTGCTGGCTGTGGTCTTTGCGTTTTAAAAATTTCGACAATATCTTGTTGGCTCCAAAGTGATAGTTCATACTGATCATTCTGCTCTGAAGTACCTAATGCAGAAGAAGGATGCAAAGCCAAGGTTGTTGAGATGGATCTTACTTGTTCAAGAGTTTGACATTGAAGTGGAGGATAAGAAAGGCATTGAGAATGGAGTAGATGACCATCTTTCAAGGATTAGGATTGATGATGACGTCCCCATTGATGATTTCCTGCCTGAGGAGAATGTTTACTTCATTGAATCACAATTCCAAGCCTTGAATTCGGAGAATCTGCAGATTTGTGATCAGAAAAGACTGGTGTCGATCGACATCCCTCAGCAGGCTTCGAAAATTTACTCGACACGAGGCGATATCGATCGTGGTCGACACAGATGCTCGACACAAGCACTCGATGCAAACCAGTAGTGTCGATCGACACCACCAGTGTCGATCGACACCCTTGTCGACCAGACGCAGTACTTCAGCGAATCATACATGACTTGTTCCAACAGCGCCTATTTGATGGTAATGCTTCTTCTAGACCCTGGTATGCTGATATTGTGAATTACCTAGCTGCTGATGCTGATCCTACACATCTCAAGGATTATGAGAAGAAGAAGTTCGTGAGAGAACTTAGGAGATATTATTGGGATGAGCCATTTTTATATAAGCGTTGTTCCGACAATGTTTACAGAAAATGCATCGCAGAGACTGAGGTTCAGGACGTGCTGTTTCATTGTCGTGGTTCTGAGTATGTTGGACACTTTGCTACTTTCAAGACAGTGTCCAAGGTTCTTCAAGCAGGCTTTTGGTGGCCTACCATGTTCAAAGATGCTCAGATTTTCATAACACAATGTAATGTCTGTTAGAGAAGGGGGAAGATCATCAAGAGACATGAGATGCCACAAAAGTTCATCCTTGAGGTTGAAGTCTTTGATTGCTGGGGCATCGATTTCAATGGTCCTTTTCCCTCATCTTATGGGAACAAGTACATCATGGTCGCTGTAGACTATGTTTCCAAGTGGGTAGAAGCAATTGCTAGCCCAACCAATGATTCTGGAGTGGTGTTGAAGCTGTTTCGCATAATCATCTTTTCCAGATTTGGAGTGCCGCGAATTGTTATAAGTGATGATGGTTCTCACTTTGTTAGCAAGGTGCTTGACAAGCCATTGAAGAAGCATGGTGTTCAGCACCGTGTGGCTACCCCGTATCATCAACAGACGAGTGGACAGGTTGAAGTCTCCAATAGGAAAATCAAGCAAATCATGGAGAAGACTGTTGGAAATACAAGAAAAGATTGGGCTGCGAAGTTAGATGATGCACTTTGGGCATACATGACTGCATACAAGACACCTCTTGGGACTACACCATTCCATCTACTCTATGGCAAAGCTTGCCATCTTCCGGTGGAGTTGGAACACAAGGCACATTGGGCAATCAAGAAGATGAATTTCGACTTGAAGCCAGCTGCAGGGAGGCGCTTTATACAGCTCAATGAGTTAGATGATATTCGACATCCTGCATATGAGAGCTCAAAGATCTACAAGGAGCGCACAAAGGCCTATCATGATAAGAAGATCATCTCCAGAAACTTCGAACCAAATGACCAGGTACTTCTGTATAACTCTCGTTTACAATTGTTTCCTGGAAAATTGCGTTCACGTTGGTCAGGTCCCTTCACCATCGAAGAGGTCAGACCATATGGAGCTGTGGTCTTAACAAACTCCAAAGGAGAAGAACTCAATGTGAATGGACAAAGGGTGAAGCATTATTGGGCTAAAGCTGAGAAGCCAGAAGGACACATTGTGTCTTTGGCTAATGCACCTTCCATTTGAACCCACCTGCAAACGTCAAGCTAATGACTTAAAAGAAGCGCTGAGTGGGAGGCAACCCATTGTTAGGTACGTTTTTCTTTATATTTAGTTTTAGTTTTATGACAAGCAGTATCTTTTGGGTATTTCTACTTGATCAATGACCCACTCCTTGTAACCGAATGTAGTATAGGTTATGGGTCTTATCAATCCGATGAGAAGATTTAAGCTACTGCATTTATGAGATTCTTTTACAAGCTAAAACATATTTAATGGTTTAAGTGGAAAGAAACTATCACCCTACTTGCCACAATGATAGAGAACCAAGCAATAAACTAGATCTAGTTANTTTTTGTATTTTTATTTTAGATTTTACTAACTATTTTAACAAAAAAAAAAAACAGGTCGACACGAGCCAATATCGACCTAGGTCGACACTGGGCTCGACATGGGCTAGTGTCGATCGACACCGCCTAATGGTGTCGATCGACACCACGCGAAAAGACAGGTAAGTTCTTTATAAACTCGCGTCTTCTTCTTCCTCCCCAACTTATAAACTCGTGAACCTTTAAAGGATTTTCACCAATTTCTAAAATCTCCGTTTCTCAACGGATCTGAGTGATTCAAAGCTCCATTCTGTGCGGATTTTTGTGCTCTCTCTCAATCTCTTATCCATTCGTCCGATTTGGAAGGTATGTGCTTCGAAATCCCAATTTTCAGTTTCGACCCTAAGGTTTGATTTCGCGAATTTGGCCTCTTTTGCTTGATTTCTTGTTCGAATCCAGCTTATTTAGGTTGTATAACATGAATTCAACCGTTACCCATTCGATTATACCCCTTAATTTCCATGAATTTGAAATTTTCGAATTGGTGATAAAAGTTGCGAATTTTGGAATTTTGATTGGGATTTGCGGTTGAAACTTGTTGGATTCGTGGTACTGAATGTGTTTAGACAGACAATTGATGCCTAATTCGAGCTACATTCATGATTTTCGGATTTTGAATTTTTATGCTAAAATTTTGGATTTAGGGTTTTGAATGTGGTTTTCTTTTTGATTGCAGATGGCTCCAAGGCAAAAGCGAGCACGTCCAGCTGAAGCGTCTAGTTCCGGGACTGCTGATGATGCACCCACCTCACGTCCTCCTTGGCCTCGGAGAGAAGGCACCAGAATTCCAGTCGGGAGAAACAAGGATGATACACCAGCCGAAGAAATAACCAAGGATGCATGTGTGAACCGCGACATCGCTGAGGATTGGGAAGACTACGACACGCTGTTCTACAATGCGTGGTTATCCGTGGAAGTAGCACCTACTCGGGTAGCTGACCCAAAGACACTGCAGGAGTTGGGTATCAAGGAGGATGTCATGCGCTTACTGAAGAAGGCGGGAATGGGGACTATGGCTACCAAGCAGTACGACCTCTTCCCCGACTTGGTCCGACAGTTCCTCGCCACTATTCGTGTTTACTATCGGAACGAGGTGGTGAGGAACGCTCTGGAAGGGACTCTGACCTTCCTCATCCGCGGTGTTCGCTACAGGATCCCCCTTCCTGATCTTTGTGGGATCTATGGCTTCGACCGAGAGCGTACCGGTATCTCACTTCCCCCGTTTCAGAACACTCAAGAGTTCTGGGATTACTTCGGGAAAGGGAGGTATGATTCGAAGGACTCTACACATAGCGACATTCGTCACCCAGTCCTCCGCTACATTACTCGTCTATTTGCTACTACACTTCTGTGTAAGCACGAGCCTGGGAAGATGAGAGTGTCCGAGATGGTGTTGCTGTATAGAGCCATTGGGGATGCGACCTCTGATGTCACTGAGCTGGATGAAGACGTCAGTCTTGTCGCTGTTTTTGCTCACCACTTGGTTTCCCTGAAGAGGAAGCCTTTCACATCATCCGACCACAAGCCAGAGACTGTTGGTAGCTTGCTCACTCCGATCTTTCTCCATTGCGGGATTGACACTACTACTTGCTCCATTGTGAGCAAGCGTGCTTTGATGGATATGGATTACTTGAGGAGAGCTACATGGGTGAAACCAGGGAAGTACTGGGTTTTCACCAACTCGCAGAGGGAGCAGGTTGTGGTCCAGTTACCAGAGAGGGAACTCACTCACATCACTACTGATCCCGACTGCCTGCGTTTTCAGCCTCATCCGAACTTAGTGCGAGCTTCTCCAGCCACCCGGCGCAGAGGAGCGTCTTCACATGCTGCAGCTTCAGCAGCCGAGGATGCACCAGTTGCAGATCATCCACGAGCTTCATCATCTCGACGCAGCAGAGCACCTGCCACTCCGCAGCCCATTGGTAGTCACCATCTCCCTGTTCCTCCCGATATCCCTATGGAGCAGGATGTTTTTCATAGGTACGTGGTACAAAGCTTCCAGGCCATTTGGAACGCCATCACGGTTGTGTCCAACTGTGGTTGCGTCCGTCCTTCTACACCACCGCCTTCTGATGAGGAGTAGTGTCTTCGAAGTTCCTGGTTCTATTTTTCTTTTCCCTTGAGTCATTTTTCTTTTTCTTAAGTCAGTTTTTGTTATTGCTTTGATTATGTATTTTGATTTGAAACTTCTTGGAACTTATGAGATTATGGATGATGTTGTTGCTTTTAACTGCTTGTTTGAGTTATCTAACAGTTTGGATGACTTTGACAACAATTACTTAGCAACATTCACGTTTGGTTTGTTGGAACTCTGTTTTCGGACAGAGTGTCGATCGACACCACCATGGTGTCGATCGAAACCCAACACAGGTTCAGGTAACGCCCTTTTATCTTACTTTCGAAGTTGTTTCACACATTTTTTCTATCATTCTCAAGCTTAATAACACTGGGGACAGTGTTGTTTAAGTCTGGGGGAGGTAGTTACTAACATTGTGTCTTGTTTTGAAGTCCTTTGAGTCAGTTAAAAATCAGTTTTATTGAGTCAAAATTTTGTTGAAACCATGACCTTTCTCTTGGTTTATTGTGTTGATGATTTCGTTTAAGTGACCATTGCTGCAGAATCAGTTCAGATCCGACTAATGAAAAATCCAAAGGCTGACCAGTTTACTAGAGACATTCATATTTTCAGCAGAATCCACTAAACTTGAGCTAATTTTCTTTTACCTCATTGATGTGATTGGTGTTCATAGAGCTTGACTCCTCGTTCATACCTGACAAATGCATCCTGTGTGAAAGTGATGGTACTCCTCTCCCTCATTAGAAAGTAGTAATTAAATGCAGAAAAGATGAAAGGATTTTCTTTTGAGTAAAGGGGTAGGAAAATTTCCAATGACCCCATTATTTTACTTTGAAAGGAATGATCACACAAAGGATGGAAGCAAGATTAGGAAAATTTCCCGTGATACCATTATTTGCTTGCACCTTTGATATATAAAAAAAAAGAAGAGAAAGAATGAGAATAAAATAAGTCTGGGGGAGGAGAGAAAAAGTATCAAAAGTTGTATGATGCGTTTGTCATGGTATTGCACGGGAATGAGTCTAAAAGGTTCTTGACATTGAGATCATTGATGAGACCCAGCGGTGATAGTTTATAGATTATGTTGCGAAATTGTGGGTTGAATCTGGGAGGCTGCGAATGTCTAAGGAGAAGTACATGGTGGTTCGATTTGGATTGGTCTTGCAGTATGTGGATTAAGAGATGGTTAGTCAATGTAATACTCTGAAGAGAAGGAGAGTTTCTGTGTTTTCAAATCTCGGCTCTATATTTAGTTTCTGTTTTGCTTGAGAGCAAGCAAAAGCTAAGTCTGGGGGAGTTGATATATCATGGTTTTTCCCTGTTTTTGACCATCATATAGTTGTTTATAGAGTATTTTCCGTGTTTTTTGAATCTTTTAGAGTCTTTGCAGGATCAGGAACGTTTGGAGCACAATTGGAGGATCTGAAGCTTTTTGGAGTATTTTGGAGGAGCTGCTGAATACGTGAGCTTGGAGTGAAGTTTTTGGCCTAGTGTCGATCGACACCGATCGTGGAATCAGAATTGGACGCGAAGTTTTGAAGACTTTCTGGAATTACAATATTGGCCCAGAAGTTTTTAATATTGAAATTAGTCATTTTCGTGTTTCAGAGATTATTTATCTTTCCTAAGGCATTGTTTAGCCATCATCCTAATTTTCATTGATACTTAGAGAGAAAGATTGATCCAGAGCTTTGAGGGAGACAATTCTGCACTCTTCTAGAGAAGATTTCTAACCCTTGTATCAATACTCTTCTGATTTTAATGCAGTATTATTCAGCCATGATTTGTGTTTCAATTTCTATGTCTGAGTAATTTGCCAGTTAGGTTAGGGTGATTTAGGGTTAAAGAGGAGTTTGTAGATTTGCCTGGACTTGTGCTTACATTGATTTCTTAATTGATCACCTAGAAATCAAACCATAGGTTGTCTAATAGATGCGAGAGCGTTGTTAATCACCAGAACTAGTGTTAGGTGAGCGAAATTTCTACTCGCAAAGAGATTTGGTTTAGGGATTTTGTGAACAATCGAACTTGTTTTTAATGCATGCCTGAATTGATAGAATTTACAAAGAGATTTGAAATTCTGAAATTTAGGGATAGATAACTTCTGCAACGAGAGTTGATTGGTTTTAAATTTGTGTTTTGAGTTCTAGACGGCTCATAATAATTTCCTTGATAATATACATTCTGCATTCTCGGATTCAACCTGCGAATCATCCTTGCCTAGCGTTTTGTCTCATTGAATTTTAAGAACCTTGAATCAACCACTCACTGCTTTTTAGTTTAATTTTCTGCGTTTTACATTAATCTGAAATCGACTTAGCATAATTTGAATCTAGAAACCATAGTGTAGCAATCACTTCCTTTGGGATTCGATAACCCCTTATACTTCACTTGCATTGCTGTGCACTTGCAGGGTTGTTTATTTGGGTAAAACTTTGACCCTATCACTGCCTTTTTAATTTCACCATCTGAGACAGGTTTGGTCAGTTCTCGAATCATGTGGTCAGTGACAGTATGTTCCATACCTTCCAGTAAGGTATTAGCTATTGCTGGACGGGAGGTTTTGAATAAGTTGTTAAAATACTCCACTGCAAATTCTCCCTTCGCTTTTTCCGAGAATTGATCTATTCCATTGCGATCTAGGAAACTAACAATTCTGTTTTTCATCCTTCTTGTATTCACCCTCCCATGAAAGAAACCTGTGTTCTTGTCCCCAGAAATCATCAATTGGTCTTTGCTTCTCAATTTCCAGTATGTTTCTTCCTCATGAATGGCTTTTAACAATTCTGTCTTTGTGTTTGCCATGCGCTGGAAATCCGGTGTGATCTTTGATGATTCGGTATCAAGATCCTTCTGCAGAATTTGCATTTTCACCTTTGAATTTGTATTGGCACCTTTTTCCATTTTGCTAACTCTTTCCGCACATCCGCTATACGATCAGAAGTCAATCTCCTCCTTGAATTACCAGACCGATTCCATCCCCTTCTTATAATCTCCACCACTTCTGGTTTATCGCACCATCTTTTTTCGAACCAAAATCTTCCAGCATGACCCCCATTCTCCTTCACTAGCCAAATAAGTATAGGTCTATGGTCTGAACCTATTCTGCTTAAGTACTCAGATTGCGCCCTTGGGGAGAGCCTAAACCATTCTGCATTTCCAAACGCTCTGTCCAGCCTACACTGAATCCAGACTTTCTCCTTTTACCATTAGCATTGATCACTTCTCGGTTTCCGGCCCATGATAGTTTGTTTCCGGAGCTTGGGATCTTTTTGATGCGACAATCTCTCACCATGGATCTGAAAGGGAAGAAAGATTGTTCTGATCTAGCCGGGCCTTCCATCTTTTCTGAGATGTTTACATCTCGTTAAAGTCACCGACTAGAAGCCAAGCTGCATCTCGACTTAGACCAATATCAATTATTTTATCCCATACAATCTGTCTCCTTTGGCGCACAGGATCTCCACATACAAATGTCATAAAGTATGATGACGTGCCAATCTTTATTTGAGTGTCAATCAATTTGTTATCCGAATACAAAATGTCAACCAGGTGTGAACTCTTCCAAAATAAAGCTAAACCACCACTAAGTCCCACTGGATCCACCAAATGAATGTGATCATAACCCAACGAACTTTGAAACTTCTTCATGTGATCACTAGAATTTTTAATCTCTAGGAGAAACAAAAAAATCCGGGAGATGTTCATGACACATCTCTACTAGGCGTCGAACTGTCAAGTGGTTTCCCATCCCTTGACAGTTCCAACTGAGTGTCGTCATTGAAGATTGGATGGTTTCTGGTGAACCATCAAACCTTCATCTTGTTTGGATTGCTTGGAAGTAGCTTCTGACATGTCTATTGCCTTTCGCTTTGCTAGGTGTTCTGATTCAGTTCCTGCCTGGCCATTGTTTACCAAATTCGGGTCTCCTACTGAGCTTCTCTTCTTGCGAGACCATGAAGAGCTCTTTTGTTTGGTGTTCTTGCCTTTTGTATTTGTCCCTGTTGAACTTGTGGATGTGCATCCGATCTCAAAGCCTCCATTATCTGTAATGGGAAGAAAAGCCGCCAAACTCTCCTTGTTTTCTAGTCCCAAAACCTTATCTGCTGTTTTCGCTTGTGCTAAGACTGTCTTTGTAGCAGAGTTGAAAACCATCCCCTCAGCTTTACCCTTCTGATCAGCCACTTCTGAAATCCTCATCATCTTATCGTTACCATCTGTTGTAAAGTTGGATTTGGAAGTTACTGTATGTAGATTGTCACCATCCTTTGAAGGCTCTTGTCTCGTTTTGATCACCCTTCGGTTCTCCGCACTTTCTTCAAGTCTAGTGTTCAAATCTATGATATTCTCCGTTGATGGTGCTCCTCTGGTTGTACCAACCATTTTCGGTTCTTTTCTTCCTTTACCATTCATAGCGGAGGAGTCTTGAAGAATTAAAGCTCTCTCCGTGCTGTTGTACCCATCCACCAAAGTGTTATCCATCCTATGATGCTGGGATGCACTTCCACTTGATTCCGCAGCTTGTTCTGTATCCATTCTTCCTTTACCTTTGTTTGGTGTGAAAACGACAAGTGGTGGAGCTTCTAATCTGTGGTATGAACGTTGGACAACCGGATCAAGAGACAGCTCATCCAACGTTTTCTTCATCTTGAATTCTCGGATTGCTCGCTCTGCAGGATCTGGACAATTCATATACAGTTTCATTTGCTCGAAAACTTCTGGTGCCACCATGTTTGAGGGAGGGTTGAAACCGGGAGGTGCTGATGAAGATAACCATGGCATTAGTTTCTCGGATAGGTTATTATGGTGTTGTCGTTGCTGGAAACTTGTTCCGACTCTACTCTGGGAGTTTATATGCCCTTGTTTGTTCCTTTTTCTTGTTCCTTGTAACAATGGACATCTCTGCTTTCCATGTGTAAGACGCAGACAATGAAAGCACTTTTTCCTAAAGTGTTCATATTTAATCTCCACTATCGCCACTGTTCCGTTGGGTAGATTTAGCGACTTCGTATCTCTTACAGGTTGAGCTAAATCCAATACCACCAAAGCTCGAATGAAATCTTGCAGAATTGGTTTCTCAGGATCATACTCAATCTTTTTCACATACCCAACCGCGCTGGCCACCGCATCCATGATGCTTAATGTGAAGTAGTTAACTGGCAGCTTATGCATCCGAATCCCTACCACAACTGATTTTAGGAAATTCGACGGGGGAAATTCACTCCATCGATCCATTACTAACCCCCAATCATCGAAGAACCACAACCTGTCTTCATCACTGTTACCAGATCCGTTTCTAGTTCAAAGATGAATTGAAAAGTCTCTCTTGTTTAACGCTATCCCCCGAACTCTTTCGTAAACCTTCCAGATTCTCGGCATCGAGCGTAGCATTCGGGCCATGTTTTGGCAGTCTTGATTTAGAAGCTGGCCAATCAAGCTCCGTGCGCTTCTCACCATTGAACTGAAGTTTTCATCCGCTGGTATCATGATAGGGAGGTCTTCTTCCAACGACATCGATTGTAGAGCTTGATTCAACATTCCGTCCATCAATAGCAGAAACAATTCTTGTTCTCTCCAAGGTCGAAGATTTTCCAATTGAAACTGCTGATGCTTGAAAACTTTTAGCGTGAAGAACCCTAGATGATGATCGTGAAACCCACACTGATTGAAGCAAGAATTCCTTTTTGTGAAGATTGGCGTAAATTTGCCATTAATTTTTGTGGAAATTGCGAGCCATTTTGGAAATTTTCCAAATATTCGAAGGAAACGGCAAGGAAATATTCTTTCCGGAGATTTTGAATATCTGAATTAGGAAGGCTGAAGCCTCTAATCGAACTAGAAAGGGCTAAGCAAAAATTCGGCATTCTTTTACCAGGAAACTCTTAATTTTAACATTTTTTATGTTTGTTTAATTCTAATATCTCAATTTAACAAAATTAACACTTTTTGTTTTTTTGGTATAATTTTATTGACTCTACCCTAGCCATCATCATTCATATTGTAAAGATAATTTTAGATGGTCAAATAAAAGGAAAGTATTGTATATCTTTATTTTTGTTATCACAACTTAATTGGTTTCTAATTTTTTTAATTTTGTAGTTTTAAAAAATGTTAAAACATAGACTAGAATAGATGCAGTAAAAATGACATTAAATTTTTTTTTTTTAAATGTTATGTTTATCCTATTGTTTATGTAATAATTTTTTTTGTTTCTTTTTTACATCTTTAGCTATCTACTTATGTGGAATCTAAAGAAACACAATGGCTAGAATTTAATGTTGAATCATTTATTATCTATTTTACTCATTTTCATTTCACGACCAAAGAGGTTAATAAATACTATATTGTGAAACAAATCCTCGTACCTACTATTTGAGAAGAGAGCTTAGTTGAAAAAACTTACTTGCCACTTCCACAATATTCTAATAATGACATGTAAATATGACATGTCAAATTTTCTAAAATAAACGAAATGTTTTGATTGGTTGAGTTAAAATTATATAAATTATGAAATAAAAACATGAATACACTACATTATAACATTCAAATTAAAAAAAAATTAAATTAACAGAAAATAATTATTATTATGATTTCAATTTATGTTTACATAGATTCATAATAAATTGCATAAAATATGATTACAAAAATTTTACAACCAATATATATTATACTAGGTGATCGACCCGCACCGTGTGCGAGCTATAAAATATTTTATACGTTCAATATATAATTAATATTATATATTGAAGTTGATCTATTTGTATATAATTAATTATGTATTAATAATAACATTATATGAATGTTTACTAATAAAAAAATAACGATAAATCAAATAAAAAATGTTATAGATTTCAATAGAAATTGAAGATAAAAAAGCTACTAACCAAGATTTTAAAATAGTTTCTTAGATAAAAAGTGTAAATATGATAACTAAATTAACTGAAAAATATTAAAATATATAATAATTTATTTAATTTTATGTTTAACCTGCACGCACATGCAGGTGTAATTTTTTTTAAAGACATAAATAGTTGTAATATTTAAGTATTGATTAATTTGTTCTTATATATTTTGTAAACGTTATGTTTTTATACATATGCAGTTTTAATATTTAACAACAATCACACAAATATTTTATATCGTTTTGTGTCTTTTGAAACTGATTTATTTTAAAACTTTTTATTTTTTTAGCGTTAACATTGGTATATAATTGCAAATGTAAAAGTTATATTAAATAATAATTATCTTATAATATGTCTTGATATTATCTATAATATGCTTTCTTTTCTCCTTACACAATATAATCTTGCCAAAATATATATTCTAAGTATATATTTTTCTTGACCTATTGCTAATGAAATCAAAATGGGGTTTACAATATTTACTTATTCTAAGAGCGGGTAGATATAATGATTTTTTTATAAAAAATAAATTGTTTAATAACTAAAGTTAAAATTGGACTGTAATCAAAGTTAACAAAATGCATGCACGAAAAGTTCGCATGCGATTTCGACTTTTGCATAATTAATATTTATTTCACACACATATTTGTGAAAAAATTGAAGCATGTGTTTTATGTGTTAAAATAAATTAACAAAGTATATGTTTTGTAATATATATTTTTATAATGTAAGGTTGAATTTTGAAAAGAAATAAATACGGTATTTATTCATGTAAGTATGAGTTAAAAATAAGTGAATTGTAATATTTAGGTGTTGGCTAATTTTTTTGATATTTTCTACAAACGTTGAATTTTTACACAATGCAATTTTTGGCGTGTAACAACAATCATGAAAACTGTTTCCATCGCTTTTTATTTAATCAAAATTTCTTATTTTTCACCACTTTATGATATATGGTTTCAAATTTAAATTTATATTAAATATTAACAAAAATTACAAAGAATTTTTTAAAAATTTAAAATATAATATTTGACATTATCATGAAAATAAATATAGTACATTGGATAATCTATTAGTAATTTTCCTTTTAGATAAAAATTATAATAAATATTTGTTATAAAAATTGTGAAATCATATTCTATAAAATTTTCCGGTAGCTCTCCTCTCATATCTTCGTCCAATATTGAGGAATTGATTTGATGAATAAAATAGTTTTTTTTATGGTTGGCATACACACATGTGTTCATTATAAAATTTGAGCCGCACATGCGTTTATTATTAAAAAAATTCTTAAAATTTTTAAATGACTCTGTAAAATAAGCCACGAGAGTGTTACGGAAAACCAAAAATATTGAGATTTATTTTTATTTTTACTTCTACTTCTTATTCATATTTGTTTTACCTTATTATAATTTATTTTTTTCATGAGGTTACATTTCATTTTATTTCTGATCTCAAATTCTAGATCTATAATGAGACTGTATATGATATAAAAATTTTATTTATTTTAAAAAAATAAGATATAAAAATGTATAGCGTATTTAGTTATTTACTATCTTATTGGATAATATATTATTATTTTTATATAAAAATATAATATATATTGGTTGTTAAATTTTTGTAATCATATTTTATGCAATTTATTAGAAATATATGTAAACACAAATTGAAATCATAGTAATTATTATTTTCTGTAAATTTAAATTTATTAATTTTAGTGTTATAGTCTTAGGGGCTGTGTTATTGGTTAGTGTATTTAGAAAGAGTTATAAAGATTTAGATTTTATAAAAATTCTGGTGTTATTCAATTAAGACTTTTCAAAACTATTTAAAAGTCTGGTGTTATTAGTTTATTAATTTGTAATAAGTAGTTTAAAAATCTTTAAAAGTCTAGAGTTATTCAAAAATCTTGAAATACTCTCATCTTGTCATTGTTTTAAAATATGATGTTATTGGTTATTGGTTTTATACATTTTTCTTCACAAAATCTATCTATGGAAATATTGTACATTAATCATGTATTCTCAAAGTTTGTCTATAATTAAAAAAATAGAATTAATAATATGAACACAAACGCCAATGTTAACGTAATATGAACACAAATTCAATCACAATTGGTAAATGCACTCCAACACAAAGATACAAATCTCTAATCATACATGAAAAAAGCAAAAGAATATCTTAAGGGACCAAATTCTTCAATATTAATCTTAGAGAGTCAGAGGTTGAATGCTGGAAAACAATCTAAACAAAGAGACGATGCTCAAAACTAAAACTGACATGAAGATACGAAAAGTAGAAAAGTATTGTTTCATAAATTTTAAAAACAAGTCTAACAATCTTCATCGGATGCTCCATATTTTTGTAGCTTCTGCTCACATATTATCTCTCCAAATTATAAAATATGAGAAATAAAAAATAAAGTAGTAGATAATAACCAATACAACAAACAAGTAATATGCAATACTTGAAGATAAACTCTAGAAAAGTTTGTAATTATCTTCTAGTTAAAAAATTTATAATAATCTACAAAACTACTTATGAATTATAAGATTAATCTGAAATTCTTTTTAAATTCAACAAAATTTTTAATTTTTAAAATCATCAAAACTCTTTCTAAATACACAAACCAATAACACGCCCTTAGTGTATTCATGTTTACTTTTCATAATTTATTTAATTTTAACTTAACTAATCAAAATATTTTGTTTATTTTAGGAAATTTGACATGTCACATTTACATGTCATCATTAGAATGCACTAACTTTCATTGTGCAAGTGACAAGTAAACTTTTTTAACTAATGTGTCTTCTCAAATAATATGTATTAGGATTTTTATATATAAAAAATAATATATTATCCAAAAGGATAGTAAATACACTATACCATTTTTTTTATCTCTTATTATTTTTTAAATAAATAAATAGTTTTATCATACTCATATACAGTCTCATTGTAGATCGAGAATTTGAGATCAGAAATTAAATGAAATGTAACGGGATGGAAATATAAATTAAAATAAAATAATTCAAATATGAATTAGAAGTAGAAGTAAAAATAAAAATAAATCTCTACAGTTTTTTTTTCCATAACACTCTCGTGCTTTGTTTTACAGATGTGCGGCTCATAAGAAGCAAATTTAATAATAAACGGATGTGCGGCTCAAATTTTATAATGAACAAATGCGTACATGCCAAACATAATAAAATTATTTTCTTCATCAAACCAATTCATCAATATTGGACAAAGTGATGAGCGGAGAGCTACCGAGAATGTTATAAAATATGATTTCACAAAGTTTATAACGAATACTTATTATAATTTTTATTGAAAAGGAAAATTACTAATAGATTATCCGATGTACTATATTTATTTGCATGATAAAGTTAAATATTATATTTTAATTTTTTTTTAAAAACCTTTGTAATTTTTATTAATATTTAATATAACTTTTAATTTGAAACCATATATCATAAAATGCCAAAACAAATAAAAAAAAATTCATTAAATACAAAAGGATAGAAACAGTTTTCGTGATTGTTCTTAAATGCCAAAAACTGCATCTTGTAAAAACATAACGTTTGCGAAAAATATCATAAAAACTAACCAACACCTAAATATTACAATTCACTTATTTTTAACTAATACTTACAAGCATAAATATACATATTTATTTCTTTTCAAAATTGAACCATACATTATAAAAATACATACTTTGTTATTTGTTTTTAACAAATAAAAGCTATACTTATATTTTTCGACAAATATGCGTGTGGATATAAATATTAATTATGCAAAAGTTAAAGTCGCATGCAAACTTTTCGCGTATGCATTTTGTTAACTCGATTACAGTCCAATTTTAATTTTAATAATTAGACAATTTATATATATTTTTAAAATATTTATATGTCCTAAGAGCGCTGTGGTGGTTGGTACGCACGAATGTGTGGGCCAACCATCTATCCGCTCTTAGGATAAGTAAATATTGTAAAACCAATTTTGGTTTAATAAGCAATAGGTCAAAGAAAAATGTATACTTAAAATATATATATTGGCAAGATTATATTGTGTAAGGAGAAAAAAAAGCATAGTATAGATAATATTCAAGATATATTATAATAATTTAATTATTATTTAATATAACTTTTGCATTTGTAATTATATGTCACTGTAAACGGTAGAAAAAAAAAAGTTTGAAACTAAAAAGTTTGAAAATAAACAGTTTCAAAAGACACAAAACGAAATGAAACGTTTGTGTGATTGTTGTTAAAAACTAAAACTTTATATGTATAAAAACAAAACGCTTACATAATATATAAGAAAATTAATCAATACTTAAATATTACAACTGATTATGTCTATAAAAAAATTATACATGAACATACGTGCAGGCCAACCGTAAAAATTAAATAAATTATTATATGTTTTAATATTTTTTAGTTTATTTACTTACCATATTTACACTTGTTATCTAAGGAAATATTTTAAAATCTTGGTTAATATTTTTTTATCTTCAATTTCTATTGAAATCTATAACATTTTTTATTTGATTTATCGTTATTTTTTATTATTAAATATTAAATATTATTAATACATAATTAATTATGTACAAATAGATCATCTTCAATATACAATATTAATCATATACTGAACTTATAAAATGTTTTATAGTCCGCACACAATGCTGGCAGATTACGTAGTATATAATATTTTATAATCAATTTTCATAAGTGTCCTCTTTACTTTTATATACTTAAACTTATTTGAATTCAAAAATGGCTTGAGTTTCACCTCTGTTTTCATCCAGAGCTGAAAATTATTCTTCTTTATTAGCGTCATGAATTTAACTTGTGTTTCAATCGTTACAGAGGTTATCTTCCGGTGCTTTGGGATGTGTTTCAGCATTTGGGGAAAATAATACATAATCTCAACGGCTTTTATGATTCTCGCATTCTTCTAATCTTTGCTGTTAGATATATTTTTTATGCATTAACTGAAACTAAAATGATGTAGAAGGATCACGCATACATAGTAACTGGCTTTATTTCTGTTTTATACTTGAGTTTTGAAATTTAAGTTGAGCAGAAACTATAGCTTTAGCCATCTTAGGACGGTTATTTTTTTAACAAATCATTTTGCCAGTTATTTAGAGTCTAAATGTACATAGTAACTTTAAAAAACATTTACAATTGTAATCTGAAAAATATAGTTTCACTGCAAGTGAAAACTATTTCCTCTTTTTAAAAAATTGTTGAGAACTCTAAACTCAATAGTTTGCTCAGCATAAAACCATATACTTTTGGGTGGTTTGCAAAAATGACTCAAGAATTGAGGTCAATTGCAAATCTAACCCACCAAATTTCCCATTTCAACATTAACCACTTTCTCTCCAAACCATCTTTCTCACTTTCAAATATTTACGAAATTGCCATTGATTCAAATTAATTTCTTTAATTTTTGGAAATCCAATTGACCAAATAATCCTCATCTTCCTCACTTATTCACGAAAATGCCATCATCATCAATTCACCCAACCACCATTTTCAACCAATTTGAAGCTTTAATTGCACCAAAAACCCATTTTTTAGCTTGAAAATATGCTAAAAACAAGTGATAAGTCATTTTTTAGTCAAATTTCGTGTTTTCCAGATCTGGGCTGCGAAAGTAGACTTCATCTCACCTGGAGAAGTCTACTAAGTCAACGCAAAGGTTAGTTTTGCAATTGACCGCGTGAACAAAGTAGACTTCTCCAGGTCAGATGAAGTCTACTCCATTTCCTTTGAGAACAAAAAAAATGGAGTAGACTTCTCGAGTAGACTTCTTTAAAGGCAGGTCATTTTTGCAATTGACCAAACTTTGACTTTTTTGGAGTAGACTTCTCCGAGAGAATAGACTTCTCGGAGAAGTCTACTCTTAAAATAGACTTCATATAGGTCATTTTTGCAATTGACTAAGTTTGACTTTGTGAGTAGACTTCTTGAACCCTCGAGAAGTCTACTATGGGTTAGTTTTGGGGTTGACCAAACATTGAATTAATTAAAAAGTAGACTTCTTCTCAGGCCAAAAGAAGTCTACTTTTTAATT